>JAJGRW010001381.1:307990-384889 GCA_025461045.1 Carex parvula | reverse complement strand
GAATTATAACATCAAATTTCTTTCATCCTGAGATAATCAAGCTCCTACCAGATAGCAAACAAGCAACACATATATGTTCACAATTTTTTTTAATTAGCAATATTAATATAGAGAGATTATAAAGCTACACTCTTTAATGGAATAATATAATTTATCATCTTTTTAGTAAAGTTCTTTGCCTAACAAAAAAAAAAACATATTTTTCAGTACATATCTAAGCTAACAAAAAAATAAAAACACATTCTTATCCATCTCTTTGCCTAACAAAAAAAAACATATTTGTTAGTACATACTAAGCTATTCTACACGTGCAGGGCATGGAGCACTACATATCTAGAAGAGTTTTAGGATATACAAGATTAGTGTAATGTTTTAGCGCTGACCATGCCAGGGCTCCCAATAATGCGAGAAAATAAGGAGCGTCGGTATCCGTTAGAAGTAGAAAGTGGATTTTAGTTTTCTCCAATATTTATGAAATATTTATTTCAAATTTCTTATGATTTATTAAGTACGAATTATGTTTTATGCATAAATTTAATTTGTACTTTCTTCTAAACAAATTTGAGTTGTTATTAATTTATAATGCAAGTCTCACATTTTAAGCATGATTAAACTATCAAGGTCATAAGTTTTTTCTTTCATTCACAAATTTTTCATGAATACTTTAACTACAAATCTCTAGCTTAATCATTCATGTTATCATTTGATTATAGAAACCTAAATAATTTAGAGCTACAAAATATATGCCCACATATTGATAAATATATATGGAGTCTCACCTTAATATTTAAAAATGATTAACTAATCATTATATGATTTGAAGAATTCTGCAACAATATAAATTATTTAATGTATTGCAACGGAAATAAGAAACATCATTCGTTTTCATATCCAATGAAAACTTAAGCTATGTATCAGAAAAAAAAAGTTGAAATTAATAACCTTTCAAAAAATATACTTTCGACTACTAATTAAAGTAATAGTAAAGTTACGAATCAATAACTCAAATAAAGTCATTGACCCTCAACCGAACACCAATCAACTCAACAAACAAGGAAAAACTAATTGCTTCGTTAAGCATAAAAATATTCAAAACAGAAAAATTAAATCATTGCTCTTCACCTGTTTTATGCATTTTTCTGCTACTTGGTCTGTAATAAATGTTTATTTAGATGCATAAGGGGATCATGCATGATGAGGTGGTGCTATGCCTTAGCACAATGGTCGTACTACGCCAAAATAGACTGTTCACATCTAACGTGATCGAACCGTCAACATGATATAAAATGAATATGCTGAAACCAAATTTACATTTTTTCGATTTTTTACTATTTTCGAAAAGCACTGATCTAAACATTCAGACCATCCAAAACAAGCCTACTAAAAAAAGTGAAAAAATTCGAAAAAAGAAATTTGGTTTGAAGTACATATGATTTAATCATGTGAACGGCGGCACCGTTTGGTTTTAAAAGTTAATTTGAGCGAAACGGACCATCTGTTGCTATGCATAGCACGTAGCCTAATCATGACATTAATGATTTATGTTAGGCAGTCCTTAATACATTGATCATAACTTTGTCAAAAACATCTCGGATTGAGGTAAATAAATATTCTTTGAAAAGTTTATAAATAGAGGTACAACTATTATGTTTTGAGTTTTTTTTTTTTTTTTCAAAATCTGGATGCATCGTGGTCAGCTAGTTCGTGTCAAGTCACTACTCTCGGATCGTTTAGAATTTTTAGATCAAGTGATTTTCTAATTGTCTAAAAAATAGTAAAAATATTTCAAAAATATAAAATTTTATCTCAAAGTATATTTTCATATGATTATAATATTGAATAGTTCGGATTGATTATTTGGATTTTAAAAATGGATTGATTTTCTAATTGAAAACTTGGAATTGTTACAGGAGCATGATCAAATTAAGAAAGTAGATTTCAATTGAAAATCAATCCAAATAAGAAAGTAGATTTAATCTCATGATAATCAAATTAAGGCGACTTTCAATTGTTTGCATGTGCTGGGAATATGAAAAGGAAAGAGAAGACCCAAATAAAAATAAAGACATTCTAGAATCAAAGAATGAAAGAAAATTAATTCAGTCTTTGTTGATTTTCTGTATCATCATCTTCTGTGTCACTGTCACGCCCATTGCTAAGCCTAAGAGCGATACAATTAAACACATGGTCTTCCATATAACAAGTGTCTCAGAAAATCCCCAAGTAACCAAAATTGACCGTGCGTCTCCATTCTCCTCTCTAGAAGGCAACCAACCAACCATCCATCTCGATTCTCTTCCCGTCTGAATTCAGATCCACTACAGTAACTCAACTTTTAATTTCAATCTGAACCGTTCGATAATAATAGATTGGCCCGAGTTATGATTCAACGGACCAGATCTAAAGTAAACATTTGGGTTACTTTAGAGGATTGGGACCGCTTCGAGTCTTCGGTCTCCAAACTTACAATTGCAGCGCGTCACCTGTCCATATCCTCCCCGGTACCGTAAAAGATTCCCTTCACTTTACGGTTTGAGATTAACTCCCAGCCGCTTTAGGATTCGGGCTGAAAGATAGGGCAGTATTATTGGGCTTTGAGATTCATGCCAAGTTAAAAAGAACAGTCCAGATCAAGTAATAGTAAAAGATTCCCTATTACGGTACCGGGGGTGATGTGAATTCGTCTTCCCCTCTCCTTCTTCACCTGTTCTGCTTTCCCGCCTCATCCTCAGCCTCTACATATAAAATGCCTCCCCCATTTCCTAGGATTCATTCAATCTCTTCTTTCCCTTCTTTCCCTTCTTTCAATTTCCAACACAAAACAAAACACACACAGAGGGAATCAAACAAATCAAACAAACCCTAGCTAGCAAGATAATTACAAGGAAAGGAATTATAAGGAACAAATGGATTCGAGCAGTTCGTTTAGGCTGCCAAGCCTACGTCAGAACAGCTCTTCAATCTTTCAACGAGCTGGAAGTGCATCAATGTTCGGCCGGGGAACCTCTGACGTCTTCTCCAATGCGTCGACTCGAGAAGAAGACGATGAAGAGTCGCTCAAGTGGGCTGCATTGGAGAAGCTTCCCACTTACAACCGCATGAAGAAGGGTTTGTTTCTCGATGGAGGTGTCAGTAAAGAGATCAACATAGACAATCTTGGAATCACTGAGAAGCACCAACTCATTCAACGGCTCGTGCGTGTTGCCGAGGAGGATAATGAACGCTTCTTGCTCAAGTTGAAACAGAGGATCGACCGGTAAGTGTGCCGCTCACAAACTGTTCGACAAAATGTTCCTTAGAGCAAAATGTTCTTTTCATTTTTAAATTTATCATATTATTTGTTTTTTCAGTGTCGGGCTCGATTTTCCAACAATTGAGGTTCGTTATGAGAATTTGAATATTGAAGCATTAGCCCATGTTGGAAGCAGGGGATTGCCAACATTTATCAATGCTACCATTAATTCTCTCGAGGTAATTTTCTACTTTGGTCCACCAACTTTTTACTAATTATTCATGTTTTAACAAATACAGTGGATCTAATGGCCTTGAAATCTTTTGTTTTTTAATTGTAGTCTATGTTGAATGCTCTTCACTTACTGCCGAGCAAGAAAATGCCTCATAATATTCTTCATGATGTCAGTGGAATTATCAAGCCTAAGAGGTACTATACTATAATATTCCCACCCCAGAGGGGCTTTATTGCATATATAAATTATTTTTGTTGATTTGTTGGTTACTTAATAAATTTTAAATTTTAAAAATCCAGGATGACATTGTTACTCGGACCACCCGGCTCAGGAAAAACATCACTGCTTCTGGCTTTGGCTGGAAAACTAGACTCTGAACTAAAGGTTACTGGTAAGGTTACATTCAATGGACACGGCATGAATGAGTTTGTGGCACAGAGAACAGCAGCATATATAAGTCAACATGATTTGCACATAGCTGAGATGACAGTACGAGAAACCCTAGCCTTCTCAGCCCGGGTCCAGGGTGTCGGTACCAGATACGGTATAAAAATTTATCAGAAAGCTAGATCTAATTTTTTATTTTTTGTCAATATATTGTATAATGAATTCTAATTAGTATGTACTTGAAAATGTGTGTAGATATGTTATGTGAGCTTTCTAGGAGAGAGAAAGCTTCAAATATCAAGCCTGATGCTGATGTTGATGTGTATATGAAGGTATTAATTGCTCAATTGGTTACCACTTTAAAAAAAAAAAACAAAAAGCTCAATTTCATTAATTTCATTAATTTTTTTTTTTTTTAATTCCAGGCAGTATCAACCGGAGGCCAAGAAACGAGCATCATTACTGACTATGTGCTCAAGGTACAAATCACATCCATCATCTTGATATAATTTACGAAAGCACCTCTTTCTCTATGTTTTTTTACTTAATTTTTTCTTGAATTTTGCAGATTTTGGGTTTAGATATATGTGCCGATACCACTGTAGGAGATGAGATGCTTAGAGGTATTTCTGGAGGACAAAGAAAGCGTGTCACGACAGGTGAGATGATTGTGGGACCCACAACAGCGTTATTCATGGATGAAATCTCAACTGGGTTGGACAGCTCAACCACATTTCAAATAGTAAGGTCTTTGAAGCAAATCACTAGCATTTTGGGGCAAACAACCGTAATTTCACTACTACAACCAGCACCCGAGACGTTTGATCTGTTTGATGACATCATCCTCCTATCCGATGGCCATGTCGTGTACCACGGGCCCCGTCAGCATATCCTTGAATTTTTTGAATCCATGGGGTTTAAGTGCCCACAAAGGAAAGGTGTTGCCGATTTCCTACAAGAGGTAAACTGAAAAAAGAATTCTCAAAATTTACTTGCTTTAAATTCATGAAATTAAAAAAAAAACTTATTATATGTAACCTTTGATGGTTTAGGTGACATCTCGAAAAGACCAGCAGCAGTACTGGCAGAGACACAGGCCATACCAATACGTACCAGTACGTGAATTTGCAGAGGCTTTCAAGTCATTCCATGTTGGTGAGAGGCTCAGAGCAGAGTTAGCTGTACCGTTTGACAAGTCAAGTAGCCACCCTGCCGCACTAACCACTTCTAAATACGGCATAAGCAAGATGGAACTACTAAAGGCATTGACCTCGAGGGAATTTCTCCTCATGAAGCGCAACTCGTTTGTGTACATTTTCAGAGCATTTCAGTTAATGGTGACAACTTTAATAGCAATGACTCTGTTTTTTCGCACACGTATGCATCATAACACTACAAATGATGGCACTGTTTACTTGGGTGCACTGTTCTTCGCCATGTCTACACACATGTTTAACGGCTTCTCTGAGCTGGCATTGACATGCATAAAACTGCCTGTGTTTTTCAAACAACGTGACTATCTCTTTTTCCCGGCTTGGGCTTACACGATCCCGTCTTGGATTTTGAAGATACCTATCTCTTTTGTTGAGGTCTCTGTTACCATCTTCTTGAACTACTATGTCATTGGGTTTGATCCTAATGTGGGAAGGTTCTTCAAGCAGTATTTGCTACTAATGTTGGTGAATCAGATGGCATCTGGCATGTTTAGGTTCATGGCATCACTAGGCCGGGACACTGTTGTAGCTAATACTTTGGCTTCATTTGCTTTGGTGGTTACACTAGTTTTGAGTGGCTTTATCCTTTCTCATGGTATATTTCTTATCTTTTCTCATATAATTAGTTTTCAAGAGATGGTTCATTTATGTCTAACTGCTTAAAATTGAAAATGGATGTAGATAAAATAAGGGCTTGGTGGATTTGGGGCTACTGGATCTCACCCCTTATGTACGCGATGAATGCTTTGAGTATCAATGAATTCTTGGGACACAAATGGAAACATGTAAGCTAACATTTCCTTTTGCTTGTTTCATACAATTTCAACTTGTTTATCAAATGTCTTATAACTTTGTTTTTTCTTTTTCTTTTTTTTAGTATGCTGAAGGAGCCACAGAATATCTTGGAATTCAAGTGTTGAAAAACCGTGGCTTGCCGACTGAGGCAAAATGGTATTGGATCGGTGTAGGTGCTTTGATTGGATTCGTTATCATATTCAATTTCTTCTTCACTGTGGCCTTGAGCTATCTCAAACGTAAGTGCTAGCATTTGTTAATGTTGTTGATTTACAGTTTCAACCCTCCATTTTTGTCAAATGGTGCTAAACCAACTATTTTTCGTAAAATTATACAGCGGCTGGGAAGGCTCAGCAAAGTTTATCAGAAGAGGAATTGAAGGAGAAGCACACAAATGTAACTGGAGAGGTACTTGATGGACCAAGAGCAGGAGAAATGTCTGAGATTATATCTGCATCGAATTCGGACTTGAATCAGAACCAGAAA
Source organism: Carex parvula (assembly GCA_025461045.1). Lineage (NCBI taxonomy): Eukaryota > Viridiplantae > Streptophyta > Magnoliopsida > Poales > Cyperaceae > Carex > Carex parvula. The sequence continues at coordinate 378,540 of JAJGRW010001381.1, read as the reverse complement.
GGAATGGTTCTTCCTTTTGCACCACTCTCTGTTGCCTTTGACAATATGAAATACTCTGTCGATATGCCAGCGGTAAATGTTTTACCTTGATATATATTGTATACTTAAGACAAACTCAAGCAATTTTTTTGACCTGTTCTCATAATTCTTTTTTGGTTTTATTGATTAAAGGAAATGAAAACACAAGGAGTAGAACAAGATAGACTACTGCTACTAAAAGGAGTTAGCGGATCCTTCAGGCCAGGTGTTCTGACTGCCTTAATGGGTGTTAGCGGAGCGGGCAAGACCACACTAATGGATGTTTTAGCTGGTAGAAAAACCGGTGGGTACATTGAGGGAGAAATCTCCATCTCAGGTTACCCGAAGAAACAGGAGACTTTCGCAAGAGTTTCAGGATACTGTGAACAGAATGATATACATTCACCAAATTTGACCGTTTATGAGTCTCTTGTTTACTCTGCATGGCTTAGACTACCTCATGATGTTGATTCTAACACTAAAAAGGTACACATTTTTTATAAAACTATATTCAACTTCCATATAACTTGTTGGTTTATTTTCTAAATACTTTTGTTTAAAAAATGTATAGATGTTCATTGAGGAGGTGATGGAGTTAGTGGAACTAAAACCGCTTAGAAATGCACTAGTTGGGTTACCGGGTGTAAACGGTCTGTCAACAGAGCAGAGGAAAAGGCTAACCATAGCTGTTGAGTTAGTTGCTAATCCATCAATTATTTTCATGGATGAACCAACTTCTGGTCTTGATGCTAGAGCTGCCGCAATTGTTATGAGAGCCGTTAGAAATACTGTTAATACAGGACGAACTGTTGTTTGTACCATTCACCAGCCGAGCATTGATATCTTTGAGGCTTTCGATGAGGTGAGAAACATCAATTATTTGCTTTTTTTTTGTGTGCGCTTTAATTGACATTCATTGCAGGAGATTCTTATCTTATTGCTCTTTTCTATCTAAATGCAGTTGTTCCTGATGAAGAGAGGTGGTGAGGAGATTTATGTCGGTCCATTAGGTCACCAATCCAAAGACCTAATCAGTTACTTCGAGGTAGGCTAATCTGAATAAAAAAATTATATAAGGCCATTGTCATAATTTTATTTGTCTAAAATCAGAAAAGAGAAATTAATTGTTTTGTTTTTATCTTTTTAGTCAATTCCTGGAGTTAGTAAGATAAAGGATGGATACAATCCTGCTACATGGATGTTGGAAGTGTCGACAATTGCACAAGAGGAAGTTTTGGGGATCGATTTTGCAGAGACTTATCGTAATTCTGAACTCTACAAGTAAGTATATTCATAAATAATTACCTTATAACAAATTACTCATATTTTATAAATAATTAACTAATATAACTAACTAATTATACAGGAGTAACAAGGAAATCATAAAGGAATTAAGCAAGCCACCTCCCGGTACAAGCGACCTCCATTTTCCAACCCAATACTCGCAATCTTTCATGACACAATGCAAGGCGTGTCTCTGGAAACAACATTTGTCTTATTGGAGAAACCCTCCTTATACTGTCATTCGCTTCTTCTTCTCTCTAATTATCGCTCTCATGTTCGGCACAATATTTTGGCGCCTCGGAGGCAAAAGGAACACTCAACAGGACTTGTTCAATGCAATGGGATCAATGTATGCTGCTGTGCTATTTATGGGTATCTCTTATTCTACTTCAGTTCAACCAGTTGTGGCCATTGAGCGATCTGTGTTTTATCGGGAAAGAGCTGCCGGAATGTACTCTGCTCTTCCCTATGCATTTGGACAGGTAGGTATCTTCTTTCTTCTTTATTATAACAAAATATAACAAGTTAAATAGGAGAACAAAAACAAAAAATAAAACTAACTGTTCTTTGTGCAACATATTCAGGTGACAATCGAGCTGCCATATGTGCTGGTACAATCAGTACTTTACGGAGTAATTGTGTACTCTATGATGAGCTTTCAGTGGACAGCAGCTAAATTCTTCTGGTATCTATTCTATATGTACTTCACGCTTCTTTACTTCACATATTACGGGATGCTTTGTGTCGGCTTGACTCCTAGTTACAACATTGCTGCCATCGTTTCTTCGGCATTTTACGGCATTTGGAATGTCTTCTCCGGATTTATCATCGCCCGACCCGTAAGTTCTTTTGATAAATTCTACTATCTGCTCACTAAAAATCTCAACATTTTCATTGTTAAAAAAATGACCAAATTGCCCTTTCATTTGCAGAGCATGCCAGTATGGTGGAGTTGGTACTATTGGGCCTGCCCCGTCTCATGGACACTATACGGGTTGGTCACATCACAATTCGGAGACATAGATGACCCGCTTCATGGATCAAATGAAACAGTGAGAGAGTTTTTGAAGAGTTATTTTGGATTCCATCACGATTTTCTACCGGTGGTTGCAGTTATGGTAGTTGGATTTGCAGCTCTGTTCGCTGTCCTCTTCGGTGTTTCCATCAAAGTGCTCAACTTCCAAAAAAGATAGATAATTTCTTAGATGAGATTAGCAATTTTTTATTCAAAAAAATAGATTTTAGTTAATAAATCTGGAGTATACAAAAGTTTTGTTGCATTTTTTTTTTCTCTTCTGTAGTTCTTTGTATAGGATAAGTTCACCAATTCATCATATATACTGTAATTTGTAAGATTCAAACTAATAATTCAATTCTTTAAAATTGTTTTATTCTATTAATAATAAAGTCGATATTCCATAATTTGAAATTGTTCTTAGATCTATTTGAAATTGTTACATGTATGTAAATAAAAAATCATGAAAATATTTTTGTTCATATTAATTAAAATAAGGTCTGTTTCAAATTGAAAAGGAGAATGCTGAAAAGGGATAAAAGTGATAGCTTTTCTTTTTTTGCTGCGTGCGATTAGGAAACCAAAAGCGCCTAATTGAAAATGAAACGACCATCCGCTAATTTTTAAATTTTACTTGTAAGCCCTTTAAATTTATTATTTTATATACAAGGACTAATACATATAAAAAAAATCAGTTAATTTTTCATATTATCTAATAAAATATTTTTAACATTTTAAAGGTGACTTAGGACCTCGAGCATGAACAAAGATCTGCACATGTTATATTCTGAACTTTTGAACAAAGTTTAATTAGCAATAAACTAAAATTTTTGGACAAATTAAATTTTTATCTAATGGATAATTTAATGGGAGAGAATGTATACGAACGAAACACAACTTTGACACATCATCTTTATTTGACAATTATAGAAATTATATTTCCCACTTTATATGCATGTAAATCAATAGCATGCATCATCATCTTTATTATAACAATCATACAAATTAAATATTACACTTTATATGCATGTAAATTAATAACATGCATCATCAATGCATCATCAATACAAAATCAATAGAGCATTATATCTTAAGATTTTAACAATTTGGGTGCTGAACAATGCTGCATTTAGCTGGTAATTTTCTGACTTGATCGACATTAACTCCCAATTGACGAATCAAAACAGAGTGTTTGTAAGAACAAAAGCATTGTAGATTGGCCTTTCTTACGGCTCTGCAACAGTTAGGTGTTGGTCGTGGCGGAATGAAGCCTGTCACAGATGGCAAACAAGCAGTGATGTCATCGTTGTTCATTCCACACAAGTTTAAAGCTGATACCATACCATTATTTGCCGCAAAATATAACAATAACATTGACAGAAAAGCCAGCTTGAGAGATGGTTGAAACTCCATATTGTATATTCAAAATTTTCGAATTGAATTATGCTAAGAGGTCTTAGGTTTGAAATTTTGGAATGAATAATATGAGTTTATATATCCAACAAATATTGGATATATGGTGGTTGTATTGTTGTGATTTTGTTAAAAATTGATAATTGCAATTTGTAGATTTGTTGCGCGAGCATAACTAATTTTGTTGAGAAAAAGATAAAGACAAGATTTCATCTTTAATTAATGGACGTAGTTAACTTTAGTTACAAATTATTTTAGTTCAAAAAATAACAAGGATTAGGTTTTCCAAATTTAGAAGAGCAATTGTTTTGGATTTGTTAATTAGTTGTTTTACATCAGATATATATTTTAATAAAAGTAATTTTGAAAAATTTGAGATTACATAAAATTCTTCCTTTTTTTGTCCACTATTGTAAAAATAAAAATTAATTTAAATAAGGTTGCAAATAAAAATGTAAGTTTATAGATATGTTTTGGATAATATATATCAAATTTCATACAATTAAAGTAGAGTCCGGCTACTATAACACTAGTGTCATTTCAAACTAAATAACACAACATCTTAAACCATTGGATCTACTTTAATATTCGTGCAAGACACTAGTGTCATTCCAGCCCTATCTTGTACACGAATATTAAAGTAGATCTAATGGTTTAAGATGTGGTGTTATTTAATTTGGAATGACACTAGTGTTATAGTAGCTGGACTCATTAAAGTAGAGTGAGCCTATGGTGCTACGCATAGCACGGATGGCTAGTGTACTACGGCTCAATATGGTACTTTTTAAAATCCTAACGGTCGATCCAACCGTTCAATGTGATAACCATATGAATATGTACTTGCAAACTAAATTTTATATTTTTTCAAATTTTTTTACTATTTTTTAGATAGGTAGAAAAATCAGTGTTTTCTGAAAATTCTGGACCATCAAAATTCTACCTATCTAAAAAAATAGTAAAAAAATTCGAAAAAAATATAAAATTTAGTTTGCAAGTACATATTCATATGGTTATCACATTGAACGGTTGGATCGATCGTTAGGATTTTAAAAAGTACCATATTGAGCCGTAGTACACTAGCCATCCGTGCTATGCATAGCACCATAGGCTCACTCATTAAAGTATTATCTAGTATTATACCAATGATCGTTGATTTTGGACCAATAAAATTTCTAAACATTTTATGTAAGTAGAAACATATACACTAATGTCTTGCCTTACCTTAGCTCTATTTTTTTTTTTAATCAAATGTTGGTTCAGTCCGTCATGAGCTAATTTTATGTCAGCCTGTGTAAAATCCATTCAACATTTTTTATTGTAGTATTTTATTTTTTAGATAAAGATGAAGATAAATCTATTAATGTTAAATTTTCATAAAAAAATTATATTAAGTTTTAAATATATTCAATATTTTATTAGTCACTAGATTAAAATATATATTTTTTTTTCTTATTTTTCTACAAAATTTATACAAAAAAAAACTCAAAACTTACCTAAAAATTACCGATATTTTTATTAATACCCAAAAAAAAACAAATTATCAAATCTGCTCCCACCCCAAACTTATTTTTAAATCTACCCCAACCTCCCGTCGGCTGGGCGGTCCACTTTCCGGACCTGACCGCCCAGCAAGCGGGCGGTCCACTACCCTTATTTGACCGCCCAGCAGCTGGGCGGTCCGCTGTAAAACCCCTATAAAAGGAGTTTTTCTCTCTCCTGAAGAGCACAGTATTCATTCCAAGTTTCCAATAAATTTCCAGAACCGAATGAGAGAAAGAGAGGCGATTTTGAGGTATGGACAGTAACAAACGAGGTAAGAAAGCGAGAAACCGAGATCGTGGCGTAATTAAGTAATAAAAATAACAAAAATGAAGCATATAAAATAATCGAGGCAAATAAAATATTGCATAGTTCACAAACTACCAATTAGACTAGTTCACAATATACATCTAAAATAGTTCATAACATAATTTAACAAAACTTGGTAATCAGCGACGACGGCCGAACAAACTCAAAATACGACGTCTGGGTCTGGGTGCAGCTGGTTGTGCGGCACTACCAGATGTCTCTCCATGGCTACTACCGGTTCCTGGGCTTTCATGAGTGCGGTGGCTACTACCGGTAGCCTCAGCAACAACTCTAGCATTTTCTCTTTCGTTGGCTTCGTTAATGGCATCTGCATTGCATTCTGTTCGCGCGAAAGCGCAACGCAAGTTTCGGTACGCTTGAGGGCGTACCTTTTAAAACCGCGCTTACACTTCACGAGTAAGGGTTGCAAGTGCACAACCCCTATCGAGTAATATAATCGGGTATTGTTTATTTTTCAGTTTTTCGAAAACTTTTTAGGATTTATAACCTTGCTTTTTACTTGACCATGAATAGGATTTGTGATTTTGAACTTAATTGCTTGCGATTACGAATTTGTCAAGACGTTTTACGAGGTTATGAAAAATAGAGTCTTGCATAATTGGACTTAATTGTCTAAAAATGCATAAAGTATAAAATCATGTTTAAAATTTGTGTTAAAAGTTGGCAAAAATAAAATTTTTTGATAAACTTGAGTGATTGACAAAAATTAAAAGTATTCTTGCACGATTTTTCAAATTTTTGGTAAAACCCTTAAAATAATTTTGAAATGACGACATAGTTTGGCGAAAAACTTTGTGGAAATAAAGGTGTTTGAAATTGCGATCGTGAAAGTTTGTTGAGATCGTGAAAGTTTGGGTTGATGAGACCTTCCGGAAATTCATCATCTCCAAAGTTGCGTGGCATGCCTAGTTCGGGATCTAGACCTGCCATTGGTTGAGAAAGAGAGGATTCGCCGGCTTTGATCTTCGCGGTTTGGCTCCTTGTGACTGGTGCCAGCGCTCAAATCTATGAGAGAAGAAAAGAGATGAGATGTGAAAGAGAGAGAATAGGAATGGAGAATAGTAAAGTGCAGAAAATTAAATAAGGAAAGTAAATATTTTTGGATTTTTCTTAAAAAGTAAATTTCAGAAATTGTAAAAAAGGAAATAAACTATTTTTGGATTTTTAATTTTCTGAAAAGTAAATAAGGAAACTAAAAAGTACTTTCCTAAAATAAAAACTAGTATCTATCCTATTCTCCCCGGCAACGGCGCCAAAAAGCTTGTTGAGTATTTTAGATATAATGATTTGGTACTATTTTTGCCTTTAAAATTTATAAACCTTCGTACTCAAAGAATATGTTAGTTGCAAGCGCACAACCTATCGATTGTAGTATTTAGGTGTCGATCCGCAGGGAGAGAGGGAAACACTAATTTTTAATAAAGAAAACTACTTTTAAAACTAAACAATAAAAGTAAAGTGGGGGGGTTTTGTTCTAAAATCCTAATGTTGGGTTCAATACCCGAAAGAGAGGAGTTTCAAATAATAAATATAAATCAAATAAAGAGAAGAAAGATTGGGTTGTTTTCAAGTTTAAGGAGATCTAGGGGTATTCGGTCTACAATTCCTTGCTAATTCTATTTATTCGGTTTGTTTAAATTCATGTTTGATTTGATGAGGTTTCTAACCTATGTTAGCCTTTGGAACAAATATTAATACAACTACTTTGGGTGGATGGATTAATGTGCCTCGAATTCTAGGGCTGTCACTAACCTAGAGGGATATTTAATCACATGCTTCAAAGCATATATCGATATTTGTTCTAAGGTGTCCTAATTAGAATTTGCCTTCGCCTTTCGGTCCTTCACCAAAATCCTAACCATAATTTCTATAGTTCCGGATTGGATATCAAAGTACGGTCGCTTCTAACCCAATCCTAAGGTGTGTCTTTATGGTTTCAATTAGTAGTCTCCTCATGACCAATGCCGGAATTTAATAAACTTAAAGCGGAAAAACACGATCAACGCGATTTCAAAACTACTTCAATTCAATAAACCCTAACCAGGTGAACTCAAAGGAACGAGTACTAATGAAATTCATAAAGAATAAATCACAGAAATTAACAATCAAATCCGATAACACAATCATAATAAAAACAAAGATCCGAATAAGATAGAATTAAACAAGTTCATGCATTGACCTAAACCCCTAGAAAGAGAACTACTCTCTCTTGGAGAGATCCATAACAAAGATTGGCAAAAACAATAAGAAATAAGATAAAGAAATGATTACACCCTTTCTTAGATCTAAAACCTCGATCTTGCCGACTCCTTGCTTGAATCTTCTTCTTCTCCTTCCTTGGAACTTCGAGAATTTCTGTAGGATCTCTCTCTCTCAATTTGTGGAAAGATGGATATAATAATGGATATGAGAGAGATGAAATTCTTCTCCTTTTATAGCCAAAGGCCTTGCCCAATTTAGAGGATAGTAGTGGGGTTAGTGGGTGCACTCCTCAGACTGCCATGGCTATTTTTGGCCTTCTAAAACGTGTTCCTTGTTGGCCAAAAATAGAAAACCTCCTGAAAATGCGAATTTCTGGCTGTCTGCGAGTCCAGTGCGTCCGCACTGGAGTTGAGTGTGGGTGGTCTGGGTCGCACCGACTCCAAATCCCTTTTGGTTCCAAGTTTCCTTTTCTGGATTTTCTGCAAAATTTCCTGAGTGCGTCCGCACTGGATCTTAGTGCGTCCGCACTGGCATGTTGTTTTCTGTTTTCCAAAGAATCTGAAGATTTCAAAAATAGTCTAAGTACTGAGTGCGTCCGCACTGGCCTTGAACTTCTGTATTTCGGAAGATTCTGAAAGTTGCAAAAATCGGCTAAGTAGCGAATGCGGATGACCCCACTCGCACTGGATCTGAGTGCGGACGCATTACGCTCGGACTTTTCATCTGTGAGGTCTGCGACGCTGAAAAATCGGCTAAGTACCCAGTGCGTCCGCACTGGTGGAGAATGCGTCCGCACTGGGCGGTTTTTCTTCATTTTGCACTGTTTCCTGCATTGAAACATCGAGCGAACGCAGTAACTTGATTCTTGGTGTATTATATTCGCTTTATATCCAAAATACAAGATATTTGGTGTTATTTTATGATAAAAACTAGATCGACGGTGTATATAAAATACACCTATCAGGTATCGATCCACAGGGACGGGCAATTGTTAGGTTAGAATCCACCTGATACGTCCTATCTCGGGAGATGAGGCCGTATGGGAGATTTGGGCTAACTGGATGCGTCCTGCCAAGGGAAGGCAGGCCGAGGTGTGGATTGAGTTGAGAACTCGGGGTGATTTGTGAGAGATTCGGACTCTGACCTGTATGATCTCTCTCTTAGTGAAAATTGCGTCCCCCTTTTCATGGGGATCACTGCCTTATATAGTCCAGCCATAACCGCCATCTCGGGCGTTTATGGGGAACGTGGGCAGTTATGTTAGCCGTTACTGGGACGTGGGCATTAAGCTAGCCGTTACAGGGACATCGGCATTAAGCTAGCCGTTTCTCCGGCTATCCCGTATGTCGGTTGGCATGGGCCTATATTAAGGCTCTGGTTTGGGGCCGGCACATTGGGCCCCGGCTTAACGAGCTTTTTGGGCTTTTTCATATGACGTCGGGTTGGCCTTGTAAAGGTCCGAATCCCGGTCTTTCATGGCCCAGTTTGGAACAAGTAAAAGGGCCTGTAGAACATGGCCCTATCATTAGCCCCCGAAGTCGGAATGCATCAGCGAGATGCTTTCGACTTGAGGGTGAATAACTCATAAAACATACTTTATTAAATGTTATCTATATCATCTTGGGTTTAAGACATGTCGGTCATCTATCCCGGACACGTAACCCGAAGTTAGCGTGTTATCATAGTGCGTAACCTGAGACAACTAAGCGTACTTAGTGTCGAGGATTTTTTTTTTTTTTTTTTTTTTTTAGTGATGCTGTAATAACTCGGGGTAACATATGTCGGGTACATGTTTGTTACAAACCCAACAATTAATGTGTTAATATATATCTATCTCGGTATGTATCCGACAATTGATGTGGTAACATACTTGCCCCAACATGGTTTCCGAGTTAGTCAAAGATCAATAAAAGAAGTGAATCATAGAAATGATAAATAATCATTGATATCATAAAAACAGAACAAGCCTAAATATATAAGAAAACATCGAAATCATACAACGCCTCGATCGAGTAAAATGTCGAAATCATACAACGCCTATTTATACTAAACATGAGACATGATTTAATGCAGTGCCTGGAAGTATATTTCCACTTCTGTCATGTCACGCCTTCCAAGCACCACGTGGTCCATGCTCAGCAAAAAGACGGGTGTGATGTCGTTTCTCGGACCACTTATACCCTGTCATGGTCGGTGTCTTCGAAAAGATTGTCGGCGTCGAGTTCATCTTGGGTAGCGATGTACAAACTCGGGCCTCCAGTATTGCGGGATAAACACCCAGGACATTTCCAGAACCGACGGCGAGGGTCCGACCGGCCTTGGATGTCGTAATGGGTGAAGCAACTCCACTCATAGCACCCCCGACATTTCACCATCTCATGCTGGGCTTCTTTGTCACGACAGAAGATGCATCTACGCAACTTGGGCTCGAGATCGAACTTATAGATGTCGTTCTCGTCTTCCTTGGTGAACGAGGGTGCGTTAGCAAGGGTGAGGTCAATAAGGTCACCGATTTGGAGGTCCTCGTTCACGAGCATCCAATCCAGGTCTTTCTCGGGGAAATGTTGGAGGAGTGTCCATCTCTCAGGCCGAGATAGGGCCCGTATTGTGTCCCGAGAATATCGGGAATTGGGGGGAGGCATGTCGTGGCGACGTTTTGACGGTTGGTCATCGCTATTCTGACTTCGATCGAGAGGTGTTTTGTTTTTGGAAACAACTCTCTTGATAGGCATCTCGGAGGTCCTGAGGAAGGAGAAAAAGATAGGAAGAATGTGCGTTTGACGTATGAGCGGCTGGTTATTTATAGGCGTTATGGGCGAAGGTTGCCATAAATACCGTGGGCCATATTGCCTAAAACAGGGAGCCGCCAGCTATTAGCCATAAATGTCATTGGGCGTTGTGTAAGTTATACGACATGACAGGCTTTCGGCGTTTCCGAGGTGGTTAAACTGACTTACGTTAGACGGTATCAAGTAGTAATGAAATGCCTATGAAATATATATTAATCAAAACAACATGAGGTAAAGACCTCGGCTGAAGGTTACAACATAAGCAGATAAGTAAATTTTAAAAATTGACATCCAATTAAAAACAAAAGGCGGGCTATCCCCGCGATATTCTATATATATCTAAGGTTATTCATGGCGGGAGCGCTTGGTTCGGCGTTCTTGATCAAGGCATCTTCTGCAGGTGAAGGATATGAAGCGTGGATCGCCATGGTTCCGAGGTGATCTACGGGCTAAACACCCGGGATGAAAAGCTTCTTCGCATCCGTCATAATGGAACATGTGCCGATAGTTCCCTCTGGATCGGCAAATAGCGCATCTATCCCATGCTAATGGGTTGTCCTCGTCTTCCCTCGAGTTAATTGGGGGTGACTCGTTGTGGATCTCGGGGTTCCGATGTTGGGGAGATGGGTGTGGTGACGGAATGTCTTCCCTCTCCTCCTTAACCTCGTCCTTTATATTTTTGTTAGTTGCCATATAATTATAGTCCGAGTTGGAAGGTATAATTGGGATCGCCGGATGTTCCGTTAAAGGAAGACGGAGGTAGTATATATAGTATGTCGGCATTAATTACTTTGACGCCTCGTCTTCCGTTAACCGTCATCAGTCGTCAAATCAGCCGTCAAATCAGTCATAAGTACGGGGTTATGGCGCAATCCCCGCATGACACCTGGCACGCGTCAACTCGGTAAGAGCCCGATTCCCTTGATACGGCACGGGAATCTAGGCGTCGCCATGATGAAACGCGACGCTTCGTGGCTCCTTTTCGACATTCGCGCGAGTATTGAGCGGGAAAAATAGAGACCCTTATATATACTCCGCCCCGACCCAGTCTTTCATTATCGTTTATCTTCAGCAACTCAATCCTCGGAGCCAAAGAGCGAATACAATCTCGGTGTTAGCAGAGAGAGTTGAGAGCTTTCAGATAACTTTAGAAAAGACGTTGGGCGAAGGTCGAGTTGCGAACTTCAATATAAGGTAACTCTTTATCATCTCGGTATTCAACCGTATATTGATTAACATTACCGAGGTTAATAATGATGTAGTGATCATATAGGCACGGTAATGTCGTCAAGGCTAGGATTAATGATCTAGCCTTGGCGATCGATCCGTATTGGATAAGTCGGGAAATGTAATATCTTAGAAATAAAGAATAGCGGTTACCTAAGCCAATCATGTTTCTTCGTTAATTTAGAAATGGCCGGAGAACAAGAAGGATCCCGGGATTCGTCGCCCACTACTTCGGGGGAACCGTCCCGGTTATGTCACTTGCCCCCTCGTCTTGGTAAGGGCAAGAGTCTATATGGCATGGTGCCTCCACATTCCGATGCAATGCCGGAAAATGTTGAGGAGGAAAAATATAGTGACGGGAATGAGGGAGACGAAGGCAATCCACCTCGGGGTGAGCTTGTAGTTGCCCCAGTGGGAACGTCTCGCGGGTCTACGAAGCCCAGGAAGAAAAAAGCCAAGGAAGATGTCCCTCCCCGAGATGGTCATGGGAATGACTCGGATTTTCCATTATCTGCTGGTATTACTCCTAAACTGGTTGTCCGATATCAAGCCTATGCTGACGCATTTTACGAAGAACTCGTAGATGAAGCTGATAGAGAAGAATATCCACGACATGCGCTTAAGTTGACAGCCCCGGGTCTACATGACCGAGCGCATGACTCGAGTCGTGGGATGTGCATATATTGGAAAATGCCGAGATGCGGTTTCAAAGTGAGGGTGTCTAAGTTTGTTCGCGGGATATTACGACATCTCGACGTGGCCCCTGCACAGTTAACCGCACCAGCGTGGTGTTACATAATGAGCTTTAAGTATTTGTTTGATTTCATGCCCGAGTTAGAGTCATATTGGCCCAGTACGGGGTTGTTCTTTCATTATTTCACGGTATTATATAACAATGAGAGCCACCTTGCAATTCGGAAGCGTTCTAAGGTTGCGCTCTTTGAAAAGCTGTCAAAGGTGGATGATTGGAACCATGGTTGGGTATACCTCGAGAATCCCAAGGACTTGAAATGCTTCCAGGGGATACGGAGGGAGTGGCGTCCTCTAAATAAGGAAAGTTTGATTCCGACTTCTCCTCCATCTCCGACGTCAGATGAATTAAAAATTATCAAAATTCTTGACAGTTATTTCACAAGTTAGTCCTTTTTTTTTTAAATATTTGTACCAATATCTCTTTACATCGCATTTGTTTTCTTATCTCGTATTGCCATGGATAACTTGTTAACTCTTGCATATTTCTAATGTCGCAGGTCGCGGTTTTATGGCATTACCTTGGAAGGCTATTCGTCCAATTCCCATCTTCGCTAATCCCGAGGACGGTTTTGTTAAGAAGACAGGGGTTCCGAATACCTCCAAGTCGGGTTCCGCAAAGGTTCGGAAGGCCCCGAAGTCAGTTCCTGTTACTGCTACAGCGGCTCTCCCTAAGTCGTCTTCCAAATCCAGTGCCAAGGGTGTGAAGGGTAGTGCTTCTGGCTCCTCCCAACCCGGGGCATCGCGAAAGAGGAAGGAGACTTCCGTTGACCCCCCCCTCGCGCTTAACGAGGCAAGAGAAGGGAAAAGACGCAGTGGTGGAGGAACCTGAGCCTAAGAAACAAAAGGCTCAGTCCGATATTGCGTTGGTGACACCCAAGGTCACTCCAAAGGAACCTTCGCAAGCCGAGGTTGACGCTGCTGAAGCGGATTTGGAAAGAATCATCGAAGAGGCAGCTGGTGACGTGTGGAATCCCGCAGAGGAACACAGAGCGTTTCTTGAATCGCAGCTTTCTGAACAAGGGCGACGCACTGGGTTCGTGTGGGGAACAGGGATTTCCCAGGGGTTCCCCGACAGCTTTTTAGGCTATCTTCCCGGGTATTCTCGGATGCAAGAAGAGGAAGATCACCCCGAGGTCCGGGCCGCGTATGCTCGGGAAACGTTCAGACTCACGACCACTAAATATCAAAAGAAGTGGGCTGAGGAAAATCCCGATCAAGTCGTAGGCCAGGTTTTGAGGTCGTTGCATGACGCCGGGGTTTATTTTGGGTTCCTCAAGGATTCGCTGAATAGTGAGAAGCGCGGTGCTCTTGCCGTCACAACTGATCAAGAGGCGCTAAACAGGGCGATTTTAGAGAGGAACCATTTTCTACAATTGGCGCAGCAAAAAGATAAGGAAAGAAGGGTAGCCACTGGCCAAGCTGCCATGAACTCGGCAAAATATGAGCTGGCGTGTATCACGGGCAGGAAGGCTGATGCCGCGCGCCAAGAAGCTGAGATAAAGGCGAAGCGTTATAAACGCAAAGCCGATAAGTTCAAGGGTAAAATTGAGGATCTCAAGTCCGAGCTCGAGGCCCGGACCAAGGAGGCAGAGGAAGCGAGATCCGAAAATGTCCGACTAAAAACCGAAATGCAGGATTTGAAAAAGAACACACTCAGGCGGTTTTTAGGCAGCAAAGCCTTCGCCCAGGCTGTCCCTTATGCCTGCAAGGACGTGATGACGCAAACCATTTATTGCTATCTAGATGAACTGGCAAAGCATTACCCGTTCAAACCCGAGCATGTGGGTTTTACGGAAGTGGAATCCGAGAGACTTGTTATCAAAGATCTCTCGGATTACGGCTGGGATGAAGAAAATGATGCACTGTTGAACCCGGATGGTACTCTGTTTTATAAGGAACTTGAACTCGAGAACCATCCGGTTTCGAAGATTGTCCATCCTTGGCCTAAAGATAAGTGGCCTAAGCATCTCGACCTACCCGACAATGCAGCCGAGGAGGACAATGAAGACACTCCTGATAACTCCTCCGAAGGTGAAAAAGAGGATGATACCGAGGTAAGGGATGTCGAAGAGGATGCCGAGGTGGAAAATGCTGAAGAGGGTAATATTTACCAAGGCGGGGAGCAGGAAGATGAAATAGAGTTGGTTCTTTTCAACTCTCCACCTGCTGAAGGGAATACTGCTCCCACGGAGGCGAAGCCCCCTACTCCTTGTAAGTAATAAGTCTATTATTAATTCTTCCGAGGTATTTCATTCATGCTTAACCTTACTACTCGTTTTGTTTTGTCTGTAGGAAGGATCATGGCGAGTAGTGAACGCGATATCGGTCTTATGGAGTTTTTGTACCCCCGACATGTGGAAGTTTGAAGATTGTTGTATTATTTGCACCCCCGAGATGTGGGGGTTTAACAGTTATAAAATGTAATATGGTATTTGATACCCCCGGGATGTGGGGGTTTAACAGAACAATTGAAATGTAACTTGTTTTTTCTAATCGCATGTTTCTTTGCCCGAAGTTGATTTCGTTTCTGTCAATTTTATCTCGTTTGCATGCTTTGATTTTCTTTTGTGAACAAGCAAAAAATGTGCTTGATTGTATATCCCTGCCCCCCCCTTTTTTTTTATTTTTGACAAAAATGGTCAACGTAGGGGGACAGGTACGTCGTGCAAACGTATACGTTACCCCGAGAGGTTTTCGATAAATGTTCACGACATAATAAATTTCATGTTACTGATGTAACAGTCGTCGTCCCTTAGGACTACATTAATTTGTTGTGCATATCGGGGGTATTACCCGAGACGCATTTCGTTGCCATAAAAAGGCTTTCGTTCATATATCTCGGACCCAAACAATTTAAACACAATCATAAGTAACATCATATATATTGATAAAAGCTTAGAACCATACAAAAAATTTGCATCTTGGTCTAAGTGAATACATGAAAAGAAAAGAAAACAGAGGCTTATCTCGCCCTAAGCACATCATATCTATTAAAAAGACTAACAAAAACGACATACATTAAGTGTAGAATTTCCTCAAGTGGCAAGTGTTCCACGGACGAGTGAGTATGAAACCACTCGGATCTTCCAACTCGTAAGCGCCTTTACCTCGTGGACGAACGATCTTAAAATGACCTTCCCACTGAGGAGCAAGTTTGCTAACATGTTTGCCAGTCGCTTCCACGGTCTTGAGCACCAAATCGCCCGGCTGGAATTCTCGGGGTACCACGTGTTTGTCAAATGCACGTTTAACTCTACGTTGGTACTCCGTGGTGCGGATGCGAGCTTTTTCCCGATTTTCTGTGATGAGGTCAAGCTCGGCGGCACGTGCATCGCGGTTCTCTTCAGTGGAATATGTCAAAGTACGGAGAGATGGTTCCATCATCTCGATTGGGGTAACTGCTTCCATCCCGAATACCAGAGAGTAGGGAGTTTGTTGTGTTGCTTCACGAAGTGTTGTGCGGTAAGCCCATAGGATACCATTAAGAATGTCGGGCCAATTCTTTTTGTTATCCGCCACCTTCTTTTTGATTCTGTCTAGGATAGTACGGTTGATGACTTCTGCCAATCCGTTGCTAGCTGGGTGGCTGACCGAGGTGAAATTGTTTTGGATACCCAAGTTGGAAAGGAACGACATGGTGCTGGCTGCATTGAACTGTGTTCCATTGTCCGATATGAGTGCATGTGGTATGCCAAATCGACAAATGATATTTCGCCAGATAAACTTTTCTGCTGCCGCGGCTGTGATGGTGGCTAACGCTTCGGCTTCCACCCATTTGGTGAAGTACTCAACGGCTACGATAATCCAACGACGCTGTCTGACAGCTTTGGGAAACGGCCCGACTATGTCTATCCCCCATAAGTCGAAAGGCCAAGCTCCCGAGATGGATATCTGATCGTATGCCGGGATGTTGCTCAACTTGCTGTGGTATTGGCAGCGCTCACATTTTCGGACCAAGTTCGCCGCATCTTGTTGCATAGTTGGCCAATAGAAGCCGGCCCTTAGAATTCGTTTGGCGAGAGTTTTAGCCCCTTGATGGCTTCCACAAATGCCCTCATGTACCTCGGAAAGCATTCGTAAGGCCATCTCCTCATTGATGCACTTAAGCCAAGGTCGCACGTACCCCCGTTTGTATAGGTGATTGTTGAACATGGAGTACATTGGTGCGATCATTTTCAAACGTCGGGCTTCCAACTGATCTGTGGGGAGGACCCCTGTGTTGAGGAATTTCCACATCGGGGTAAACCAAGACTCGCCGGGTTCACTGATGGCGAATACAGCGGTGGTATCAAGGTTGATGCTGGATTCTGGAACATCCATAACAATCACGGGTCGATCTTTGTCAAGGTTGCCCGCGGCGCCAAGTTTGGACAAAGCATCGGCTTGGCAGTTCTTATTGCGTGAGACATGTTGGATATCAACTTCGTTGAAATGGCTCTTGAGCAGGTGGAACTGCTGTCGGTACTTGCGCAACTTTTCGTCCATGACTCGGCATTCATCGTTTATCTGTTTGACCGCTAACTCGGAGTCACTGCGAAGATGAACCTCGCGGGCGCCCAATTCTTTAGCTAGCTTAAGGCCTGCTATCATGGCTTCATATTCCGCGGTGTTGTTTGTTACCGGAAATTGAAAATGGAGAGCATAATTCAGGGTTTCCCCGTGTGGACCAGTGAGGGATACCCCGGCTCCAGCCCCCTGTAACGAAGAGGCGCCATTAACATAGATTATCCAACGTCCCTCGTACTTGGGAGGAACTCCGGAATATTCGGCGATGAAGTCGGCGAATATCTGGGATTTCAGAGCATTTTGGGGGTGGAAAGAAATATCAAATTCGGACAATTCGAGCTCCCAAGCTAACAATCGCCCGGATGAATCGAAATTTGCGAACGCCTTCTTGAGTGGGATTCCTGTGAAAACCTTTATGGAATGCGACTGGAAATAAGGTCGCAGTTTTCTTGCGGCTATGATGAGAGCATATGCTGCTTTTTTGATCTGGGAATACCTAGTTTCGGCATCCCGAAGTACATGAGAGACGAAATAAATCGGCTTCTGATTTCGTCCCTCTTCCCGAACAAGGGCAGCGCTTACCGCGTGACCCGTTGTTGCCAAGTACAACACCAGGATATCGCCTGCGGTCGGCCTGCTAAGACATGGTGGATTAGCGAGGTAAGCTTTGACTTTTTTGAAGGCCGTGGCACACTCCTCTGTCCATTCAAATTTGGCTGATTTACGCATGGCTTTGAAGAAGGGGAAACAGACGTCCCCAGATCTCGCGATAAACCTGTTGAGGGCGGCCAACTTGCCTGTGAGGGATTGTAACTCTTTGAGGTTCCTCGGTGGTTTCATATCGAGGATAGCTTGTGATTTGGAAGGATGAATCTCAATATCTCGCATAGAAACCATGAAACCAAGGAACTTACCACCGATTAGCCCGAAAAAACTCTTCTTTGGGTTGAGTTTCATGTTGGCTGAATTTAGTGTCGTGAAGGTTTCTCTGAGATCTCGAACATGGTCGAGGTCGAACATGCTCTTGACAAGCAGGTCATCCACATATGCCTCTACATTCCGTCCGATCTGGTCTTGGAATACAGTGTTGACCATACGCTGGAACGTGGCTCCAGCATTGTGCAACCCGAAAGGCATAACCCGGTAGCAATATAGCCCCGAGTTGGTGGTGAAAGCTGTTTTCTCCTCGTCATCTTGGTTCATCCGGATTTGATTGTACCCGGAGAATGCATCCATG
Source organism: Carex parvula (assembly GCA_025461045.1). Taxonomy (NCBI): domain Eukaryota; kingdom Viridiplantae; phylum Streptophyta; class Magnoliopsida; order Poales; family Cyperaceae; genus Carex; species Carex parvula. The sequence goes on along the minus strand of JAJGRW010001381.1, from coordinate 360,227 downwards.
AAACTGAGATAGGCGTGCCCCGAGGTGGAGTCGACCAGTTGGTCGATTTTGGGCAAGGGAAATGGATCCATGGGGCATGCTTTGTTGAGATCAGTGTAATCAATACACATACGCCAGTCACCGTTGGACTTCTTGACGAGCACGGGATTGGCTGTCCATTCGGGACACTCAACGTTTCTGATGAAACCAGCGTCAAGCAATTTCTGTACTTCACGTTTCACGGCCTGTTGCCGTTCTTCCCCCATATTGCGTTTTCGCTGTCTAACTGGCTTCGAACCTGGCTTGATATGCAGTCGGTGCTCTGCTATTGACCTCGGAATTCCTGGCATGTCGGCGGCTGTCCAGGCAAAAACAGACTGGTTTTCTTGGAGGAATTTGATGAGTTCTTCCTTCGCTTGCCCCTGGATGGCTTTTCCGATGTTAAGTGTCCTGCTTCCACCCAAATCGACTTGTTCGACCTCGTCTGCTGGCTCAAGGGAAGCTTTGATCTCAGCTTTATCCACTGGATCCAGTGCTAGGCTGGTGTTGGGTGGTAGATAATTGGGACTCGGACGCAGCCGCTGTTGGTTGGTTTTTGTATCCGACTGCTCGACTTGGTGGACAGAGCCTCCTTAACCCTGAATGGAGGTCATGTAGCATTCGCGCGCCACCTGCTGTTGGCCACTTTCTTCCCCTATCCCGTTATCTGTGTGAAACTTGATTTTCAGGTGGGAAGGGGAGATGATGGCACCGATTTTGTTCAAAGTTCCTCTTCCTAGGATTGCGTTGTACGCCGAGGGGGCATTAACGACGAGGAAGTCCACCATGACCTCCACGGTTCGGGGAGAGGTGCCAAATGTCACTTTAAGGGACATCATTCCCCGAGGTCGAAGGGCATCTCCCGTGAAGCCTATCAAGGGAGAGATATGTTGTTGGAGGGTGCGAGTATCAAGGCCCATTTGCGTGAAGGCCGGCAAATACAGGATGTCCGCTGAGCTTCCCGTATCGACTAATACCCTCTTAACCCGATGAGTATTGATTTTGAGGTTCAGCACCACGGGATCATCGTGCGGGCTGGAAATCTCATCTAGGTCCTTCTCGGAGAAAGATATCGCTTCCTCGGATCGAGGTCGTTTTTTGTCGGTTTCAACCTGCAAAACACTGGGGTATGGTTTTCGATTGTCGCGAGGTAAGATTCTTCTGATGGTCCCGCGATGACCACCACTGATCACGTTAATGACAGGGCTGCCCTGCCGTTCTTGGTGTCTAGTTTCGGGACCATCCCGGGTGTGAGGACTGGCTTCTCCAACTCGGGGTCCTGTATAGTCCTGCCTGTAAGGAATGGGTTTCTTGAAAATCTTACCTTTGCCGTTGTACTTCCTGGAGAATTTTCTGAAGAAGTCGGGGTTGATGAACTCGATCAACTTACCCTCTCGAGCTAGTCTCTCCATGATGTCTTTGAGTTGAAGGCAATCCGCAGTGGAATGCCCATTGAATCCGTGGTACTCACACTTCTGGGAGTTATCTTGTACCGTAAAAATGTCTTTAGGCAAAGGCGGAGGAAGGTCGAACATTTCCTCTACGATGTTGTACATCTCGTGCCGCTTCTTGGTGAGGGGTGCGTATCTCACGAAGTGTTGTCGGTATCCCTCAGTGCCAGATTTGTGCTCTTGCTCGGTTGATCGGTTGGGTTGGTTTCTCCGAGGTTCTCTTTGGTTGCGAAACCTGTCCTGAGCTGGCTGTCTGTTAGTTTGGTGACGGAGAGATCGAGATCTAGGCCTCGCAGGACTCCCGTTGTCGTCCTCGACACGGATGTAACCCTCCGCAAATGTTACAAATTCCCTCAAAGTGGTCATTTTCTTCATGTGAGCTTCGTAACGCAAGGTTCCTGGACCCCCTTTGCGGAGTCCTTTCTTGATTGCGACTAAGGCGAATTCTTCGTTGAGGTTCTGAATTCGCCGAGATGCCTATATGAAACGGTTGACAAACGCACCTGTTCTTTCGCGCTGTCCCTGGACAATATCCAGAAACATCTCGCACGTGGCTTGCGGTGGTTTAATGATCGTGTATCTCTCCAAGAACAGTTTTGCGAAATCCTCGAATTTGTTGATAGATCTCCGAGGTAACGTCATGTACCAGTCCTATGCTTCGCTCTAGTTAAGCAAGTGGTGAAGACACGGCACATGATGGCATCGGTGGCTCCGAGAAGGCGGAGTCGCTCGAGGAACCCATACACAAAGTTGTGTGGATCTTGTGTGTCTCCGCTACCCCGGAAGCTGGGAAGGGTTGTCGGATACTTGAAATCCGTCATTGACTGGCGGTAAATGTCTCTGGACAAGGGGCCATCCTCGATTCCCATAGGCCGAGAGTAGGTGCCTGTCTTCTGGGATTTGAGTTCGGCTAGTTTGGCAGCGAGTCTGTTTTGAATCAGCTCTTCAACTTGAGCCATGTTGATACCTCGGGTTGGGGTAGGTGATCGCCGGTTCCTTCTTCGGTCGTCGCGGCGAGCTCTATCCCGGCCTCGGGGTGGGCTTCGTTCGCGTTCTCTGCGGGAGCGAGATTGTTCTCTGCGGGATGGTCTGGGCCCTCTTCCGTGATTGGCTGATTCTCGCTCGTCGTAGTGGTGAACCTCGGGACCTCTGGGGTGTGGCAGTCCTTCGGGATCAGGTTCCCTGTTCTCGTCCTGTCCTTCCGGCCGTCTTCCTTCATCGGGATGTATCCCTGTTGGCAGAACATTTTGGCCTCTGCGCTCGGACTGGACCTGTAGTGCTGATGGGGGAGGTGTATCTGTCTGGTTGCCAGTTCGGACCTGTACAAATTCTCTGTCCAGATTCTTTGGTGAAACATTTGCCGGTCGGCTGTGGACACGATTTGCGGACAGAGGTTGTGGTATGGGTGCCGTGGGCAGTACGGTTTGGTGTATTGGTCGCAGTGGCACTTGCTGAGAGCACGGTATTGGACCTGTCACGGGATACATCCCGTGAGTGCCTCCCGGGCCCCATTGCCCAGAGGGTGGGACGTAGGGATACTGGGGACCCGTTGGAGTGTAAGGTGTATAAGGGGTCGCGCCGTAGTGATACAGCGGCGTTTGCTGAGGGTAATACGGTATGTAAGGTATTTGATAGGCACCAGTTACCTGATTGTGATAGGTACCTGCCATCTGATTGTGCTCGGTGTAGAGTGGTCTAGTCGTGTTCCCTTCAGTGAATGAAGGTCGAGTAACATCGGGGCGAGATTGAACAGGTTGAGGACCATGGGGTGGCACCATTGAGCTGCTAGGCCTCGCCCCCGGGAGTTGACTGTTGGAAGGATTTGCCGTAGGTGATGTTACCACCGGAGGTGGTGTGATTGTTACTCCTGGCGGAGTCGTCACCCCTGGTGGGAGCAGAGTTGATGTGGTTGGGCGGGCCATCTAGTTCTGTGTTCAAGCTAGGCGTGGCCCCACGGTGGTTGATACGTCCTATCTCGGGAGATGAGGCCGTATGGGAGATTTGGGCTGAACAGGATGCGTCCTGCCAAGGGAAGGCAGGCTGAGGTGTAGATTGAGTTGAGAACTCGGGGTGATTTGTGAGAGATTCGGACTCTGACCTGTATGATCTCTCTCTTAGTGAAAATTTCGTCCTCCTTTTCATGGGGATCACTCCCTTATATAGTCCAGCCATAACCGCCATCTCGGGCGTTTATGGGGAACGTGGGCAGTTATGTTAGCCGTTACTGGGACGTGGGCATTAAGCTAGCCGTTACAGGGACATCGGCATTAAGCTAGCCGTTTCCCCGGCTATCCCGTATGTCGGTTGGCATGGGCCTATATTAAGGCTCTGGTTTGGGGCCGGCATATTGGGCCCCGGCTTAACGAGCTTTTTGGGCTTTTTCATATGACGTCGGGTTGGCCTTGTAAAGGTCCGAATCCCGGTCTTTCATGGCCCAGTTTGGAACAAGTAAAAGGGCCTGTAGAACATGGCCCTATCACCACCGAACTCAATTAAAAACTAGAAGTGAGAAAGATTGGGTTTGGTATTTAAGTTCCTAAAAGATCAATTCAAACAAATTGAACAATGCAAACAGATGTAATAAAGTGCTAGAAGAAATGTAAACTGTGTTTTGATTATGGATAAAAAGTGTTTCCAGGGTTTCAGACTTCATCTGTGATCTGCCTCTAGTGGTACGGCCCGTACCAAGTTGGTACGGCTAGACCGTACTCCACTTGGTAAGGCAAGGCCGCACCACTCTGGTAAGACCCGTACTGGCTTGCCAGAACATAGCTTACCAGTTCGAGTTGATGCATTTCTTGCTGGTACCTTGTGCTAAACTCTTTAGAAAGGTTCAATTGACCATACCTAAGGTTCCTAAGCCTCAACTCTCGTGTGTTGGATCAGGATCTAGGTTGGAATGCAATTGATTGCCTTTTAGGGATTTCTACACCTCAATTTTCATGTGTTGGTACAGATCTACCCTAGCTGGTTGATTGGAGACCTAAGGTACCCTCTAATCTGTCAATTAGAGGGGAATTCAACCTCTCGGCTTCAATTCGAACAAGTCTACCCTAAACAATTGATTTGGTTGAGAGATTGAGATGATCACATGACCTTGATAGGTTTGATCTAGACCTAGAGGCTCATCATACACAATCACAGCAATCAAAGCAAGAGATAGCAAAGAAATCACAATCAATCAATCAAAAGAGTTCATACAAAATACAAGTCAAAGAAAGTCAAAGCAAATCAAGAATCCATCTCTAAACCCTACATGATCTGATCTAATAATACAATAAAAGGGATAAAGAAAGCCATGGATCGAAGGGATCGAGTGGAGAAAGCTTGATCCGTCGAGTTTCGCCTCTTCCTCTTCCTTCCTTCTTGCTCCTAGCTCCTCAGCTTTCTTTCTCTCTCTTACTGTGCTCTCAAATAGATCTGGAATGAAAAGCCCTTCGAAATTGGAGAGCTCCCCGCCTTAAATAGCCTCTGCCAAGATTTGAATCTGTCAGGCCGCCTTTAGGTACAGCCCGTACCAAAGTGGTACGGCCTGGCCGTACCAGGCGTGATGAGCTGAAATCGGCCAAGTCTGGTGAGACCCGTACCAAGCCTGGTAAGGGTCGTACCTCATCATCCAAATCGCCGTTTCTTCGTGTGTTTTGCTCCAAACCTGCAGAAAACAAACAAACACTCAGCAGTACCAAATTCTAAAGATATATCGATGAAATGCACATGATTCTGGTGAATTAGGGCACGAATCTGGTACTAAAACAGGCCTAAAATAGACTAAATATGCGAGGTATCAAATTCCCCCAAGCTGAACCTTTGCTTGTCCTCAAGCAAAAAGTTTCAAACTCGGGTAAAAGTGCTGGACAACTAAATCTAAATGCGGATACAAGTCTAAATGTCACGTGAGTTTGCTATAGTCAAGAATTTCTAGAATCGATTCGGTTGTAATTCAAACATCCCTTTATAAACCTTGATTCACTCCACCAATTGGTCAATTGAACTTCTTATTTTGAGATGCTTCTAACAATGTAAAGACTAATCACTTAGGTTTGATCGAAACAATTTCATTCTTTTTCCGAGTCAGTGCTTTTATTCAAGGTGATTTTTCTTTTCATTTTCCCTCCCCCAAGCTTGAATCAAGCTTAAGGGTAAGAAAGCTGCGAACGAAGTGTGTTGGTACGAGCAAAATTCTCTCTTTATTTCTAATTTTTCCTAGGTTGGGAGGCGAGCTCAAAGGCGCCTGATTCTCATTTTGAGTCAGACTTATTGCCAGTACTCGCTTATTGCTCCTCTTTTTCATTTCTTTTCTCTTTTCTTTTCTCTTTTTTTTTTATTTTTCTTTTTTCTGGTTTGCTCATACCATGAATACACACATCTATTGGTATTCACTCATACCAATGGATATTCCAAACTTTCTTAATTTGAAAATCCCAATTCCTAAAGGCAAAGTTCAGTTTTTTCGAATAATCTCGTTCGATTCAATTCTAAGTTTGTTTCATCTTCTCAATTATTAAAAACATCTCAACCTAAGCAGTTCATTAACCAATCATGGGTTAGTTCCAGTTCACTCAGGTCTATCCTAATCACAACCAAATTGTTTCAAGTTATTCTCAATTCTAGCAGTTTACGCAAATTTTCACCTAACAATGCACAAAAATACGAAAAAATGCAAGAAAAATAACGGTAAAGTAAACATGACCTACATGCAAATGTCATCCCCCCAAGCTTAGCCTGAGCATTGTCCTCAATGCTTCAAGACTATGAGATAAAAGAGATAAAAGAAGCTCGGGGAAAAGAGAGCGAACCTGATCAGTCATCGGAGTGGTCATACCAGCGCCAGTCGCTCAACATGTCCTCTATCCCAGTCACCCGCTGCTGGAGATCATGGAGTGTGGCGCCCTGCTCATAGAGTGCAACACCCTGCTCCTGACGCATGTCGTACATCAGCTGGTAGACATCCCGGATGGTGGGCTCAGTGACTGGAGGGGGATACACGGGTCTACCGGAGGAGGTGGAGGGTCCGGCTGCGTAGGCAGAGGGTCTGGCAGCGTAGGTGGAGGTGGATGGGCCAGTCTGGTACGTGTGAGGGCCAGCTCCATATGATGAGGTACCTGCATCAAAGGGTGGGACATGTACCTGCTCGGAGAAGGGGGGAGCCTGGCCGGGGAATGGGTGTACCTGAGGAGAAAGAGGATGCATCTGCTCATACTGAGCCTGGACTGGAGAGGTGGTGGCATCGATCATCTCCACATCGGCATGCGGTGGTGGTGGAGGAGGTGGAGGTGGGGCCTCAGGGGCAGGCTGCACGCGGGGCGGACGGCGGAAAAACCAAGTGCGCCGGTCATCGAAGGAGAGAGTGACCGGGAAAGGCATGACATAGCTGGTCCGCATGTCAGGCATGCGCCATGCCCAAGCACCTCGCCCATCGCGTCCTGCTGCTGACTCGATGAACTTGTAGGAGCTGAATTGAGAGAGAGAGAGATGTCGGGTGCTCCGGCACTCGTCGTTGCTAATGATCTGGAGATGTAAGTGCTCGGCGATCAGAGTGACATAGGCGGAAATGTAGACAATGCCACCTGGCTTGGGCTGCTTCTGGATGTCGAGCCAGTGGTGGATCATGGCGAGCATCAGATCGGGCCCCTCGAGAGTGCTGTCGGGGCGCAGCATATGATCCACCAGCTGCATATCCTCAACATTGGCACGGGCGAACGTCTCGCCACGCGCAAAGATGGTGCAACCAAGGATACGCAGCAGACATCGGATGACTGGGTGAGGGACATTGAGCTGCTTGTAGTTTTTGTTGAAAGCTGACCCGGCTGGGCTGCCAGAGATCAGCTCCCAGAAACTGTCGCGCTCCAGGCCCTCAGAGAAAGAGAGGGTGTCAGTGGTCGGGTTCTGCTCAAAGCCAAACCACTCCCTCAAGTCAGAGAGCAGCACGCGGTGGGTCTCCTGGAGCATGCGGAATTTGATGTACGGGTTATCCTTCCGCGTGTACTTGAGCTCCAGAGAGGAGAGAAACTCAATGGTGAGCTTCCTGTACCCCCTCTGGGCGATCGTCCAGAAGGCAGGAGTGATCCCGATCCGGGTGGTAAGGCGGAGGAACTCAGCCTCAAGTCCCAGCGTCTGGAGAGCAGAGAAATCAACAATCCTCGTGTTGTTGATCTTCTTCTTCAGCAGGGTATCGAAGTACTTGAACTGCCGACGGGTCGGCATGAAGAAGTACTCCTCGGTGTATGCATCGGCACGCTGGGTGGCATCAGAGAGGGCCGAATCGGTGCCAAAGGAGTCAGAGGCGTGGTCGGAGCCGTGAACGGAGCCGTGGACGGAGTCGTGGACGGAGGCCTGGTCAGAGGCCTCGTCAGAGCCCTGGTCCTGGTCAGCAGATGGATGGTAGGAGGGGCTCTCCTGTGGGCTCCGGAAACCGGACGGAGACCCACTAGATGTGGTCTCACCCTCATAGTAGATGGGTTCGACTGCGTCCTGAAGGGAAACACTCTGGCGGGACCCGGTCCTGGCTGCACTCTCCTGGGAGTGGCGAGATGCTCGGGAGCCACTCCGAGACGCACTCCGGTGGGAGTGATGAGATGACGTGGGGGCAGCAGCAGGAGGGACGTCGGCTGGCACCCGAGACGCACTCCGGTGGGAGTGATGAGATGACGTGGGGGCAGCAGCAGGAGGGACGTCGGCCATCGGGCCAGTGGCGGAAGGGACGGAGTTGTCAGAGGGTGTGGAGGAGCGAGAGGATTGCCGACGCATTTCTCTCAGACGCTCGTGGCGTTGGCTGGTTGAGGGTCCAACTGGGTGGGTACGGTCTGGTCTGACTGGGTTGGTACGGCCTGGTCTGACCTAGGTTGATACGGCCTGGCCGTACAAACTGGTACGGGAGGGCCGTACCAGACTTAGGTCTTTGGTGTGGGCTGGTAAGGGCCGCACCAACTGGTACCAATGACAAATTGGGGTTTCTTGCAACCAATTAACTACTAAACCAGACAAGGAGAGTACACAACACAAAACTGGGCTGGTTATGGTTGATTGGTACAAATTGGTACAGGTTTGGTGGCAGGTCAGGGAGGTCAGTACGGGCCGTACCTACCTGGTACGGGTGGGCCGTACCAGGTTAGGGTTTGACAGAGTTGGGGCAGAACAGTGCAAGGAAGAGAAAAATGGAAAAAAAATGGAGAGAAGGTACCAACCGAGAGATGTGGTGCGTGTCGGACCGGTGAGGTGCGGCTTGGCCGTGCGAAGAAGGAGAAGGTCGGTGGTGCGTTGGTGCTCCGGCCGGTGCTTGGTTGGGGCTCCTTGTGCTCGGGTTTGGATGGAATAAGAGGTAGAGGGAGTGGAGAGGGAGAGAAAGTTGAGAGGGAGAGAGGAGAGAGGCGAGAGTAGAGGGGTGCGGCTGGGTAGGAGAGGGGAAGGGGTGCGGGTACGGGGGGGGTTAAATGGGAAAAAGGCGGCAGTTAATGCAACTGTTTGCGTCACTGACCTAGGTACGGCCTGGCCGTACCAAGTTGGTACGGGCCGTACCAATCTCAAATTTTTATTGGTTCTCTTTCTCTTGACTTCTCAAGCCGCTCGTGATGCAATGCAGTAGAATGAATGCATGTCTATCTGTTCCTAAGATGCAAAACAGGTAAAAATGGCTTGGGCTGCCTCTCCCAAGGAGCGCTTGTTTTAGGTCTCGAGCTCGACCTTCTCTTTTCAGGCTTCGGTTGGAGATGGATCGGGTGGCACTGGAGGGAGCACCCACTTCTGAGGTACACGGACCGTGCGATCACACTCTTGCATCAGAAGAATCTGCAAGATTCCCATCAAGTTCTTGATCGAGCGCCCGATCGTGCTTTTGTGCGCTTCCAATTTCTCCAAGAGTGTAGCAGTCCGATCGGGTTCAAGATCTGCACTTATGATCACAGGACAACATCTATCTGGGTCTAGAAACTCATACCTGAGGTGAGCTGCTGGAGGCTTGAGCTCAGGAGTCAGCCGCTCTGTCTGGGTCTTGACGCGGGTCGCATCAAGTGACGTGCGGGTCGCATCAAGTGAAATGGCATCGCATGCTGACCAATCCGACTCGCTTCCTTTGGTCTCCAGGTCATCAGACCACGGCATGCGGGTCGCATCAGGTGGCGTGCGGGTCGCGTCCACATGCTCTTCAGGTGGAGGTGCAGGTCGACTTGGCTGGGCTGGTCCTTCGCATTCTGGCTGAGCTGGCAGAGGTTGGCGTGAGGCGACGATGTGGCTTAACTGCTCCAACAGCTTGCTTTGAGCAGCCATTTGAGTGGACATGCTCTGCATCTGTTCCCACAGCATCTGGTTCATCTTCCCTTGCTCGTGTATGAATTCGATCTCAGCAGGATCAATGTACGGCTTTGGTGGATCGGATTGAAATACGTAATTGCTGGGGTTATCAAATGGTGCAGTGTTGTAGCAGTAGCCATCCTGCTCCGGTTCCTCATCCCAATCAGCCAGTGGGCAATACTCGTAAGAGTGTCTCCTGTCCCCACACATGACACATGGCTGTGGTTGATGGTTTCTGGCTGCCCTCACGCTCATTCTGATTGAATACCTCTCTATGGCTTCCTCTAACTCGGCAGCTTTGGCATGTAGAGCTGCGATCTGATTAGCTTTGGATCTGCCACCTCCTCCAGTTTGAAAATTGTCGCTGCCATACCAATGTTGGTCAGTCATCATGTTGTACATGAGATCCATGGTGTCTTGAGCTCCTCAGATAGTAATCGCCATAGTGTTCCTGAAAAAGAGAAAATAAATAAATAAAAGAAACAAAAGAAAAGAAAATAAAGGATACAAGATAAAGTCTAGATTAACTAAGTAAGGTAACATCTAACTAGGCAATTGGTTACCGTCCCCGGCAACGGTGCCAAAAACTTGTTCGCGCGAAAGCGCAACGCAAGTTTCGGTACGCTTGAGGGCGTACCTTTTAAAACCGCGCTTACACTTCACACTCCTATCGAGTAATATAATCGGGTATCGATCCACAGAGATGGGCAATTGTTAGGTTAGAATCCACCGAACTCAATTAAAAACTAGAAGTGAGAAAGATTGGATTTGGTATTTAAGTTCCTAAAAGATCAATTCAAACAAATTGAACAATGCAAACAGATGTAATAAAGTGCTAGAAGAAATGTAAACTGTGTTTTGATTATGGATAAAAGGTGTTTCCAGGGTTTCAGACTTCATCTGTGATCTGCCTCTAGTGGTACGGCCCGTACCAAGTTGGTACGGCTAGACTGTACTCCACTTGGTAAGGCAAGGCCGCACCACTCTGGTAAGACCCGTACTGGCTTGCCAGAACAGAGCTTACCAGTTCGAGTTGATGCATTTCTTGCTGGTACCTTGTGCTAAACTCTTTAGAAAGGTTCAATTGACCATACCTAAGGTTCCTAAGCCTCAACTCTCGTGTGTTGGATCAAGATCTAGGTTGGAATGCAATTGATTGCCTTTTAGGGATTTCTACACCTCAATTTTCATGTGTTGGTACAGATCTACCCTAGCTGGTTGATTGGAGACCTAAGGTACCCTCTAATCTGTCAATTAGAGGGGAATTCAACCTCTCGGCTTCAATTCGAACAAGTCTACCCTAAACAATTGATTTGGTTGAGAGATTGAGATGATCACATGACCTTGATAGGTTTGATCTAGACCTAGAGGTTCACCATACACAATCACAGCAATCAAAGCAAGAGATAGCAAAGAAATCACAATCAATCAATCAAAAGAGTTCATACAAGATACAAGTCAAAGAAAGTCAAAGCAAATCAAGAATCCATCTCTAAACCCTAGAAACTAAAGTAACTACTCACAGCACATGATCTGATCTAATAATACAATAAAAGGGATAAAGAAAGCCATGGATCGAAGGAATCGAGTGGAGGAAGCTTGATCCGTCGAGTTTCGCCTCTTTCTCTTCCTTCCTTCTTGCTCCTAGCTCCTCAGCTCTCTTTCTCTCTCTTACTGTGCTCTCAAATAGATCTGGAATGAAAAAACTTTCAAAATTGGAGAGCTCCCCGCCTTAAATAGCCTCTGCCAAGATTTGAATCTGTCAGGCCGCCTTTAGGTACGGCCCGTACCAAAGTGGTACGGCCTGGCCGTACCAGGCGTGATGAGCTGAAATCGGCCAAGTCTGGTGAGACCCGTACCAAGCCTGGTAAGGGTCGTACCTCATCATCCAAATCGCCGTTTCTTCGTGTGTTTTGCTCCAAACCTGCAGAAAACAAACAAACACTCAGCAGTACCAAATTCTAAAGATATATCGATGAAATGCACATGATTCTGGTGAATTAGGGCACGAATCTGGTACTAAAACAGGCCTAAAATAGACTAAATATGCGAGGTATCACATTCCAGTTGAAATAAAATCAAAATAAAATATAAGTAAATAAATAAAATCAATCGTACCTGCTCGCTGCCTGTCAGTTGTTGAACGGCGGACCTGATGTCCCATTTGCCTACCTTCCATCTCGTCCATGGTCATTACTTGACGCTTGTGGAGTCTTCTTCCTTTTCTGATCCACCCGCTTGCGGGACATACTCTATCACCAACATCGGGCGGCCACTGATACTGGTTGGGATAAGGGTGGAAAGATGCACCCCAAGTACTCGCAAGGTAATCGGTACGGTACATGTCTGCGACATAATCATCCTCAGAGAAGTTTCTCTCTAAGCACACCGCCATAACATGAGAACAAGGTATGTGGGCCAACTGGATTCCTTGGCAAGTGCATGTTACAGTATTGTCAGGTGCAAAAATAACAACATACTTGAACATCTTTTTCACAAACTCCATAGTCCCATCCGGTCTACGGCCGGTTGGAGCAAACTCATCTGGACAGTGCACTTCGAATTCCAATTGGTTATCCCCGTACGGGACAACTCTCATAGCTGCACCTTTCTCCCTATGTTTCCTTAGTTTCCCCTCCACCCTTGTTGAAAACGTTTGATTTCTGGACAGTAATTCAGAAAATATAAGTCAACAAATAAGAATATACATACCTTGTCAAAATCTCTGAATAAAAATATACATAACTGGACAGTAATTCGAGGGCTTTAACACGCCGTGCAACAAACCATGCATTTAACTTGTAGAAGGTGTCCTCCACAATTGCTGCCATGGGCAACTGCCGGCTCTGCTTAAAAACAGCATTCAAGGACTCAGACCCATTTGTGGTCATAATTTCCCATCGGAAACCTCTATCACGGGCTTGCAATATCTTCTCATATGCGGGTGGCTCAGCAAGATCGGCGGGATTATTTTTTCCCACATTGAGTAAGTACAAATTTGCCTTTGGACAGTACTGCAAAAAAAAAAAAAATTAGATGAGAAAATTTAAGTAAATAATTCAGAAAATATAAGTCAACAAATAAAAATATACATACCTTGGCAAAATCTTTGAACATCTCTTCCACCCTTCTCGGCTTCTTCTTCTTGCAACCAATTCTGAATGTATCTGCAACCCATTTTTCAGATCCGCAGTTCTTGTGTAGGTTGTCTGTAACATGTTGCATACACAGCCTGTGCACACAATCGTCGTTCGCTGTCGACCACCCGAAATCTGGGCGATCAAAAACATATTTGATTCCTTTGTGCTGATCTGATATAACACAAAAGAACCGGTCGCCAACCACTTGTCTTCTTACGAACCTCATGAAAAATCTCCAGTTTTCTCCGTCCTCCTTCTCAACAATTGCAAAGGCCAAAGGCAACAACTGGTTTTCAGCATCATATGCACATGCGATCAGCAGTCTCCCGTCGTAACGGCCAGACAGAAAGCATGCATTCACACTGATGACCGGTCTAATGTATGGCACAGCTTGAATACATGGACCGAACGCCCATGCTATGGCCTTGAATTGCAACGCGTTGTCGACAGTCCGTACGCCTATATTCCAACATTCAAAGACAGTGCCGGGATTTGTACTTGCTATAGCCTGCAGCAATGGTGCAAGCAAGTTGTATGAACCATGCCAGCTACCGAACATTCGGCAAATCGCAAGTTCACGCCCTCTCCACAACCTGTTGTATTTTGGGACGACATGCTTGTAAACGCGTCTGACATATCTAGCGACCTCCTTAAGGCTCATCGATGGGTCCTCCTTAACGTCATTTTCAATTACATCGGCAATAAGTGAAGCCGTAAGATTTGCATGGTCTTTTCTTGATGACGCAGCCTTGCATGTGTGAGGTGGTTCACACTTCTTAATAATCCATGCCTCGCCCTTACCCACAGGGGTTGCATATAGACGGAAGTGGCAATGCACTTCGTCGGCACAAACAATTACTAACCTTCTTCGGTCCCTTTTTTCAATTCTGCACTCCTAGTTGCCGTGAACATGGACCTCATATATTTTCTTCACAAGTTCATCTATGTTGGTGTAAACCTGCTGCGGAGCAAGCTCTTGACTGTACCTGACACGCGGCCCAAAAAATGAGATGTCTGCCTCAAAAGCAGTGGTATCGTTGAATGTGGGGCACGGATGCCTATCTGTCCAACCTCTAATCGGAAATCTGTCTTCCTTAGGTAAATAATCTCCATCACCTTCTGACAGGTGATCAGAATCCCAATCCCCTTCCCATTCGTCACCTGTTTCCAAATTTCCTTGTGGTACGGCATTGAGCTCAGCATCAAGGTCAAGGTCTCTCCGGATAGCAATGGGTGACACTATAGGTATTGATGGTGGTACAGATGGAAATCTGGGTTGGATTGGGGTTTCAGGAGGAGGTGGTGGTAGTGGTAGATCGGTGGTAAAATCAGGTACATAATTCTCATAAACGGGTGATACGGGCGGTTCATAACTCGAGTGGTGGGGGTTGTCATACCTCGAGGGGTCGGGGTTGTCATAACTATAGTGGCGGGGGTTGTCATAACTAGAGTGGCGGGGGTTGTCATACCTCGAGTGCTCATGACCCGAGTTGTCATAACCTGAGTGCTCATAACTCGAGCTGTCATAACTCGAGTGACGCGGGTTGTCATAACCCGAGTGATCATAACCTCTATTTTTCTAGATGTTCCAACCCCGGGTTCACGCTGAACTCTCCTGGAATATAAGTCCATTACCATTACCCCTGTGACTCAAAAGTGTTGTAAACACTCCTCCATAACGACTCATCTGTTATTGGATACCTGGTATAGTAAGGTCTACCACCACTTACTGTGTTAATCCGGGTAGCTAAATCTATATCACACCGGTTGGGGTTCACACCAATTTTTTCATACACTATTCCTTTCAGTTCAACAAATAAGGTATTTGCATTTACCTCGAAGCCGTAGGCTGCTTCTTTTAGTGTACTGTGCTCCCTCCGCACCCCGAGTAAACTTCCTGCCCACATACAGTGCAACCAACATATTTCCATTCTAGAATTACTGTTCTGAAATTACTGTTCTGGAAATACTGTGCTGGAATTACTGTGCTGGAATTACTGTTCACCATCGCCTCAAAATCACCTCTCTTTCTCTCATTCGGTTCTGGAAATTTGTTGAAAACTTGGAATGAATACTGTGCTCATCAGGAGAGAGAAAACCCCTTTTATAGGGGTTTTATAGCGGACCGCCCAGCTGCTGGGCGGTCAGATAAGGGTAGTGGACCGCCCTCCTGCTGGGCGGTTAGATCCGGAAAGTGGACCGCCCAGCCGACGGGCAGTTGGGGTAGATTTAAAAATAAGTTTGGGGTGGGGGCAGATTTGATAATTTGTTTTTTTTGGGTATTAATAAAAATATCAGTAAAAATTAAGTCCACAGGTCTAAATTCGGGTAAATATTTTAACAGAGTAGTTTTCATTTCATGCAGAGCACATACTATAGAATCAAAACTGAACTACATATGTTTTTTGCGCTTTATGAAGCAAAAACGTCTCTGTTAAAATCTTTATCCTAAATTGCTCATACCATAACTCCATCCCTCTCTGTGTCGCTGCCAACCCACTTTCCCCCAAACCCTACGCGAAATAGAAAGAGAAACGGGGAAAACCCTAAACCCTAAACCCTAAATCGCCTCTTTGGCACCTCTCATCCGATCCTCTTGCTTCCCTCTGTCGCTGCCAATTCTTCACAGGTATGGCATTTTTAAACTTGATTTTATTGTACTGGTTTTAGTAATTTCTTTTGAAATTAGAAATTTCCAATGATATGAGAAATTAGATGTTGGAATTTATATTGAAATGATAAATTTTATTGTACAACAGAGTCGTGCCAGGAAGGTGTTTGAATAGATGCTTTTGTGAAGGTGAAAGAGAGAGATGATGAAAACCAAGAGATGTGGTATTGATAGGATCAGTAGCTTGCCTGATGAGATTCTCACATATATTCTATCATTTCTTAGTACAAGAAACGCCGTGCAGACATGCATCTTGTCCAAAAGATGGACAAACACATGGCAATCTGTGCCGGTTCTGGAATTTGACATTAAAGAGTTTGAGTTAATGTCAAATATTGTTGAAGGTAAAATGGCTGCAAAATTTGTGACCAAATTCGAATTACTTGTGAAAAGAGTGTTGGAGAAACGAGACACATCTTGTGTAATTAATAGATTTCGACTTCGGTTGGATTGGTGTGGGTATTACTTGCCTTACACTCAAGTTGTTGCTGATTGTATTAGTGATGCAATGAAGTTGGAGCCTCGGGAGTGCTCAATCAAACTGCATTTGTGTGCAAATTTGAATTTGAATACCAATCTGATTTTCACTTGTGCTTCACTAATAGATCTACAGCTGTGGGTTTCTATGAATGGTTTTTCTCATGTAGCTATAGAACCCAACTCAATAAACCTTCCTTGCCTCAAAACCCTTCACCTCAGTGGCAGTGTTTCAATAAGTGATGATTTTTTCAAAAAGCTTTTGTTAGGGTGTCCAGTGCTTGAAGAATTAGTGCTATCACGTTCTATGGGGATCGTTGAGATATGTTCCAACACTTTGAAGAAGTTGGTTATTCGTGATTGGTATGATGGAAATAGATTACAGATTTCCACGCCTAATCTCATGTATTTTGAAATTCATATCATTGATATATATCCTATACTGGATATAGGGGAAGTTCTTTTGATAAATATGCCATTGCTTGTTGATGCGTTCATCTCTATTCCTAATTGGTATGATTATTATGATGAGTATGATTATATTAGTGGGGTCCCCAAGCTTATTGCCAGCTTTTCAAATCTCGAATGCTTAGAGCTACAATTTGATTGCACTGACAGAAAGGTACATTCTCTTTGCAATATATTGGAGATAAAAATCTGCGATGTTTCTACTTTTGCATATTAATTTTGTTGGCATTTTTTAAGGTACTTTGAAAACATACAAAACCTTTCTTGGTCATGTTATATGCATATACTTCAGTGTACATGATATTTGTTTGTAGTTCTTGGAGTAAACACATCCCATGTCTATAATAAGCATAAAAAAGTTCTCATTTATAATTAGCTTTGTGATTTTCCTTTCTTTTGAACATAGTTTTAATTTTACTTTGTGAAAATAGGCACTGAAGAAGGAATTATCTAATTGCCCAGTCTTCAACAACTTAAAGTGTCTGAAACTTGTGAGTTTGGGTTTCTATGTCTTTGATCTGACACCATTTTTCCTTCATCGCTCACCTGAACTACAAGAGCTCACCTTGCAAAACATCTATGTAATCTCTCTCTCTCTCTCTCTCTCTCTCTTTGTATTGCTACTGGTTATCTTTTGCATGCCTCAATTGAGGAGGCAGACAAAAACATAGTCAATTAATGAGATAGTCTAAAAATCCAAATTTATTGAATAAAGAAAATGACAAGTTTCGAGTATTTACAGTATGGTAAAGGCCGTTTAAAACCAGGTGTTGTTCAAATTACCCCCTCAAGTAAGCTCTTGTAGAAGGGTCGATATATGATCAATGAAATTTATGTAACTTGTTTTGTTACTATAGAAGGCACTGGATGCAACATGGGCTGCGACTCCAGAGGGACTAAGTGATGCATTAGTCCAGCGGGAGTTCCTTAAGACCGTTAGAATTGTAGAATTTAAAAATGATGATGGATTTGTTGATCAGCTGATCAATAAGTTGTATGTTCATGTTAAGATCATTGGTGAAATTGTGCAGGTTTGATTCCCGCTTTTTCCCCCTCTTTTGTTACGTAATGCAACTGAGCTTCTATAATTTTAATGTTCAGTTATTTCTCTTTGATATTTTTATGTTGATGTGATTATGTACGAGGTTTGCTAATGCAACATTGTTGTGATCTGAGAGCTGTATTTAAGCATGTTTTGTTGTTTGGTCTTTAATGAGAGCTCTAAGAGAGATACTGGTAGCGTTGCAGGAAAAGAACAGATCAGGATCAGATCAGTTTGCTCTTTAGAAATGGTTTCTGGACCTTGGCGTATATTTCTTTATTGGTCATTTCAAATGTTGATCGTTTCAGGTTTAAGTAAATCTAGTTAGCATGTTTGACTTGCAAGATTTATAAGCTAATTTTAGATGATTGGAATTCTGTTACAGTGTAACTATAGGTATTTGAGTACCGGCCACCTGCAAATGAAATTACCATATATGGACTAGTATTCAAATAAGAAACAAAGAGGAGAGATCAAGTTACAACAAAGTTACAACAACCATTTTTTTCATTTTCAAATTTCAAATCGTCGATCCAAACCGTTCAACATGATCTCTACAATAAAATGTGCTTGCAAATTAAATTTTACATTTTTTGAATTTTTTTTACTATTTATTTAAGTATTTTACAAAAAATAGTCATATTCAGACTATTGAATTTTTTATCCATCTTAATAAATAGTAAAAAAATTCAAAAAGATGTAAATTTGATCTGCAAGCACATTTTATTTAGATAATCATGTTGAACGGTTTGGATCGATGATTTGGACTTTGAAAATGAAAAAAAAATGGTTGTTGTAACTTTGTTGTAACTCAAATTTATTTCATTTAGTCCGAAATCTGAAGTGATATGTTATTTTTTTTTATGATGTTATATTGTGATAATTAAACTAAATTTCCTATAAAAATGGAACATGATATTAATATGTTACAATATTTTGTAATTCAGTTTTGATTTTTTTTTTGGAGTAAAAATAGGGATCTAAGTCCCTATTATTTCAGTTTTGATATTATAACTATAAATATTGTATAAATATGAATCTAAAGTAATTTCTTACAAAATGTACGTATATGTCATTAAAAAAATGCAAGAAATAAGTGTGTATTACTAAAATTAATAATTATATGTTACAAATATTACAAACAATAATAAAATAAATTTTGTTTTAGTTTTTCAAAATGTAAAGGTATCGTCAGTTTTCTCTAATAACTTATATTTAATTACTTTTCTAAAGTTATATATGTTGAATATTTTTCAGAATCAAAATGTAAAAGGAACTGCTAGTTAACATTTGTTAATATTTCTTAATATATATAAGGACTAGTTGGAAAGAAATTAAAGAGTATTTTGCATCTTTAAGATATGTACTATACTATCAAACCAATTGATCATATAATTAATCTCATGTTTAACCAAACATATCATACAAAAAACATGTAAGAACATGCATGTTTAGGCTCACTTTACATTCACACGCTAATTGTGCACAAAGACTAGTAAATTTATTTATTATTTTTCCTTAATATAATTTATTTATGTACACATTATGTGACTATGATAAAAAAATGCAAGATATGTTTTGATCAATATATTGTATTGAAATAGTAACTATAATTCTAAAATTAGAAACTAATTGTTTTTATAATAATTTTCTATAATTAGAGGTTATCTAACAAATAAAATTGAAAGATGCTATTTTTTTCTGTACCACATGCTCCCTTCAAATTGTCGATAACAATAAAATTATTTTAGAATTTTTGTACCCAAAATTTGTGAGTATATTATTATTTGAGCATCATGTGGTAAAAAAAATTGATGAATAGATTGTTTTTTGTCACATCACATTATAATCAATAAAGATGACTTCTTTTAATACTGTAATATGCAAATTTGAAAAATGGAAAAATGTACACAAAATATTTTCATCCGTACCGCATATTATGTATAAAATTAAAGGTCAAAAACATGTTTTTTTTTTTTTACTATTTTAGAATATTCAAACAAAAAAAGATTCATAAACACATCATCGTTTTTCTTCACCATAGATCGGCATTAAATTGCGAGAAATACGTGACAATCGAATCAGTTTAAAAAAAAAAAAAAGGCAGAAAGATATGTACATGAAACATTTTTATCTATACCAGACAACAAGTAACAAACAGTTTTTAACAAGAGGAGGGATCAAGTTACAACAACTTTGAGTTACAACAAACTTACAACAACCATTTTTTTCATTTTCAAAGTCCAAATCGTCGATCCAAACCGTTCAACATGATTATCTAAATAAAATGTGCTTGCAGATCAAATTTTATATTTTTTTGAATTTTTTTACTATTTATTAAGATGGGTACATATGACTATTTTTTTTGTAAAATACTTAATAAATAGTAAAAAATTCAAAAAAATGTAAAATTTGATCTGCAAGCACATTTTATTGTGGAGATCATGTTGAACGGTTTGGATCGATGATTTGGACTTTGAAAATAAAAAAAATGGTTGTTGTAACTCAAATTTGTTGTAACTTGATCCCTCCTCTTTTAACAATTCTTTACTGTACATCTTGCGGTAAAGAAAGTTTGTCAATAAACTATTGTTTCGCCTCATATATGATCAATACAAAAGAACTATAAAATCAATATTTTACATTTTTCTATTATATAATTAAATATTTGGACTATAAGCAACAATCATTTTTTCTAGTTAAAAATTGTAAAAATCATTGGTCTTTTATGAATCTAGTTTGAAAGTTCTACATAATTATGAACATGTGCGTAAAATATAATTAATATAGGATTTCTTCTGTATTTAAAGACGAGACATTTTTTTTTCAAAACCAAATTAACTCAATCTTACAATGAGAGATATTTACATTTAAAATTTTAAAATAATTTACCATAAAATAGTTGTTAAAATATTTAGAGGGAAAGAATCCACCTTTGATCTAATGGAAAATGCACATATTTCTGATGCGAGAGGTTATTGGTTCGAAATTGGATGAGAAAAATTCTTTGTATTAAAAGATAATATTGTAATGCGGGTCATAATCACTCTATAATGAGTTCGAAAACATTGCTCTACAATTCCGATTTCTAAGGATGCACAAAAAGCTCTTGATTCGTAATTCGTTTGAAATCAGTTCGGATTCAACTCACTTACAACTTAGGTTAATTCTGACTCAAGTTAACTGACTCAGTTACTCATGAGTCGAATCTGAATTGCCTCCAACTCGATTCAAATTCAACTCACTAACTCGGACCAGCCTCTAACCCCCATTCGCCAAGTCTATTTCTCTATGATTCTTCTCTTGACATGCATATTTGGTAGAATTTTATGATGCGATTTTAACAACATAGAATTGTACATTTTTCTAAGTCGACTTCTGAATCCAAATTTGGGAATAATGAGATTGATTATGATGAGAATTAAGGCGACTTTCAATTGAAAATCAATCCATTTTTCAAAATGGATTGATTTGATCTAGTTTCAATTGAGCATGCTCCTGTACTTTGAAAAGTAGATTAAATCTACTTTCAACTGAGCATTATTAAATCTACTTTCTTAATTATTGAATAGTTCGGATTGATTATTTGGATTTTAAAAATGGATTGATTATGATGAGATTAAATCTACTTTCTAATTCTAATGGATTGTATTTTGAAAACTTCCCAGCACATGCAAACAATTGAAAGTCGCCTTAATTTGATTGTCTTGGAATCTGATCTGTATAGAAGGATATGAAATCCAATTGTGAATTAAAGAGAAGCCAAATTATGATTTTAGTGCAGATTCTATGTATGTCTAATTAATGCAGAAATTTTAGATCAAGTGATTTTCTAATTGTCTAAAAAAATATAAAAATATTTCAAAAAATATAAAATTTTATCTCAAAGTATATTTTCATATGATTATAATACTGAACAGTTCGGATTGATTATTTGGATTTTGAAAATGGTGGACCATGATCGAGTCCAATAATATTCCCCATTGTTTCATGGGAAATTAACAAAAATACATCCATACCATCTTTTTCAACAAATTTCGTTTTGTACCCGGACAGCTGAATTTTTTAGCAGTTGAAATAGTGGGTATTTTTTTGAAATGATAACACAGATTTGAATCAGCAGTCCTGGTATAAATTATAACTTGCTGAAAAAGATGGTATGGTACTGGTAAATTGGTAATGGTAATGGTATGGATGGAATATTTAAAATCGGTATTCCCATGCATCCATGGACCAACTTGGGCCATGATCTCCTCTTTCAATTCAAAAAATTATGAAGCCATCATTCGGGCTTTGAATGAAAGGCTTGGGTCCGATCCACTTTAAGTTCGTGCGCACGAATTCTAAAGCAGATGCGAAAGTTGCGGGCGCAAATCTTAAAGTAGATCGGACGGTGAGCGACCCCGTCGAACTCACTTTGGTCCGATGCCCATTGGACCCAAATTTCTCCCCCTATCAATATCTACTCCACGGTTTATTTTCTTCTTTTATCACTTCTTATTATTTCCAGGCCCCAATTCCAATCCAATGTCACATTGCTATCTCTTGCATTCTTAACCCATGACAGGTTTTGAGGTTTCTTCTCTTTTCCTCAATTTATTATCAATATAATCAATTAGTTTGAAAGCTAGATATTGGCTATCTAATTTTTTTCTTTTTCTTTTTCTTTTTATCAGTACCATTTCTTCTAGGATAATAAGTTGCGGTTATTTGAAAGAAATCAAAATGTTGGCTTGTATCTACAAATACAATACAAGGCTGGTCTAATTAGCAAAAATCCTCCAAAATTAAATGAGATAAGAATCCTTACCATGGAAGTGCCGGCACGAACTCTGGCCATGAGAGAAGTGGTCTTAGACCAGAGGAAGAAGATCTCCACCCAAATCAAAGCAATGAAGAACAGAGGCTTCTCGTCCACCAGATAATCACCATACAGATCAGAGTACCATTTCTTCAGATCTACAAGAGGCGCAGGGAAGAAGTGTGAGGTAAGGCATGAGTATTTCCAATGGCGTCGATGGAAATAAGTGCTGTTTTTATCGAGGACTGTTACAACGGGAGTATTTCCAACGGTAGCGCATGGAAATAACGATTTCAGGGCTTGTTCCAAGAGTACGCCCATGGAAAAGGCGATTTCCTGTTGTTGCAAAAAGCGAAAATTTTAGTAGTGCAACGGCTGAGAGGACTTCCATTTATGTTCTTTTTCACCCGTTAACTTTTCAGTTATAAAGAACGTCCTTTAAAACTTTGCCAAAAGGAGAAATGAATGATTTATATATATATTGAGTCATCTGGACCGGGTGAAAATGAATATCCGACCGCATTCGGATTCATATTCGAAAATTAGATACGGATATCTAATATCCGTATATTCGTGCGGATAGTGGTATAAATATGGTTTTGAATTTTAATTATCCGTATCCGAAAAGTAGATATATACTATATAGTTTAATATATATTATGAAAATATTTATGTATATGTCTATGAATATATGATATCCGATCTGTATTCATATGTATCCGTCTAATATATGATCTGTATTCGTATCCGAAAAGAAAAAAAAACGGATATGAATATAATTTTACCACTATTCGATCCATTTTCACCCCTACATGTGGTTGACATCTCGTGCGAATCATAACGCGACATGGACATTCCAGATTGTCCCTCTAGAAAGAAGTTATTCTATTGGGCCAAGATTTTGGGCCGCCTTCTTAATTTGCTTTGTGCCAACTGACAACGTTATATATACATGCATACTAAATCGTAAGCACACACCATCACAAGGAAAGAATTACATCAATTAATAATGCATCGTCACAAACAAACTTGGAATGGTGCTACAGCAAAATCAATGAAAAGAAAGGCAAAAACCTTAACAATCGAGAATGCAGCACAGCTCGTTTCAAATTCTTCTGAGCCTTTTACCGACCTCTATAACCTCAAAAACACGTAAATATTCTCTCTCAATAATTGTGAGTTGATGCTTTATATTATATGTCTTAATTTTATTTATTATAAAATTTAGAAGGAGTGGAGCACTCAATTATGTGTTATTTTCTCTCTTTTCTCTGATTTCTAAAAAGATGGATGCATAGATGCACAATTTGTTAATGGAAAAATAATTTTTTTATTGCTAAATATTGTGAATATAATATTTATGCACTTGCTTGTAATATATATTTTGCAAATAATCAAAAATGAGAGATTGTTGTTGTAAGCAATACTCTAGTACTAATTTGCAAAACATATAAATATCGAATTTTACGGTTTCTTTGTTTAAGATATTTGCAAGTATGAGATGCATATAATTGCTATATGGATTGGATAAATCACGAAGAGCATAAAGACATTTTATTTACCATTTTGTACTTGAAAAATGGTAAAGTAAATTTGAGATCCTGTTGCCTGGTAGCAAATGTTACCAACAGTTGCCAACTGTTGTAACAACCAAAATAAATTGTCGATTTGCTAAAATTAATTTCCTAGTATTTTTCAGCACAAAACCACCAGAGGTCAACTGTTGAACGATTGAGGAAAGCACAAGTAAAATATGCAATTTGAAGTCAACCGTTATGACGTTTGCTAATCGTTCATAATGTTTGAATTGAAATAATAATTCGAAATTCAGCTAATTTGCTCCAATCGTTGTAACGGTTGTGGAAAAAACCCTGGATTTGTTTCCTTTTGTACAAATAGAAGGTTTGATTGTTTTGCTTCAATCAATTCTAGCTGCCACAGACTAGCAAAATTCTTTTTTTTGCTAGATCTAGAATTACACCATTGTTATTTGTGCTTCAAACTTCAATATACTTTCAACAACCTCAAATTCATTTCATCAATATTGATTAGGTAAATATTAGAGTGAATTTTGTGAGATTCTTTGAGTGTTTGAACATTAAAGCCTCTAGTGCTCGCTTCACAGGCCATGTGACTTCTCAAATATTTGTAAGGACTCACCAGTTCAACTTTGTAACCTTTTTCATTGAATACTAGAAAGACGCACCAAGAAAAATAATTGCGACGCTCTAAGAACGTAGGTCTTATTTTGCTGAACTTTTAAGTTAATTTATATTATTTTTATTACAGCTGCATTCAATTTTATTTTATTCTTATTTCATTATTGATGAAAATGTTCTTAGACCTCGTCTCGCGATTTTATAAAATAATTATAAATTGTTATATTTTGTTGTGATTTTGTTGCGACTTTGCTATAAAATAGTTATATACGACTCAAGAATCTGTCGTTTGGCCTTATCCGCGGCCGGATAAACATGACTACAACTCGTTATATACGCGTTTTCGGATCCGTATCCTCTCAGGTACCTGACTCAAGCAAATTGAAACGCACGGCCCAAATTAATTCTATATGGATCAAACTCAATCCGGTACTTATAGAGACTGTAGGGGGTCTATTTTGAGATTCATGCCATGTTCAAATAACCGTCCGATCGTAATTATCTTCAGTCAGGTAACTTGAGGTGATGTGAATTCTGCGTTTTCGCCGAAAATTGGGTGACGTGTACTAGTCGCGTTATATTTGACAACATCAGTCATTTGTATAATAAGTACCCATTTTCTCCGCAATGTAAAAAATAGTGTTGTAAAAAACGGTTGTTTAGTCTGACTAATCGGTCGATTAATTATTGACAGTGATCAAGCTGTTATGAATTGTCTGTTTTTGTTTATACTGCTAATTAGTTGGTCATTTTTATTATTCTTTTTTCTATATTTATTCATTATATGTATTATAATTTGTCTTATCTTATCTGAGTTTTTTTAAATAGCAATTTCATAAAATTTTATTAATTAACAATAAAATTAAGTTAAAATAAATGTATTTGATAAGTTTGATGAATTAAATTAATTATTTTTAATAATTACAAGTATATACACGTAACTTTAATGAAAAAACAAAATTCTGATTAATTGGCCGTATACCAATATCGTTTAACGGTACTCCGTCCGTTCCCACTTATTCCTCTCCCCGCCCCCCGCCCCTCCCAATACTCTTAAGTTCATCAAGTTCTTCGATGAATTTAACTCCAAAATTTATTGAAATAACTTCAAATAATAAATTCAAACTGTTAAAACCAATCCCACCTGTATGCGTTTATATGTCACAATTTCGTATCTATATTGAACTTTTAATTCTAATATGTAATCCAACGTCACAATTTCTAATTTTATACGACTCAGAATATATCGTTTTATCCGCGGCCGGATATGACGGAGACGGACTACAAGTATCTTATTTAACGACACGTTATATACGCGTTTTCCCCAACAGAGCATATTCGACTGCATACCGCGCACGAGTCATCTGTATTGCTGTTTTAATTCTATAGTCTGTGCGCTGCATGAAGCTGAAACAGCTCTGTTAAAATCTTTACCCCAAATTGGATGACTCACTGACTTGCTCTAGTCGTATTATATTCGCCAATATCAGTCATCGAACAAAAAAACAAAAAGTACCCGTTTACCCCACATTGTAAATAGTACATGTACCCTACTTATTGCCATCCGTAACAATTGTGCCATATTTGAAAGATCGTGAGCCGTTCGATTGAAATCTCTATCCACGTATACATCTGATGTAGGGCAAGTCAACTACACCACGTGAACCCAGCGCCAGCAGTGTGATAAATTTTCCTGCCAAAGCACAGTACGGTTTGTTGCGAACACCCATCTGCGTGTCACTGTGTTGTAATGGAATTTGTAAATGTAAAACAGCGGGGTCCACCATTCCAGGGCAATCCAAAATCAAACAGGCTGGTACTGTACGGTTTGTTGCACAGGGTACGTTATAGAAACAAAGGAAAAAAAAAAAAGGTAGCCACTGCTATCTATGATCGAACGGCCCAGGATCGTTTTGGTCCTCGAGTGAAGGACAGGTGTCGGTGCGTCGTCGCATGGAGAAGGTATTGCACTGGATTTGAATTCCTTTAGGGGAAGTAATTGACGAGGGAGTATCCTCTGCTGTAAAGGACCGCATAAAATACACCCAAATCAGCCAAAATCACTTTGTAGTTTATTAGTCTGTTTTGAGATTCGTGCCAGAATTAAACAGACTACTAATCAGATCTCATTCTAGATGATCCGGTATCGCAGATCTTGTTCTACATTATCCTCAGATTCTGTAATTGTCACGTAGTATTAATTAATTAGTAAAGTCTTATAAGTAGATGAACCATTTCTTTCGGACAAGTGCGACTTTTCGTAGAATTTGAAAGCGTCGGGACAACGCAGCAACGCTTCCCTCGCATATAAAGAAGTCGGGTTGTAACTTGTAAGAGAGAGAGAGAGAGAGAGAGAGACAGATATGACGACGCTAACCGTACCACCGATGCCTACGATTCCTCGTCAGGACGCCATTGACCTACACAAGGCCTTCAAAGGTTTCTTCTCCATTCTTTTCCCCTACTTTCTAGCTTTGATTTAGTTCTCTGTGCTTCCTATTTTGGGACAATTGAAGCATGGAATAACAGAATTAAAGGATAAGTTTGTGCATGTGACCTGTTCTGGGTTTTTGGCAACTAATCAATTAGATTTGACAGAACTGTTAGCTCTTTGTTCCTGTACCAGTATCTGGTATGGTGGTAGCTTTTAGTTGACAGTTCTGTCAAGAAAGCATGAGTTGAGTTGCTGAGTTCTGATAGGGATTCTAGGGAGAGATTAGGATTTAACTGATATAAGATTCTAAACATTAGTTTAATAGTAATATAATGGGCTTTCTTGCCTTTTTTTTCAAAAAGAAAAAAATAATTTCTGAATCTGATGAGTTGCCCCTCTACTCTGAATTCCCAAATTTTGGGTCATTAGCCAGTTTTAATGTTCATATATTTGAGGGGTATTTTGTAAGTTCAAATTTCTTTTCTTATGAAAAGAAATTGGGGTGCTTCTAAGCTTCCTGTTTGTTGGAAAGAAAATACAAATAAAAATTGAAAAAAAAATGTGCTGATTGTTGGCTACAGCAAATCCAATTTTACCTATTACTACTATTCTGGTTTTACAATAACCCCTCTGAAAAAACACAGGATTTGGGTGTGACAAATCGGCAGTGGTTCAAATATTAGCGCATAGAGATTCAACACAACGTGCTCTCATTCAACAAGAATACCAAGCCATGTATTCTGAGGATCTCTCGCACCGCATCTCATCTGAGCTCAGTGGTGACCTTGAGGTATATATACTAATTATTTAGCATTATACACAAACTCCACTGGATATATATTTACATTATATATGTGGAATAAATTGTTGTAGAAAGCAATACTGCTATGGCTCCCGGACCCAGCAACACGTGACGCAATGATTTTGAAACAATCGCTAAGTGGTAATCGCATAGATTTGACAGCTGCCACTGAAATAATATGTTCACGCACTCCCTCTCAGTTGCAGACCATTAAGCAAATATACCATAGCCGATTTGGCTCCTATCTCGAGCATGATCTTAGCATTCAAACATCTGGTGACCACCAAAAGGTTCTCTTGCTCTTTTTCTTTTTCTCTCTCTGTACTTTGAGTGTGGTTATGGTACTTTGCATAGCGTGGATCGGCCCGTACTATGGGTTCGTATCTATGTTTTTTAATTTCAAACAGTCGATCGGAACTGCTCAACATGATCTCTATATGAAAATGTAGTTGGACACCGGATTTTACTTTTTTAGAATTTGTTTACTATTTTTTAGATAGGTTGATAATCACTACTTTTGGATGATCCAGAATTTTAAAATAGGTGATTTTCTACTAATTTTAAAAAATAGTAAAAATATTCTAAAAAATGTAAAATATGATCTCTAAGTATATATTCATATGGAGATCATGTTGAACGGTTCAGATCGACCATATGGACTTCGAGAACAAAGATATGGATCCATAGTACGGATCGACGTGCGCTTTGCAAAGTACCATAGTCTCACTCCTATATTTTAGTGATTTTGTCCATTCTTATTCGGATTGATAAATGTTGACCTAAGTATTTTATAATATGTTTATAGCTCTTGCTTTCCTATATTGGGGTGCTTCGGTACGAGGGTCCAGGGTTCGATCTTCAGATGGTTGAAAGAGATGCAAAGGACTTGTACAAAGCTGGAGAGAAAAGGATAGGCACAGATGAGAATGTATTCATCCATATTTTCACTGGAAGAAGCACGGCCCACTTGGCTGCTGTTTCTGCTTCCTACAAACAAGCTTATAAGAAATCTCTTACTAAGGTATCCCTACAAAGCTGTATTTTTATTTTAACAGTTACAATATTCTGGAAAGGAAACAAAGAAGCAAAACCACTACCACCTCACTAGTACCTATTAGTGGGTACTAGTATCAACTCCCTACTACTGGGCACACATGAGCTCTATTGGTATCAATTCTCAAATCGGTACCAATTACCTAAAAGCCTGATATCTACCTCTTACCAGTATTTCCCATTTTATTACAAGTTTGACAAAGGGTTTGTTAAATTTTAAGTTCTATTTTTCTTTTACATTAGGCTGTGAAGAGTGAAACATCAGGATTTTTTGAGCTTGGTCTTCTGACAATCTTGAGGTGTGCGGAGAACCCAGCCAAGTATTTTGCCAAGGTAAATTTTTTTCTTGCCCTTTTTATAAGAAGGGATCAGCGTACTATTTTTTCTTATGAGGCATCAATATAACACCTTTTCTTTCATTAAATATTAAATATTCAAATTTCACAAAATGAAACCTGCCCATGGGAAATCTCTTTAGGTAGGTAAAATAATCAAAAACCTTTTGTTTTCCATAAAATTAAAAAATATGGAGTTTATTTGGTGGAAGAATAACAGGTGCAATATCAATGCACATAATTAATCCAGTCATTGATATTTCAATTTGATGATCATGTACTAAGTGATCTCTAAATTTTAATAATTTTTTCCCTACACATGCATTGTTGAGATATGGAATAATCTCAAAATTTCATTTTTGTCATTTGGAATTTTAAGAATTAAATTATTAATACAGAAAAATAGTGATGTCATGATATGCTCACCTAAATAGTTGAAGTGGATCCCTTCCCTTTTATTAATGGGTTAGGCTCCTTAGTATTATGTTCTAAATAAGTTTTTTTTTTTTTCAATTTGAGTTTGAATAATAGTACTGTCTTGGATTTGGTGTTAGAACTTGACATAAGGCTTGTATGCTCCACTTAAACCAATGTGGAACAGTGGAAGTACTTGACAGAGCAGTTTGATAAAATTTAAAATGAGTTTTTATATAAAAGTCAAATAAATTGGGTAAATTTTTGAGTTTTTGAAATTTAGGAGGGTAAATATGATATTATGAATTTTAGAGGGTGAAATACGTAATTTCAAGGTTTTTGAAGTCCAAACTGTCGATATGAACCGTTTAACATGATCTGCATATGTAAATGTACATGCAGACCAAGTTTTTTACTATTTTATTAGATATGTAGAAAATCACTTTATTTGAAAATTTTGGACCATCCAAAAGCAGTGATTTTCTACCTATCTAAAAAAATAGTTAAAAAATTCTAAAAAATGTAAAATTTTCTCTCCAAGTACATTTTAATATGGAGATCACGTTTAAACATTTTAATATACATATTACCATAACCTTTACAAATTGGCCTTTTCAGGTACTTTACAAAGCAATGAGGGGAATGGGCACAAATGATTCGACACTAATCAGGGTTGTAGTAACACGAACTGAGATGGACATGCAGTATATAAAGGCTGCATATTACCAGCAATACCATAAAACATTGGTCGAGGCGATTCATTCCGAGACATCTGGTCACTACCGTACTTTTCTCGAATCCCTTGTAGGTCACAACTATTAGTTTAACTGTTAACTTTGCTTGTGTAGTTTGCACTTGTGTTATTTGTGGAATGCAAGCTGTAAATACATCTGATTTACTTGTTTATTTGCTTGTTATGTAGCATGGTATTTGATGTTTGCTGCTTGTGTTTGTTTGTGCTTAGTTATGCGATCTTTTGATTGTAAGAATAAATCTATTGATTTCCCTTTCATATTTGCTGCTTGTGTTTGTTTGTTTGTTTGTGCTTAACTATGTACAATTACTTAAGTAGACTACTGTGAAGAAGTTTTATTTAATTTTTCTATTATGGAATCAAAGTCCCGATTCGTTGGCACACTTTTTTTAGCAATCCACAGTTCTCTTCTTAGCTTTTTTTGCCAGAAGATAGAAAACATTTCTTAATGAGGAATTGAGGACCACGAGGGCACCAGGTCTTTTTGTCATATCTTGAAAGGTGAAATATAATTAGCTTTGACTGAGGCCCCGTGATTTTATTAATACCCTCCAAAAATAAAAAAATAGCAAATTTTTTTTTTTAAAAACGTTCTGACCGCTCCTTTACTGGGTGGTCCACTCTCACCACCAAACCGCCC
Source organism: Carex parvula (assembly GCA_025461045.1). Taxonomy (NCBI): domain Eukaryota; kingdom Viridiplantae; phylum Streptophyta; class Magnoliopsida; order Poales; family Cyperaceae; genus Carex; species Carex parvula. Next base: position 329,282 of record JAJGRW010001381.1, on the reverse strand, counting down.
CACAGTGAGGCGGTTAGCTATCCATACCAGACCGCTCCACATTTGAGTAGTTTGGTTAATGTTTTTTTTTTTTTTTTTTTTAAAACAAGGCCGCCCCCTTCTCTTCAAACAGATCAAACCGAGCTCTAACCCCTCACCCCACCCCTTGTTGGGCTGCCAAACTGCCCACCACCCGAATCCCGGCCCCCTCCTCGTTTTTGCTGCCGAAACCACCTCCACCCCCTCTCCTTCCCTTTTTGCTTCCAAATCCCTCCCCCTCCCCCTTTCCCCTCCCCTTTCTCTTCCTCTTCGCCGAAATCATTTCTCGCTGCAAAACCCTGATACTGGTCGATTAATAGGAAGGCGAGGCATTGGAGAGGCGAGGTGAGACGAAGCGAGGCGACACCAGGCATTGGAGCCGAACTCCTCCCTATACGAAGCACCAATCGGGTATTTCCGGGTAAGCTGTCACATCTTTTTTTTTTTTTTTAAGTTTTGTGCTTTGTGATGGCATTGAAATGTTGAAATGTTGCTTTGTTGCTTGATTGTTGTGCGATTAGGGCGATTAAGGGTTAGGGTTTACGGTTTACGGTTTAGGGTTTAGGGTTCTTGAATTGGTTAGGTCGTACAGAGTTGTAGAAATTGAATTGTTAAATATCGTGTGCGGGTTGTTGATTTTTCCGACGAGATTGATGTACGGTATTTTACCGAATTTTTTTTAATTTAGTTTGCAATAATTATTCTTATTAATTATTGTAAATTGTGAAAATATGTTATTTGAATTGAGAAAATATCACTTGTCATTTATTTGAATTTTTAAATCAGTTTCTTAAAATTAAGTAAATATTTGTAAAACAGTCTCACTAATTTTTATAAATATGTTATGTGAATAATATAAATTATGCCTATAATGTTTAATTACTGTACATTAGGGTTTAGTGTTTTTTTTGGTTTAGGGTTTAGGGTCTTAATGCATGAATTATGCCTTTTTTTAGGGTTTATTATTTAAATTTTTTTAATAATATACATGATGCCTATAATTTTTAGGGATTAGGGTTTTAAAAATCATTAAAAAATATTTAGAAATTGTTAGGAATTGTTTAGCATGTATAGAAATCATCCAAAATTGTTTAGAAATTGTTATAATTGTGTAGATCTATAGAAATTATCCAAAATGGTTTATACTTTTTTAGGATTTAGGGTATTTTTAGGGCACTAGGGTTTAGGGTATTAATGCATGAATTATGTCTTTTATTTTTTAGGGTTTTTTTTAGGGTTTAGGGTTTTAGAGTTTAGGGTTTTAAAAATTTCCCTACATATTTAGAAATTGTTAGGAACTGTTTAGTATCTGTAGAAATTATCCAAAATTGTTTAGAAATTGTTAGAAATTGTTTCCAATAATATTTTTTGTTAATTAATGTAAATTGTAAAAATATGTTACAAATTTAGTAACCGGCTATTTTCAAATGTAGTATGGCCAGATCTAGACGGGGACGATCACGAGATACGATAGAGACCAGGGAGAGTTCACATGCTCCTGCTGTAGAGGCTACCGGTGCAGAGGCTCCCGGTGCAAAGTATCCCGCTCATGATGCTGACACATTTAGTTATCTTCTGTAGATCCCACATATTAAGCACCGTATCGCATACGCATCTTTGGAGGTACGTTGGTTTTTTATAAGTAATTTAAATAGCATTATTTAATATGACATATAGTTAGCTGCTTAAATTGAAATCATTGTTAAATGTAGGACGAGATGATGTTGACAGTGAGACATCGCACCCTGGAGATACCGTACCTCCCTCATTCATTGATAGACCGGTGCATCATGAACCTCGGCTTGTATCAGCTAGCCACCACGCCTCAGAGCAGATACGATCAGGCTCTTATATGAGGTCTAGTGAAGAGATCGCGACTGGAGACGCATACATTTCACCTTCCAGTTGGGGAGATAACAGTCACCCTAGGTGACGTGAGCGCCTTATGGGGTTTACGGATTGATGGCGACCCCATAGGCGGTGTCTCAAACCATCCAGACCTGACGAAGATGATCTGGGAGCTGTTGGGGGTCGATCCAAAGGCACTGCAGAAGAAGAAGAAGAAGAAGAGAGGGGAGGATGATGAGTTCTGGTATTCTGGGTACTGTATTAGTCCAGCGGCGCACCGCATTTACTTCTCTCAGTGTCCGATTACCCCCGATACCACTGACGAGGAGGCCGTGAGGAGGTAACCATAAATATTTGGAAATTAAAATATGTTCTGAACTCAACAATAATAATAACGATTTCTGTTGATTATTTTACAATGTAGGTATATTAGGGAGTTTGTGTTGGACTTATGCGGCAGCGTCATGTTCGTAGATTCTAGTGATGACGCAGTCCCGATTATGTTTCTCTCTCTGCTGAGGGACATTAAGAGGCCATCGAGGTGGAACTGGGGTGGAGCTGTGATTGCCCACTTATACCAGAGCTTGTCCCATGCTTGTCTAGTAAGTCTCCTCTACTTGTGATTTTTATGCGTTTCAAATATAAGGGTTGAATAATTACTAAAATTGCACATACTGTCCAAATTCAGGTGAAGAATAAGCAGATTATCGGGCCACTTCTTCTCCTCCAGCAGTGGTCGTGGTCACATCTATCGGTCTGTCGGCATGTTATGCCAGATCAGCCTCATTTCTGGACTAGACTAGACGCCGATAGATGCCCCGCATACGGTACCATGTAGGGTAGTCACCACACATACGAGAATACGGGCAAGGAGAAAAACATGGGGATCTCTTATGTCCGGGTTCAGCTCCTGATGCTTCTATGAGAAAAATGTCACCTAGTACCCCTATCGTGCGTTCTACGAGAAGAACCTTTTTTACCTGCTGAAAGTTGGAGCAGAAAGGTCTCTGCTATTATCAGGGGTCGTGCTTATGTTATTGGATAGTGGAGTATCACTATCCTGATCGAGTGTCCCGTCAGTTTGGCTTGGATGCGTTTGTCCCAGACTGGCCATTGATGGACGAGCAGCAAACCACTAAGCTGCACACGTAAGTACCCTCTACTTAATTTCATTATTTTTTTATTACTTGTTCAGTCTTACATGTTATTAATAATATATTTTAATTAATTTATATTACAGGACTAACCACCATAAGCCTAAAGTCGATTGGAGCCAGCGTCTTGGGGAGGATTACCAGAAAGCACGATATCCGCAGGATCACTTATGGTCACGCCTACTCCTGATGATGTCGGCTTGGGCGGTTGGGCCTTGGGCATTTAGATATGCCGTCTGGTACTAGAGGTGGGGCATGTCGTCGGTATATCTACAGGGGCACTATGGTGAGACCCTTCGACGGAGACTCATGGGTGATGCCTCTAGGACTTACTTGCCTTTCGGACCGATCCAGGCTCGCGCGGTAAATATAAATGAAACCGACATATTTAAAAAAATAAATGTTTATTTATGCGCTTCTCTAATAATAATGAAAAAATATTTTATGCATCTTTTGTCTGGTATTAGAGGGGTGGCACACAGCCTGGTGTGCATGGCGAAGATTAGTTGGAGAGCGGTAGAATGTCAAATGCTCCAACACAGTGCACTAGTCATGAAGGACTCTGGCTGGGACGGGTGCCTCATTGGCACGTTGCATGACAATAGAGAGAACATCAATTGGCGTGAGATAAAGCCCACACCACGAGATCCGGATCAGCCCCGAGTCGCTATCTACGATGATGAGATGCCGCCACCTCCTACAGGTGATTACCAGTTAATATGAAGGTGCCATACACAATCATTTCTCTTTAAAAATATATTCTTATTAAGTTATCTTCAATTCTGAAGAGGATGACTCGGGTTTGGCGTTCCACCAATGGGTGTTGAATAACAACGCATGGAGAGCTTACTACAACAAGTATGGAGTTCCGGTGCAGATTGGCGAGGTCAGTGAGTTTCTTTATTATTTAATTAACTTACTAGTTATTTGTATGTAGCAAAACTAACATTGTTTACATGCAGGATGGGGCTCCTACCTGGTAGGCCAACCCCAAGTTCATTATGACTGATCTTACTGGAGATGATACCGGGTATGAGGTACAAAGCCTCCATAGACCACGATATGCAGAGACCAGAGAGCACGACCATGAGGCTAGTGGGAGTGGGGCGCAGGCTGCATATGCCTTTGCCTCTGCTATATTTAGCAAATCGCCTCCTGCCACGTATCCTTCTACCTGTGAAGCTGATCTATGGGAGATGCGTACACAGGCGGTGATCCAGGAGGATCTCCCACGGGTCCACCGTACACAGTTATCTTTGTAGGAGGAGGATCATAGGCGGCCGGTGCGGCGTCGAAGATGGATGTGGACGGTCTCCATGATGACGAGGAGGAGGAGGAGGTTCACTTGATGCATCAGTTGCCGCCCAGGGACCGTTACCCACCTGCTAGGTTGGATCTCTCCGGTCGTCGCCGCCGTCGTCGTTAGGTTTTTTAGGTTTTTTTTAGTTGGATGGATTTGTAGGATTTTATGGTTGGATTGTTATATTTCATGTTTGGATTGTTATATTTTATGTTGTAGACTTACTATTTAGATTATTTAATTTTGTTGTTTATCTAGACAAAAAATTACCAATTTATAACATTAAATAAAATTATAACAAATAAAACTACAATAAATATATAACATATTATAAAACATTACAACAAATAATATTATAATCGTCAATTATAAAAATAAAAATAAAAATTATTATAAAAATTATAACAAATAAAACTACAATAAAAAATTACAACAAATAAAAATATAATCGTCATTATAACTAATTATATCCATAAATAATTATAAAAATTGGACATGTAAATTTCAAAATTATAAAATGGCACATCATTAAAAAAAAAAATTAAACACCAAACTGCTTCACAGTGGGGTGGTCTGGTATGCATAGGTGACCGCTCAAACATGGGGCGGTTTATTGGTAGGGAGACTGGACCACCCAAATGTGGAGCGGTCAAGGCATTTTTAAAAAATAATACTGAAGGTAGATTTGCTAATTTTTTATTTTTGGAAGGTAATAATAAAAATCACGGGTTGAGGCCATGGTATACAACTTATTATGAATGATATCCATATGAAAATGTACTTCTAGACCAAGTTTTACATTTTTTAGAATTTTTTTACTATTTTTAAGACAAGTAGAAAATCATTGTTTTTGAATGGTTCAGAATTTTCAAATAAAGTGATTTTATACCTATTTAAAAAAATAGTAAATAATTCTAAAAAAATATAAAATTTGGTCGCAAAGTATTTGTATATATTTTTTATACGAAGAATATGTTTGACGGTTCATATTAACTATTCGGACTTCAAAAATAGAGGTATGAGTTCATAGCACGGGGTGGTGTGTAATATGCATATTACCATAGCCTCACTTATTTTGTCTTGTATGTTCTGATTCAATGTATTGTACCCTGGATTGGAGTGCTATACTGGTAAGCTTTGTTGAGGTTCCAGCACAAGTCTTTTTCACATGCAGTCGTACTGTACCTTGTTCTTACAGGGCAACCAGCCCCCCTGGTGCTGCTTGTGATAAGTGATTCCCTCTTTTGATGTGTTCTTACAATTTCCTTTGTGTACTCTGTTTTTATTTGCAAGATCTCAGTTCCTCTTTTCTTCTGGATTGCTGTTTTTTGGCCATTTTTATCCTCTTAATTGTCTGAGTATATTTATTTAAGGGCATCTACATCGGTAAAATAAATAAAAAAATCTTTTAGTAGCCACGTCAGAAATTAATTCCTACTTTAAAAACGAGAACCCAATAGAAATAATTAGGATGTGATTTTTTTTTTTTTAAACTTTCTAAATTAGAATTTACGTTACATCCCAGAAATTAGAAAAGAAAATGTCTCGTGTGCTTTTAAAATAAAATGAAATCCAAATGCAGATGATCTAATATTCTCTTTGCTTGGATCTCAAAATGGCTGAATGCCTTGAAGGAGGTTATTGGAAACATTGAGTCAATTATCTGACTAAAAAAAAAGAAAGAGTTTCAATATACACAACCATAAATAAAATTATTGTATCACCATTGTGATCCACTAGAATTTATGTACAAAAATATATATATAGACCAAGGTGTACTTAAAAAAAACAACTAAATGAAGATAACGGTAGCATTTTCTGTGCCGCATGTTTGGCTAAATAGATTAATTACATAAAAAGAGTGAGTTAATTTCAGCTCTGGAGTTATTGAACTTGGTGCAAATGTGATTATTATAATAACCATATTTATTATAATTATTCACTAATTAAAGAAGATAGCTAGGTATCCATGCACAATAAGCTAACTGCTAACTTAGTCAACAATTTTTTTCATCAAGTGCATACTGATTAAATATCATAAGAAGGCTTACTACATTGGGAAAAAAAAAAAAAAATACATGCTACAGTGTTAGCTCTTGCTAACAACACACCTTGCCTGGTAACTAACTAGTCTCCATTAGTACTAGAACTCTAAGCAAGATTAAGAACCTAAACATTGTTACCACTAGTAGTTAGAAACTACACTTGTATGCACTAAGGCAACAAGGAACTAATTAAGAGATCAATTTGCGAGACGAAATCATCTTCTTAAGCAAATCGAGGAAAGAGCGAGCAATCTGCATGGTTGGATCAATGCTAGCTGTCTCTCTGAACTTGGCATGGAGCTGCATTGCCACCTCGAGATCAACACCAAGCCGCCTTTGCTCCTCTTTAATCGCCTCTGAGCACAAACCGCACACCCAAGCGCCACCAAATTGCTCTTCGACAGAATGTATATAATCCACAGTGCATTCTTCCCATATACCACAACACTCACACTTGGCAATTTTCACTATTTCATGATCATATTCCATCTCTCTCTTCTTTAGTTCGCTATAGCTAGCTCTTTCTCCCTTATCTTGTTAGGTATGTTTGATTTAGATATGAATGCATGATAAGTAAAATATATAGGAGGGGTAACATGGGTCGTTGTTATTTTTAAATAAAGAGGATAACCCAATCGTTAGGGGCATGCATGAATGCAATGTATGTTAGTGCAAAAGACCAAAGGTAGTTATTATTCTTTTTCTTAATTTATATAAAAACAAATGTTGGTGAGAGATAGTAAGGATTTATTTATAGAAAAGGATAGAGTTACATATAAAGAGAGAGTTTGTGCATCGGTTTGTTGCTTTCTGCTCGTGAATCTGTTTCTCTTTTGTTTCTATGCATGGGGAAACCATGAATGGCTTACATAATTGTCCTGGGTGAAATTCTTGTTTTGCCCCTCTATATGGATTAGAAAGATGCTCATCTAGATCACACTTAGAAGGTGCATGATCAGACTAGTTAATTTGTACTAAATACTATGTTTAATTAATTAATTAATTAATTGCACGAATTGTACGTAGAATGTAGAGTAGAACTAGGGTGTTCGATTTTAAGCTCACTTAGTCTCTTGGTGAGCTTAATTAACTTCAAAGTCTATCAGATTGACTGCAAATAACAAATTCAAACAGTTAAAATGAATCTACAATACGAATTATGCATTTATATATAAATTTTTAAAATTTTAAAATTAATTCAGTATAAGATCAAGTATTAGGAAAAAAGAAAAATGAATATATTAAAATTAACTTATGAAATCTAAACCTTTTTTCTTTTACCGCTTGATTTTATAGTGAATTAATTTGAAAATTCATAAGTTTTGCATTAATATAGTCACTCATGAAATAGATCGTAAAATAGATTTTGGAGTTAAGTTCACCAAGAATTTGATAAACTTTACTTCAATAATTTGTTTTAAAGGTGAGGATTAAATTACTTAGTAGTGTCGGCACACTTACTAATACTCTCGTCGATAATAACCATATCCTCAGAAATAACTACTTTCGTGATCTTACCATCGGCATATTCTTGTAGAAGAACGCCATAGTGTTCTGCTCCTAATTGTAACTAAATTGTATAATAGTGGGTTTTTTATATGAGGAGGGATCCAATTACACCATTTTACGGTGACATATCTTTACACCATATATTTATAAGTCTATTTTTGTGATTTCAAAATCCAAACAGTTGATCCGAACTGTTCAACATGATCTCCATATTAAAATGTGCTTGAAGACCAATTTTATATTTTTTTTCGAAATTGTTTACTATTTTTTAGAATTTTTTAAAATCGTTGTTTTTCAATGGTCCAAAATTGTCTGAAAACAACAATTTTGTACACATCTTAATAAATAATAAAAAAATTTCAGAAAATGTAAAATTTGGTCTCCAAGCACATTTTAATATGGAGATAATTTTGAACGGTTCGGATCAACTGTTTGGACTTTGAAATCGCAAAAATGATGTGTCAAGATGTGTCACCATAAAATGATGTAATTGGATCCCTTCTCTTTTTATATATATTCATCAAAATCTCCTGCTCACTTGTCGGCAAGAAATTCCTGCTAATATGGTTCATCCGTCTATCCATTCATGATTTGGACGGTCATCATTACAATATGAAGAGTATTTGAATTTTGAGAAGACACTAGAGTATTTGAATTTTGAGAAGAGGCTTCGTGAACTCAACTCTCAAATCTATTAGATTGATTTCAAATGACGAATCCGAACCGTTGAAATTCATCTACCTTATGAGTGATGCAACTACATACACAAATTTTAAACTTCCGAATTATTTTAGTACAAAGTCAAGCGGTCAAAATTAGAAGGTTTATAAATTAATTTTAATTTGTTTGAATGTTTTTTGACCACTTGACTCTATACAAAATTAATTCTAAATAAAATTCTTTTGTATGTAGACACATCACTCGTAAGATAGACGGATTTCAACGATTTAGATTCGTTATTTCAAATCAATCCGATATATTTTAAAATTAAATTCACAAAGAAATTTGGTAAACTTGAGAATACCCTAGTTCTACTCCACATACTATACTTCAATCATGACTGCTAAGGTTATGGATGGTTATACTTCAAAAAGAAACAAAATCATAGATATGGATAGATCTTGTTGGCTGAAATTTGGAATTCGGTTCCATCCATCTCGATAGAGAATTGTAGGGGATGTCGGCATCTCTAACAGCTTGCAATTATCATTAGAATAGTACGCAATCTATAGAAGGATACTCCTATATATATATATGATTGCAGGCAGCCTTGGCAGTTAAGCTCTTGATCATTTGTCGGATATATAGTGACAATTATTGAAGTTGAAATTACCAACTACTATATTTTTCTTTAAACTTGTGATAATACTGAATAATTTTCAGCACAGACCTATATAACGGAGAGAATTTTTTATCTATAAAAAATAAAAATAAAATAAACAAAAAGAGTACCGACATATTTCGAAAGATCAGTAAGAATTCTATCGATTCAAAATTTGAATTAGTTTGTATCAGTAGAATTCCTACATATCCAAACCAGTTGTTATGGTTTTTTTTTATTCTCTCTATTAAATTATATTTTTTTTAAGAAAATAGATGGATTCCTTCTATTTTATCTAAATTCTAAGCTACTCTATTCATTTAAAAAAAAAATGCATTTAATAGAGGAAAAAAAACTGATTTGAATTGGTAGGAATTCAAGTTTGCACCATCCTTCTACCTATGAAAATTTATTGCATGGAAATTCGAACTCCATTAAGATTCGCGCCACCAAGTTTTCTAAAATTCCAAAGCGAGGGACATGTCGGAATACATTCAACATTTATGTTTATTTAGAGAAAAGTAATATATGGACAGTTGATTTTATTTGAAAGCTTCAATTCTCACTATAAAATTGATCAATATATATTAAAAGAAATTATTCTTTTATATTTTTAAAATATTTAATTTCCAGTTTGCATTTATTGTAATAAAATTACATAATAATCGATCCCTACACCAAAAATACAAAAGAATTAATATTTCAAGTGTTACCACGAAGGTATTATATAAAAGATTCATTCTGGACTGAAATTACATCATTTGTTTCAAATTAAAAATTTAGAAAAAAATCAAATTTCAAAATAATAAATTTTGGTTTTTGAATATATATATATATATATATATATATATATATATATATATATATATATATATATATATTATGATATTTTTAATCATATTGATTACAATCATTTAAAATTAAATATCTAAAATTTGGTGGATAATGCAGAATTGTTAAAATGTCTATAATATCCACCGGATTAAAAAAAAAATACAGGATATAATTTTAAGAAATAATAATCAAACCTAAATAAGTACGGAATCTAAAAATTTATTCAAGAGTCATCAAAATGTTATTCATTCATTCTAGACAATTTATAAAATCCATATTTTCAATGGTTGAAATCTAGAAAATAAATTATAATATTAAAAAGAAATCTTTTTTTTTTCTCCTTTTTTTTAACATATACAAGGAATAGCAAACAGCATTGCCATAATGGGGAGCAAGCTAAAAAATGGACGGTCCAGATTAATTTCAGCCAGTTAAAATTCAATTCGGTATCTGTTAAGACTGTAGGAAGTCTGCTTTGAAATTTGTACCATGATAAAAGAATAGTCTAAATTTATCACTGACACCTCAGAAACCTGAGGTGATACGGATTCTAATGAAGGCCAACGACAAATTTATTTGTCCTGTTAGAACAATCCATGGTATCCACGGAACCAAACCATGTGCCCCATAAAATATTTTTTTTATGGGGCAGTTGTTAAAATAATTTTTTTTCTTTGTCTTTTGAATCCAGGGGTGTAAACGGAGCGGATTCGGAGTGGATAATACTAATATCAAATCCGTATCCGTCTTTCAATGAGCGGATACGGAGCGGATAATTTACGAATACGGATTCGAATATGAATATAGAACGGATAATTGTCGGATATTGAGTTATATGAACTTTAAGATATAATTAATAATTAATAAAATTTAAATATGAAAATAAATAAATAGTTATAAGTTGATGGAGATATTAATATTGGAAAGATGGGAGATATAAGATATTCATTCCATTGATATAATATATAAACAAAATAAAGAAGTAGTAATAAAAGATAGTGTGGTGTAGTGGTTTGTAGCTTGGTTGCTTAGACTCTCACCTCACATGACATGGGTTCAAATCCCCTTCAAGGCAAAATAATTTCTTTTAATTAGTAGGTCCAAAAAAATTTATTGGGTTCCGGATAATCCGAATATCCACTCCGTTTAGATTTTACTATCCGTATCCAGATCTTCTGTGGATAATTGATAATTATCCGTATCCGTATCCGCAATATCCGTATCCGTTTAGATCCGGATACGGATTATATGCGGATTCGGAGCGGATATCCGCATCCGTTTACAGCCCTGCTTTTGATTCCATTGATTCAGTTCACCACCGAAAATGAAAAGTTGTAACGAGTATGTTTTTTTTAATGGTTAGTGGGCTAGTGACTTTAATATTTACTAATAATTTTATTAATAAAAAACGTATTTACAATTATTTAAATGACTTAATTTTTAAATCTACTTTTTTTATTTGCATGAAATCTACTAAATTACTTTAATTAATATTCTAATTCTACTTATATATAATCTTAATTGCTTTAATATTTTAATTCTTATATTGCTCCACAACAGAATCTGCTTCTTCAACAACCGCATCGCTCCGACAATGACCAGATTAACTCACCGTCACGCTCCAATCGATATGTTAATCACCCTAAATACTTTAATCACCATTTTGCTCCACGACCGGATCCACTTCTTTGACCGCTACTGCGCTCCGATGACGACCGGATCTACATCCCGTCGCACCCCAATCGAGATGGAGACTCTACACTCCAAAATTCGAGAATACCGCACTCTCGGCTCCGATCTCTCTCCACTCTCTCATTCTCCTCTCCGCTCCAAAAAGTAGAATCTCGAGAAAAGAGAAAGGAGTGTTGTCTCAAAAAAAAAAAAAAAATACTACAATGAGCAGAAAGAGTGGAGAGATGAGGAGTGTGCAAGAGCGGCTGTCGCTAGGACATTTTTTTTTGCTTTTGAAAGAGCGCTTTTGAAATCACGACTCCATTTTACAACAAACAATCCATAAACAAGTATGGTTAAAATATTTTTTTGATTTTGTGCCTCAATTATACTCTCATATTCTTATTTCCATAAACAAGTATGGTTAAAATACTTTTTTGATTTTGTGTCTCAATCATACTCTCATATTCTTATTTTCGTTTTGAAAATTACTAATTTTTAAATTGTTATATTTTATTAATATAATTAATTAAACAATAATATTAAAATACTTATTAATTATTATTTCACAACTATAAAGCTTTTGCTCATAAATTGTTACTGAATCACGAAAAAATTAATTTAAAAATTAAATTATCAAATTGATAATAAATGGTTTTTAATTTACTTGACATAAAATACAAATATGTATTTTTTTTTATAATTTTATTATACTGAAAATTATTTTATTTATCAATTATTCTGAATTTATTTTGTATAAGTATATATTATAAATTGAATTACAATTAAAAATAAGTTAATTAGCCTTTAATCTTTAACTAAGTTTATTTGTCGCTAACGTCTGACCATGAAAAAAATAATTGATTTAGATTTAATGTTATTTTTCTCATAATTTTATACTAGATGGGAATTAAAATAAAACTCATTCTAATTAAAAATTATTACCGAACACAAAGCATGGTCGATAACTAATCTTTTACATTTGTTTAATTTAAAATTTAAATTTAATGACGTTAGATATTTTCTCACATGTTTAAAACTAGTTAGATTAATGTTACAACTTCAATTGTCAATATTTTGTTGACGAAATTATCCTTCTTTATTATTCTTATATAAGGAAACAACTTTATTAGTGGGTTAATATGTCATGTACCCTCCATATTTCATTTATATGGGCTTGACTTGTTCAAAAAAAGAAGATACAAGGGGTAATTTCGTCCAAAATATTTCCTGTGTAATTTAATCCGAACTTCAACTTTATTGGTCGGAATTTTATATTCAGACCTTCATTTTAAAATTTATTTAGTAAGGCTTTGGTATTGTGGATAAGGCGGATTGGTCCGACATTTTTATTAATATCGAAAGTTTAATAGAATTTAATTAATATACCCAATTCCGCTCGGAAGTTATAAAAATGTCCGTACCGGTTATTTTTTGACCGGTACCCAATTTAATTCAGTACCAGCCAGAGTACCCAAATTTTTTTTCAACAGTACCGGCTATTTTCTGGCCGGTACTTAATCTTTTTTTTTTTTTTTAAGGATGGGCATATATAGCATAGTTGGCTAGGAGAAAAAGTCGTAGGAAACTCGGATTGAAGTACCGATGTTTTTTTTGACAGTGTCGTATGACACTAAAGTTTAGTGTTCGCATGCGGCTAGTGAATTTAATTTGACAATAACCAGCATTCTAAAATTGAGTACCGATGCTTTATGCACGGCCTAACGACGGCAGAAGTGCATCAATGTTTCATTGCAAAAACATCAGTGACGCACCGATGTTTTTTTAGCACTACCCTGCTTAATTGCCAATGTTAAGTCTAAAAACATCAGTGACGCACCGATGTTTTTTTAGCACTACCCTGCTTAATTGCCAATGTTAAGTCTAAAAACATCAGCGACGCACCGATGTTTTTTTTAGCACTACCCGGCTAATAGAACATCGATGTTTCGATGATGCACCGATACATGCAACTGATGTAACACACGCATCCAACCAAATGCATTTGTTTGATCTTAGCCAAACCAAGTGCAAACTTCAATCCGAGTTTTCTACAACTTTTTCTTCTAGCCGCTATACCCATCCCTTAAAAAAAAAAAAAATTGGGTACCGGCCAGAAAATGACCGGTACGGACATTTTTATAACTTCAGAGCGAAATTGGATATATTAATTAATTTCTATTAAACTTTGGATATTAGTAAAAATGTCGGCAGATTGGTTCGCACCGTGAATCAATATTTTTGTTTTTGAAATTTTAATGATTCACTTTAATTATTCAAATATGATTTTCATATGAAATTTTACTTACAGACTAAAATTTACAATTTTTTAAATTTATTTTACTATTTATTATAAAGGTAGAAAATTATTGCTTTTAAATAGTCTGGAATCGTTAGATCGGTTGATTTTCTACCTATATGACATTATAGTAAAATTATTTTGAAAAAATGTAAAATTTCTATTAAACCTTCTTATAGGACTTAGCTAATGACATCTTCTAAAATTTCCCAAGAGAAGTTCATTAAATTGCAAAGATTTAGAAAATCCATCCGGTCACCTGTTAAATACATAAATCATGAAAAATTATGTACTTGTTACACCGAACTAATGACCTATAGTAAATGTTTTTCCTCAAAAGTTTATTAAATTTGAATGATTAATTTTGTAATTACCTAATTGGTTTATTTAACTTTTTTGTCCTTAAATTTTGTGGACCGTACTCTAGGGCTGTAAACGAGCTGGCTCGGGCCGAGCTGGGCCTTGGCTCAGCTCGTTAATTCTGGCCCGAGCCAGACCTAGGGGTCCCGAGCCAAAAGTCTTGGCTCAGCTTGCAACAAGCCAGCCCGAGCTAGCTCGCGAGCTGACGGGCTGGCTTGTTGGGCTTTATTGGGTTGTTATTATACAAATTCAAAATAAAAAATAAGAAAGCTCATTCAAAAAATTTAAGAAATCGTCCAGCAGGCACATCTTCAAGCAACTAAAGCCCATATTATTTCTTCCCAAACCGAAAATACATCAATTTTGCATAATTGCGCCTTTGAAAATGAGACTGGACTTAAAATTATACGGGGCTAAACCTTAAATCCACTGTAGCTTAACGAGCCGAGCTGGCCCGGTCCAAGCTGACCCCTGGCTCAACTCGTTTATTTTGGCCCGAGCCTGAACCGAGCTGGCTCGTTAACAGCTCGGTCCACTACCGAGCGAGCTGTTAGCGAGCGAACCGCGAGCTTTTTTGACAGCCCTAGACCGTACTGACACAGTGGACCCCGCTGTGGACTTGGAGAGCTTATCCTGCCAGAAAATGAACCCGGAAGCAGCATCATGCCTGTGGATTATCCTTATTTTCACCCCTCAAATTAGACATGTTCTTAAATTAAGTATCGTTTTTTATTTTTTTATTTTTATTTTACAGGGAAAGGTCAACCCCACTCAAAGTGAGGCTCTCACCATGGTTTGTGCTCAGGTCAGCAATCCATTCTAAGCTTGTACTTTAGTAAATAAAAGAAAAGAAGAGTAAGATTAAATGCATATGCATACCTCCTTCAGTCTTGATACGGCAGTATTACCAGTACCATTGAAACAATCTGAGTATTATATTTATCCTCTTTGATTTCTTCAGGTGATGGGTAATGATGTAACCATCACAGTAAGTGGTTCAAACGGCCATTTTGAATTGAATGTGTTCAAGCCTGTGATCGCAAGTGCTCTTCTTCGAGTAAGATTTCCTCGCGGTATATAAAATATGTTTAATTTTTTTTTTTTTGTAAATTATTACTAAAAATGATTTTCTGTTAGTTGTCTTATCCATAGAAGGACAAATCGGCATCGGGATCGGGATCGGAACCTTCCGATCCCGACCCGAATCGGAAAAGTCTGTCGGGATCGGCCGAATCGGATCGGAAAATCGGACTTTTTTGCTATAAGCTTGTACAAATTAAAATTCTCATATATATAAATGAGTTGTATTTTTTCAACAAAGGTTGTATGGTGTGGTAGTAGTTGACTTTAGTTGCTTAGCTAGAGGGCATGGGTTCGATTCATGCAGAGAGCACAAATTTTTTTTTGGAGTTTGTTTAGTTTGCGTTTCGGCCGTTTCGATGAAATCGGTCTATTTCGGTCCGGAACGGATGAAATCTGACTGGAATCATGCCGGAATGGACGAAATCTGACTGGAATCAGATCGGAATGGCCGAAATTTAACGAAATCTACACTAACCGCGCAACTCGACCTGAAATCGGATCGGTACCGTCCGATCCCGATCCGGAACGGCCGATTTTGCCTTCTATGGTCTTATCTTATCACTTATATAGATTTTTCGTTATTTTCTGGACAGTCTGTGCGTTTATTGGCAGATGCATCTGCCTCTTTTGAGAAAAACTGTGTAAGGGGTATCCAAGCTAACCATGCCAGAATTTCTAAATTGTTACATGAGGTGAGTTGTGCCATCTCACATATATTTTTGTGTATATTCTTGTTTCTTTTTCTGTTGAATAATAATTAATTTGCTCTGTTTTTGTTTTATTATCTGTGTAGTCGTTGATGCTTGTGACAGCATTGAACCCTGTAAGTACTCAATCTACAAGCTGTTTTTTTTTTATTGCTTTTATTGTTTTACTTGAAAAAATTTGTTATTGCATTTTAACTGAATATAGTTTTTTTATTATTTTAGAAAATTGGATATGATAATGCTGCAGTTGTAGCTAAGAAGGCACATAAAGAAGGAACCACTCTTAGCAAACAAAAAAAATATAAATTGGATATGAGTTGCAAATAAATTAAGTTATATTATTACGAATTCTTCAAATCATATAAATGATTAGTTAATCATTTTTAAATATTAAGGTGAGACTCCATAATATATTTATCAATATGTGGGCATATATTTGTAGCTCTAAATATTTTAGGTTTCTATAATCAAATGATAACATGAATGATTAAGCTAGAGATTTGTAGTTAAAGTATTCATGAAAAATTTGTGAATGAAAGAAAAAACTTATGACCTTGATAGTTTAATCATGCTTAAAATGTGAGACTTGCATTATAAATTAATAACAACTCAAATTTGTTTAGAACAAAGTACAAATTAAATTTATGCATAAAACATAATTACGTACTTAACAAATCATAAGAAATTTGAAATAAATATTTCATAAATATTGGAGAAAACTAAAATCCACTTTCAACTTTTGACGGATACCGACGCTCCTTATTTTCTAGCATTATTGGGAGCCCTGGCATGGTCAGTGCTGAAACATTGCACTAATCTTGTATATCCTAAAACTCTTCTAGATATGTACTGCTCCATGCCCTGCACATGTAGAATATAGCTTAGGATGTACTGACAAATATGCTTTTTTTTTGTTAGGCAAAGAGATGGATAAGAATATGTTTTTTATTTTTTTGTTAGCTTAGATATGTACTGAAAAATATGTTTTTTTTTTTGTTAGGCAAAGAACTTTACTAAAAAGATGATAAATTATATTATTCCATTTAAAGAGTATAGCTTTATAATCTCTCTATATTATTATTGCTAAATTAAAAAAATTGTGAACATATATGTGTTGCTTGTTTGCTATCATGGAAGGAGCTTGATTTACCTCAGGATGAAAGAAATTTTGATGTTATAATTCTATAAAATTAATATGATTGTTTTCAAGGGGTGTTTTTGCAGTAACTATCTTTAAAGATACAAAAAAGATAAGAAGTCCTTTTATTTCTGTTATTAATTTGAGGGCAGGAAAAAAGTTATTTTTCATATGAGATTTTTTTGAGGTTGTGTTCGCAAGCCACTTTTATAGATTGGCATGCATGGGCTGTGCTTAAAAGGTGAGATTGAGAAGGCATTAATTTTTTTTTATGGCACTATTATCAAAGGGTGTTATTGTAAATTGACAAGGGATTAGGTTTTGTTGTCATATAGAGTATAATTATAGGTGGAATGTGTGAGAAAAGGTGAAACTGAGAAGGCATTTGATCTTGTTGGTAATTTGAATTTCGAAGGGCATTCAAGGGATTTGTAATTTAAGTTTTTTTTTAATTAAAATTTGTAATATACCACATATTAAGATTATGCCAACAAAGTCGAAAATAATGACAACAAAATTTAAACGGTTAAAAAAGATGAGGAGAAAACTGACATTATATTACTCGAAGTGGTTATTGTTATAAACATTAATCTTCAGCAAAAAATATGAGTTCTAAAATTATTTTATTGTAATTCTTGTAATTAATAAATTTGTAAGAAAACAGTACAAATAATATTGATTTAAAGACACTTTCAAAATAAATATCATTTTACTAACTAATAAGTGCTTCAATAGTAGACAAGAGATTCAATTTTTGAAACTGAGCGACAAAATTAGAGACCCAAACAAGCATAAAATTTGCTAACTTAATAACCAATATTTTTATGTGATATTCATACTAACATCATTATATAAATTTATTAGAATTTAAAAAAAATAATTACTAAATATATTGAGAATTAGTGATAAGCAAGAGCTTTAGATTGCATCAATACAGAGTCGTCACTATTTTTTTTTATTTATTATTTTGTTTTAATATGTCATTGATTTTGTTTGTTTTGTTTTATGTACGACTGGACAATTTTGTCCTTATCCATTGTGTTTCACAACAGATTTTATTTCTTAATCTTTTACCATTCAATCTATATATATAGAGTACGGCTAACATGCTTCTTCTAGTATATCAACAATATGTTTCCGGTCTTTAAAATTTATTGAATGAGGTTCAAACGACAAATCCAAACCGTTCAAACCAATGTTCTTAATGAGAGCTTCGTTTTCATATAAAAAATTTTAATTTTCAAATTTATTTACCATCAAGTCAAGCGGTTAAAATATGAAGGATTTTGTGCGCATTTTAATGCACTATTTTGCTCATTTCTTTGACCACTTGACTTGATAGTAAATAAATTCAAAAATTAAATTTTTTTATATGGAAACGAAGCTCTCGGTAAGGAGATTGGTTTGAACGGTTTGAATTTGTCATTTGAAGCCCATTCGATAGATTTTAGAGGCCGGAAGCATATTGTTGATATACTAGAGGAAGCGTGTTAGCCGTACTTATATATATATATATATACAGAGAGAGAGAGCTGGGCTATGGTGAGTTGTGAAGTAAGATGTCATTTTTACTTCACGCTCATATTTTTATTTTGAAAATCCAAACAACTGATCCGAACCGCTCAACATGTTCTCTATATTGAAATGTGCTTGGAGACTAAATTTTACATTTTTTGGAATTTTTTTACTATTTATTAAGCCACTTTGAAAATCGCTGATCCGGTGGTCCAGAAAATTTTTTACTATATGGTGAGTTGTGAAGTAAAACGTCGTTTTACTTCACGCCATATTTTAATTTAGAAAATTCAAACAACCGATCTGAACCGTTCAACTTTTTCTAAATATTGAAATGTGCTTGGAGACTAAATTTTACATTTTTTGGAACTTTTTTACTATTTATTAAACCACTTTGAAAAAACAGTAAAATTTTCTGGACCATCGGATCAGCGATTTTCAAAGTGGCTTAATAAATAGTAAAAAAGACAAAAAATGTAAAATTTGGTCTCCAAGCACATTTCAATATAGAGAACATGTTGAACGGTTCGGATCGGTTATTTGGATTTTCAAAATAAAAATATAGTGCCATGGAGTACAAACTTGTTTTACTCCACGTCTCACCATAGCTCAATTCTCTCTCTCTATATATATATATATATATATATATATATAATAGCATAATTCTTATTCTTTCTCAAAAATAAAAATGTATGTACTCTCACTTTTGAGTTCCTCTTTCTCTCTTTAAATCTATCATCTATTCCGGCTGCACTTAAAAAAATCCAATCAAATTTGATGATTTTTTAGTAGAACATACATTATACAACAAAAATAAGCAAAAAAAAAAATGCCCATTCAGGGAATATTTTTTTTTATCCCAGTTAATTAATTGCAATTCTTATAGTTACCACTTGTATTATATTTAGAAAAAAAAAAACGAGATTGCTGATTGGATTAGCACATTTTTTATATGAAGATAGCATATTTTACTCGCAATTTGATGAATTTTCAATGCTGACGTGGCAGCTTGACGACCACCAAAACTGGATTAGAGGCAAAGATGGCCTGATCTAGTGGCCCCACAATTATTGAAGTTGAAATTACCAACTACTATATTTTTCTTTAAACTTGTGATAATACTGAAAATTTTCCAGCACAGACCTATATAACGGAGATAATTTTTTATCTGTAAAAAAATAAAAATAAAAAGAGAAACAAAAAGAGTACCGACATAATTCGAAAGATCAGTAAGAATTTTATCGATTCAAAATTTGAATTAGTTTGTATCAGTATAATTCCTACAGATTCAAACCAGTTGTTATGTTTGTTTTTTTTTTTTTGTTCTCTCTATTAAATTATATATTTTTTTAAAGAAAATAGATGGATTCCTAGCTTCTATTTTATCTAAATTCTAAGCTACTCTATTTATTTTTCTAAAAAATGTATTCAATAGAGAAAAAAAAACTGATTTGGATTAAGTAGGAATTCAAGTTTGCAAGATCCTTCTACCTAT
The DNA here is from genome assembly GCA_025461045.1 of Carex parvula. NCBI lineage: Eukaryota > Viridiplantae > Streptophyta > Magnoliopsida > Poales > Cyperaceae > Carex > Carex parvula. The sequence goes on along the minus strand of JAJGRW010001381.1, from coordinate 308,985 downwards.
GAAAAATTATTGCATGGAAATTCGAACTCCATTAAGATTCGCGCCACCAAGTTTTCTAAAATTGCAAAGCGAGGGACATGTCGGAATGCATTCAACATTTATGTTTATTTAGAGAAAAGTAATATATGGACAGTTGATTTTATTTGAAAGCTTTAATTCTCACTATAAAATTGATCAATATATATTAAAAGAAATTATTCTTTTATATTTGAAATATTTAATTTCCAGTTTGCATTTATTGTAATAAAATTACATAATAATCGATCCCTACACCAAAAATACAAAAGAATTAATATTTCAAGTGTTACCACGAAGGTATTATATAAAAGATTCATTCTGGACTGAAATTACATCATTTGTTTCAAATTAAAAATTTAGAAAAAAATCAAATTTCAAAATAATAAATTTTGGTTTTTGAATATATATATATGTATTATGATATTTTTAATCATATTGATTACAATCATTTAAAATTAAATATCTAAAATTTGGTGGATAATGCAGAATTGTTAAAATGTCTATAATATCCACCGGATTAAAAAAAAATACAGGATATATAATTTTAAGACATAATAATCAAACCTAAATAAGTACTGAAATCTAGAAAATAAAATTATAATATTAAAAAGAAATCTTTTTTTTTTCTCCTTTTTTTTAACATATACAAGGAATAGCAAACAGCATTGCCATAATGGGGGAGCAAGCTAAAAAATGGACGGTCCAGATTAATTTCAGCCAGTTAAAATTCAATTCGGTATCTGTTAAGACTGTAGGAAGTCTGCTTTGAAATTTGTACCATGATAAAAGAATAGTCTAAATTTATCACTGACACCTCAGAAACCTGAGGTGATACGGATTCTAATGAAGGCCAACGACAAATTTATTTGTCCTGTTAGAACAATCCATGGTATCCACGGAACCAAACCATGTGCCCCATAAAATATTTTTTTATGGGGCAGTTGTTAAAATAATTTTTTTTCTTGTCTTTTGAATCC
>JAJGRW010001381.1:278046-302744 GCA_025461045.1 Carex parvula | reverse complement strand
TGGATTGGGTCTGTGCACGGCTCAAAATTTGACTTTTCAAAATCCTAACGGTCGATCTGAACCGTTCAACATGATTTAAAATGAATATGTACTTACAAACCAAATTTTACATTTTTTCGAATTTTTTTACTATTTTTTCGAAAATCACTTGATCTGAACATTGTGAACCATTCAAAAATAGCCTATCTAAAAAAATAGTAAAAAATTTCGAAAAAAATGCAAAATTTGGTTTGCAAGTACATATTCATTTTTATAATCATGTTGAACGGTTCGGATCGACCATTAGGATTTTGAAAAGTCAAATTTTGAGCCGTAGCACGGACCCAATCCGTGCTATGCATAGCACCGTAGCCTCACTCATATATATATATCTTTAAATAATTTACTCAATGCATGATGTAGATGATAAGGTTGGGTTGAGAAAGTGACTCTTATACATGTAAAAAAATATAGAACATGAAGTCCCTCAACCATAGGTTTTAAGGGTTTTTGTATGACAAAGGGAAGCTTTCTTATTGCTTTCAATACTTTAAATGATTGCTTCCATTATAAGATCAATCAAATGAGTTATTTGTTCTTTCTTTGGCAATTGTTTTCGCCCATTTCAAGTCTTAATTTTTTTTGGTTAATCATTACGTAATTATTACTTATCTGCTAGTGCACCTAGTGAATTGAAATCATAATTTATTTGTTGTCCTATCATCTGTTTATCTCCTTTTATGTTTTTTTTTGTATCTTTATATATGAATGAACTTGTATTATTGCAGAATTTTTTACTTATGGAAATTATATTAAAATAATATAGAATAATATGTGAATTGTACGAAAATTTTGATCTCATTGAAAGAATATAAATTTTTTTCGGTTGCTTTAAGCAATTCTAAAGGAGCCAATTTTTTTTTGGTTTCTTTAGACCAGTGTATCATTTATCTGATGCCACAAAAAAATTGCCTATGGCTGTGCTTCACAAACTAGACGTGTAATGGAAATAAAAGAGAAGGAAAGGAAGCGAGTTCACCTCCTCTACACCTCAAATCTGAAGTGAACAACATCAAAGATAGTTTACAGTTCACCCTCTCTCCCTTCCGTTCTCGTTCGCTCAAAATTTTCAACCCCACCAATTTCCTTCACCCTCATCTTCCTTTCTTTTAATTTAATGTACCCCTTCTGGAGTACACCCTAAAGGAACCAATTTTGTTTTCAGTTCCTTCTATAAATTCAAAATTTCCAAGACAATCCATCTATTATCCTATATTATTTTCAAATAATATTTACAAAGTAATAGGGATGAACCAAAGGCTCAAAAAGTAATTTGCTTTCATTAGAGCTGAATTATCTCCTTTTTCTTTGTTTTTTCCCTCTTTCCTTTTTTTTTTTATTAGCGAGGCTATGGTAATATGCATAAAGCATATTTGTCTGTACTATGAATCAATATCTTTATTTACAAAGTTCAAACAATTGATCTGAACATTAAATATAAACTCTATATAAAATGACTTATAGATCAAATTTTATATTTTTAGAACTTTTTTACTTATTATTAGATAGGTAAAAGATCACTTGATCTAAAGATTCTAGACCATTCAAAAGTAGTGATTTTCTATCTTTCTAAATAATAGTAATTTTTTTCTAAAAAATATAATATTTAGTCTGCAAGTATATTTTCATATGAAAATCATGTTGAACAGTTCAAATTGACTAAATAGAATTTGAAAATGGAGATATTGATCCATAGTACCATAAGCCTCACTCTTCATTTTTTTTTTTTCATATGAAATGGAGAAGACTGATGATCCGAATTCAGTATCAAAACCAAAAGCAATGCTTGAAAGCTCTCATTGTTTCATGCACAAATTTCAAATTTAAATCTGCAACCCAACATTTGCCACGTCTATACATGTGCTGGTAAAAGTTCCAGAGCAATGCTGATATATATACCCCACACTGGTATTGGAGGGCCTAAGGAAGGTAGGTCATTTGATTCCCTTTATCCCCTCTTTGATAAAAACTACCAGAAAGGACATTTTCTAGCTACTTAGTTGAAATACATATGCCTTTCATTTTCATGCAAGCAAAAGAAGCATATCCATATCCTTTCTTTGTTCTTTTGCATGTGAGCTTCGTGTGCTTGGAAGCATGCTATTGCTATTACATCCAATTACATCCAAAATAGGACCCCATATGATTTGACCAGCAATTAAATGGTTTGTTTCTAGCTGTTTTGGGTTAATGATTGAATGGGACATCAAATTTAATTAATATATGTACAGGCAACGTTGTGCCATTGGGTTAAAATTCATGCCTCACATTCATATATCCGTTTTCAAAATTCAAACGGTCGATCTGGACACTTCAACACAATCTCCATATTAAATCAGTGTTTTTGGACTAAATTTTAAATTTTTAGAAATTTTATACTATCTTTTTAGATAGATACAAAATCACTGCTTTTCAGAAGATTCCTAGACCATTCCAAAGACAATAATTTTGTATCTATCTAAAAGTTTACTAAAATGGTTCCAAAAATATAAAATTTGATCTCCATGTACATTTAATGTGGAGATCATGTTGAGCGGTTTGAATCGACTGTTTAGAATTTGAAAACAAAGATAAGGATATGAGATATAATTGGAGCATGGAAATAATAAGGTATTTTAAATCAACTCTTAAAATTAAGAGAAAATATATGTGTGTAGCTCTATCCTTTTTTATTTTTTATTTTTGAAGATTCTTAATACCAAGCAATAGTGAACAAGGGGTCCTAGGCAATTGGCTTGTTAACTTTTCTAGACAAAAGAAAAAGACTTTTTCTTCAGCACAATAATTTGTTTGTATATTCAAAGAAAAAAAAATTAGACTGCATCTGTAATTGGTTGGTTGGTGCAACCACTAGAGGGCCATTTTTGGGGCTCTTAACAGAGCATATTTGGGGGCAATTAATCCGGTTGTTCATTTTTAGGTAAAATTGTTGAACTGAAAAGAGCAAAAAAAAATGCTTTACATTTCCAATCAAGCTATAAATTAAAATAATGCAGAACTAATATAGGATAGAGAAAAATTAAGTTGAATAAGAAAAGTGATCATTTCCTAATAGCTTGGGTTAATTAATAATGTTGCATATAGAAAAAGACTATAATTTCTTTTACCATTTTTTAAATAAATAATAAAATTTAGACCATGTAAATATGCTAAAGAATTTTTATATTTCAAAACTATATATAAAGCTTTTGGTATTAGCCTATTTCTTACAAATAAAATGATAGAAAAAGAAAAAATAATGTCAAGTTGTTTCGTGCAAGTTTGACAAGGCTTAAAAAAAGAAGAAGAAAAGCTACTCCAATGCACCAAATATTTGGTGGATGATCACATGGTAATGCTTTGTTATGATCATCTTGTAAAATCTAATCTTAAGAATATGAAATTAATTTCATATATTTATTGAGAGAAATAATAGTCCATACTTATTAGTAAATATTTTCTTAGAAACAAATAGGAGGTAGCTAAAAATTAAAGGAAATGTTCCCTACTTGCACTCATTTCTTACAATGATTGAAACAAATTACTATTTTTTTTCACATTAATTATGGTATACCTGAGCACATCCAAAAAATAAAACACTAATAAACTACTAGAGTTTAAGTTACGGAAGTAAGTGATATCCATTTTGAAAAGAGAAAAAAAAAAAACTAAATTAATGAGATTAAGTAAACTTTTTGAGTAAAAAAAAAGAGTAAACTTTTTTAGTCTTAATCCATAGAGGCTCTTCCAAATTAATATAATTGTTAAAATCTTGCTTCCTATGGACCTAAAACTAGGTTTAGTTGCAACAAGATAGCCAACTGATTTGAAATTAAATTATTTAAAATTGGAAGTCAAGAATGGCAGATGTTGACAAATTTAATCTCAAATTAATTTAGCAAATCAACCTTTCATGTCTAACAAAGATGAAATGAATCTAAAAACACACATCAGCATAGTGGTTTAATTATCACATTTGCTGGATCGGATCTCAGTAGATAATGTTTTTCTAATTATCTCTTGGGCCATATCCAACCTAAATTAAGATCAAATGAACATCAATTATTATAATTGCATGGGACAAGTTGCGGCGTTTTGTCTCCTCTAAGTCATGTCATGAAGCCTGATTTTGTGGTTCTCCTTTTTTCTTCATTTTTTTTATTACTTTGTAAATTATTTGTTGTCTCAGCAAGTTGAGGTAGAAGGTGCATAGTTAATAATTTCACATTGCATTATCAAAAAAAGACAAAACTACTCTACATTAATCCAATGCATGCACTGTCTTTCAAGTGTGCTTTGTTCTCAAGTAACAGAATTAATATAAAATTATGACCTATATATGCAACCAATTTACAAAAAAAATACAACAAAAGAATTGATTAATTAATATAATATCCAGAGAAAACTTTAGCAAACAATCTCATAAACTTTTCCTTCCATTAATCTCTTCTTCATTCTTTTCCTCCAATTGAAAACTGAAATTTTCGACATACTCGTCTAATTTATCTGACATCAAGAAGCCTCCTAATGAACTAGAATTTCTTAGCACATCTACTTCAGTTGTAAAGGCTGCTCGAACAGGCCGGTGATCAGAAAGTCTCGATTCGCACCTGTCATAACGGATTTGTTTCAGACCTCTACCATACCAGAGGATCCTGTCACACCTACCAGTAAAAGAAAGGTCATTCATTAAATTCAATGAACTAAACTTGCAAGAATAAGGATTAGTTTCAGCAAGTAATGATCATCCTACCATGCTGGTGCACGCTTTTTGTCGCATTTTGTACCAGGAGTACACCCGTAATACAAATCTGTATTCGGGTAGTATTTATACGTAGGAGTGAATGTGATCACACCTTCATTCCAACCTTGAAATATGCATCCTTTCGCGAACTCCATTCTTAGCTTTAATTGCACCAAAATAATCTTATGATTAGCTAGGTTATTAATTTAATTGTATACATTAGTAAAACTTGGTGTGATTAAGTACTTCTGGTAAGGGATGCACCTGGTCTTTCTCTAGTAAGGTGGACCACCTCCTTTGTTCTACAAGTGATTTCGTCTCACCTTCTTGCAATGAGATTCTATAATTTAAATCGCCTAGTAAGACTACACGACTGCATCAAATAGAACACAAAAAGAACATATTTATTTTACGGTAAAACAAATATAACCGCACGCGTGCACCGGTACACGCGTACCAGTGTTAGATGTTCTTAAAATTGCTTTGGTGTGCTTAGTTTCCCCTTTCAAGAAACAATTGTTGATGATGTTGGCTGAGAAAGACTGAGGTTTTATGTGACAAAATCCATATCTATATATAGTTAATTATTTAGGCTAGAATCATCTCATTAAATGATCTTATGCAGATATTAATGCTTTATTAAAATAGAGATTCTCTTCAAGATTGTTGCTGGCCTTTTGTCATGACATGGTATTGTCAATTCAAACTATAATTTTTTTAGGTATACACGCAAAACTGCACTCAATTAACTAACTGATTCAGCTAACCTAGCCTACTAAACGGCAATGAAATGACAACACACATTAGACTATGAGTGTATATATAATAACATATATACTATAAGAATTCAAACTTTAATCTTTCTGCCATGAATTTGTTCCTATGAGCGTCTATCAGAAGTTACAAAAGACATAATAAGGAAACGATTAAACATATGCCGGTAATTCCAATGAACTTACTCATGATCAAGGATTTTACGAGGTAAATCCAAAGAGGTTCCCCGGGCAAAGCTCGTTCTTGTAAGAATGTCGATAATATCTGTATTTCTTAGCCGCACATCTACTGCTTTGCCTCCAGAAGCCAAATGACAGCACACAAAGCAAAAGCTTGTCTCATGCAAGAAAAATCTTACCGAAACTGCACCCTATCGAAATTATATCACACAATTAGTTCTATATATGTACGATATATATGCAGTTTTGAACTCTAATATTGTTGCTACTTGCTATAATTATATATATATGTTTACCTTGTTTCCTAAACAACCCATGACACCGCAGCCAATGCATGAAACACTGGGCTGGTGAAGAAATTGTAGAAGTTCATCTCTAATCCATACGGTGGTCATAATGCCAACCATTTGCTTGGTTATGATGCATCTAAATTCTCCGGTAGAATTGTCGCCCCTTGAACTTGCGGCTTTGTCTTGACAAGATCTTTCATCTCTCTCCTTTAACTTTGAACCTCCATTGGATTTGTTGGTGGTAGATTTGTTTAATGCGTCTCTAATGAGAGAATTCCACTTGTTAGAAATCCATCTTTTTTCTGGTCCAAGAACATTCTTTGCACTAAGCGGCACTGTCTCTTGAAACCTTGCGAAATGAATGAGAAAGAGTTTCAGTCAACTATCAATTACAGTAATATATATGTGAAACGAGGATACACAATTCGAAGCGTACCCGAGAACATATATGTCGTAAGAATGGTTCTCTATATCTAACCAATTATCCAAGCACAAATCATCACTTGGCGTAACACCTCCGACATTCCATGTACTAACAAAGATTCTACAAGAAAATGAACATATATATATTGATTATCGATCGATCGTTAATAATGAAGCGCATGGAGTTAAGATCGATCATTTGAAGTACATGATTGATCAATAATGCTTACTTATACTTGAGAGTGTCTCTGTGACTATTTAGTGACCTCTCACGTAGTATCTGTTCATCAAAACTTAGTAAAGGAAACAAACAAGTCTGAATGTTTGGTATATCCGCAATAAATCGACTGCTACCAAATGGTCGCCCCATAAGCTTGCTTGCTACTAGTCTGGGCCATATCACCTAAATCACAAAAAGAAAAAGCATGCATATATGCTATATATATCAGATTGAAAAATTATCAATATATAGCTGCATATATATAAGAAAGAGAGATGAATTCTCAGTTTCTCACCTCTCCAAATTTTTGGTTTTCAGGCATAATGATATATTTAGCTACCAATTGAGTTTGTTTTTGGTTAATGATGGAGAAAATATGGGCATGGGTAGGTGACAGTCCAGTGTGGAATTAAAGGACATATATAGGTATTAGGTATTAAGGGGATTATATGTGAGAGAAGTATATATAGAGAAGTGGTGCCATATAATATAAGATAGAATAGTTAGGCAATTAGTAGGAGAGAGAGAGAGCAACGGCTGACATTAAAATGACGCATGTCAAAGCCTCAATTGTTGACACGTCAACCATGCCTTTTTCGGATATTAATTAGTTTTGTTGATTAAGAGAAAGGTGCAGAATTAACTGCCTACTGAATTCTTGGCTGAAAAAAATAAAGAAAAATAAAATAAAAGATGGGCTTTATTATTTTATCAGTTTTAATAATATCAATTTTCATTAATTTAAATACATTCAAAGTCTAAATTGTCGATCCAAACCGTTCAACATGATATCCATACTAAAATATGGTTGGGGATGAAATTTTATAATTTTTGAAATTTTTTTACTATTTTTTAAGATGGGTAGAAAATCACTGTTTTTTTAACGGTAAAAAAACAGTGATTTTGTATCTATCTTAAAAAATAGTAAAATAATTCCAAAATTTATAAAATTTCATCACCAAGCATATTTTAGTATGTATATCATGTTGAGTGGTTCGGATCAACATTTTGGACTTTGAAAACAAAGATATAAAATATGATGTATGATGAGGTATGAAAAGCATGAGGTATTGGAACCCTCTTCTATATATATATATTTGTGTGTTCGAGAGTAACATTCAAACTCAGTATATGGAAATTAATGAGGTAATTTGTGAGCTTTAAATATTATTTTTAGTTATTAGAATACTTTTAGTCTCTACATTCATTAATAGTATTTTTGCAGTGTTAGCCTCGAATTAATGATGGAGAATTTGTTACTCTCTCTAACAATTTATTTGGGGGCGGAGGAAAAAATATTATTGATAAGAGTGAGACTATAATATTTTGCAAGCTATAGATTTATATTTTTGCTTTCAAAGTCTATGTACAATCGATTCAAATTACTCAACATAAACATTATTTCTATATGAATATGTAGTTAGAGAGAAATTTTTACATTTTTTTACTATTTTTTTAAAATATAGCAAATCACTATATTTTTAAATTATCAACTTTTTGAGAAATTAATGGGGACGGTAAGAAGAGGCCGGGCTAGCTTCTAAATATCAGATGGTAGGAAACTACATGGCACACTTGTGCAACTTGGTTAATTATTTATGGTTTTGTTATGTTATCTACAAATATAAAATATATAGCACCACAAATGCGGCCAAGCTTGCAACTTGCACATACTATTTGTCAAATTTCCATGTCACACTTTGGACTTTCTCATGTGGGATATACGGGGGAGATAAATTTTTCTTTATTTTTGTGATGAAAAAACTGGTAAAGTCATGTCTTCAACTTTATTGACAATTACACTCACTTTAATCAAATAGCTTGGTAAATGTGTTCATCAAATAGCTTCAGTACAAATAATTAGATTGGGAAAAATGGCACGGCAGAGCCGGCTTCGTCACGGAACGGCACGGTAACGGTACGGAATGGCACGGTACGTGTGTTGGTTATGCATTGTGACTCGCATGTCTCGTGACGTGATTATTTTTTGAAAATTCGGCATGACACAACACGTGAAATACACTAAAAAATGGGACAGTATCCGCAAAGGTAAAAAGTGACTATCCGCGAGAGTATACCGACAGAAATGTGATTTTTCTATTAGCGACATGAGTATCCGTGAGGATATACCGATAGTATCCCTCGCGGATACTGTCCCATTCTTGTTGTGATATCTGGTCACAGCATGGCACGTGGTCATGCGAGTTACGTGTAATTAGGACGGTTAGATCTTGATCAGATGGTGAATCTTGAATAAACTAACCTAAATTATGAAAAAATTAGTTAAACGTGAACGGTCACGTTTGGGCACAACGTGACTCACGTGGGGTGACCATTTGCGTGTCGTGATCACCCCTCGATATTTTGATCGCTGTAAAGCACGACACATGAACAATTGATTTGGTCACGACACGGCACCTTACGGAACCAAAGTCACAGCATATTAGTCACGGCACGGCACATCACGTCTCATTTTTTTTCCACTCTACAAATAATTAATTAGTTATAATATCACTACAATAAAACGGGTCTTCAGCGACCGGTTTGGTCGCCGGTCGCTGAAGACCCCCTCTCTCTCCATTAAAAAATAAAATAAATTGGTTTCGGCGACGACACCTTCAGCGATCGGCGCCCACACCTTTCAGCGACCTATTTGGCCCGGTCGGTGAAGGATCTCCGTAAAAAAGCTACGCCAATCCTTCTCTGTCTCCACCGTCTCCCGCGTTGCTGAATTTTAGGTTAGCCAAAATAAAAATAAACCCGTGCCGATCCCTTCGCGCCCGAACTCTGCCGCCTCTATGACTCCCGACCCCGCCGTTCTCTGACCTCGCTGACTCCGACCCCGTAGCTGGAAGACGCCGACTCCTACCCCGAACTCCGCAGGCATCGATTTGTTCTCGTAAGTATTTCCCTCAGGTGCGAGTTGTTGATTTTCTCGACGTGATTACGTTAATTGAATAATGGTGAATTCGGGGATATCGCGATGGATTTTGTTAACTAGTATGGTGGTTCTGTTATGGTTGTACCACTGGTACCGGCCTTTGCTTCCTTTGTTCTTTGTTGTGTTGTTGTGCCAGTTCTGTTACTGGAATTTTGTACCAGCGGCCCCCAATTATTTATCTACTTGACTTTGCTTTTTGCTCAATAATGGAAAAAAAAAACAGTGGCGTTTGGGGATACGATATAATTTTAGAGATTTCAGAGATTTCAGTTCAAGTTTCCAATTGTTTATATAATTTTGCTCAATAAGCATATAAATAATTTTTATGCAGTGCAAATAAAATGTTTCCCTCTATTGTGCAGTACCACTGTACTAGTCATGTGCACACTGTACCACTGTACCAGTAGGAAAACAAATTTAAAAGCATGGTTACCAGTCATGTGCAGTACCACTGTACCAGTGTCTATAGAGCACACTAAACCTTAAGCAGTTAAAAGCATAATCAAATATGGGCCTGATAGTAACATCGATTAATGTTTTTGTTTTTGTTAGATTTTTCCCATGTTTAACATTTAATGAAATGTTTTTGTTTTTTTATTAAGTGAGTCAATTAAAAACTTTCGTTGAATTGGTTACTTTTGTATTTCTGTAATTCAAAGAAAGTCTTTGAATTGGTTACTTTATTATGTGTTATACATACTATTAAGTTATTGACATTCATGACTTAGTCTATGCAATTACATAATTCAAATATGTCAATGGCATATATCTAATGTGAGTATGTAAATAAGGCATAACTTTAAGTTTAGTTTTGACCTCGTGTGCATTTTATTTTATTTACTAATCAAGGCAAGTCAAGGCAAGAGAAGGGAAGGGAAGCGTCATCTCTCTCTTTCTCTGATACGTACGTTTAAATTCATAGCTTATGTAGATGCCGCTTGTATGGCTGTATATAAGTCATGTTGCATGGATGATGCAACACTTGATTTGATTTTGTATTTCTTCCATGACTTGCTTTAGAGGATCCATTATCAATTGATGATATCTGGAGGGTCTAAAGTATAGATCTGGATTTGCTTGTGAATTCTGTTTAAATTGCTTGGTGTTTGGTACGTTTCGTACCAATCGATCTCTGATGGTCTTCCGCCATGTCAGCATACAACATCAGCGACAGATTTCATCGGTCGCTATAGTGTCATCTGCGACCGGTGACGTTAGCTGGCGGTCATCAGCGACGGAGCAACTGCGTCTGAGTCTTCTGCGACCGATTTCGGTTATCTGCGACCGACATATCCTTCTGCGACTGGCGACAATACCTTCTGCGACCGATTTGACCGGTAGCAGAAGGGTTGTTCTGCTGTAGTGTATATTTCATATTTTTTATTAGACAAAATAGGATTAAATAATTCAATATTAAATATTCACAAAAAAAATTCTTAGCCAAAATTTTGAACATACGAATCCTTACACGAAAGATATTATTATAGTCATTAAACTAAAGATTGATTTTTAAAATATAGTTAAAATGCAGCAATATTTTTTCCTCTGAATTGGATTTATAATTTTCTATTAAAAGTAATATCATTTTTCCAATTTTTTATTGAGTATTAATAACATGATAACTTAATTAATTTTTGTGTAGAGATATATATTTGGATTGATCAGAAGTCTCTGGAGACTGAGCAAAAAAGGATTTAAAAAGGAGCCGATAGATTAAGATATTAACAGTGTTGTTTCGACTTCACTCAGTGTAAGAACAATAGAGTCAAAAGAAAAAAAATATATAACTGATGCATTGCATGTAGTCTAACTAAATTTGTTAATTTCGTATCTAAGCCGATACCCTTGCATGCTGAGTATCACCTTAATTAACATAGTAATTATAATGGTTATCTCTTAACATATTAAATACGGAAGCTATTTGATTGGCAAATCAGATTTGAATGTAAACTAACTTACCTACCTTTGACTAGGATGTAAATTAATTAGTGTTGAGAAACAAATAGAAGAATGGAATGAAAATTACTTGATTTTGGTCATAGGATTGTTTTACTATACTCTGTTATATATATATATGTTAGGTAAAAATGGGAATTTTTTTTTTATAAACTTAGGAGAAGATTTGTTTGGTAAAAATATATACAATATTTCTATTGTATGGATTTGTATAGTTTAAAAATATATATTTAGTATAGTGTTGGAGATTGGAGAGTTCTTTAAAAATATATATTTTGATTCCTCATTCGGTCAAATAAATAGGTTAATTATTTTTTTGAGTAAAGCTAGAGGTCAAACTACTCAAATCCTTTGTTATTACAACAAAAGATTTTTCCATCTGAGTTTCGAATCCATGATCTCTCACATAGAGACTATGTACCTTTACTACTTATACCACTAGGTATAGTTCTATGTAGGTTAATTATGTTGTGATGAATATTTTGCTTGCATTTGATATGGTTTTTGTAGCTCGAAACTAGTAGTATATATTAATTTGTTACTACTTGTTTTAATGTAACAGGTGGACTTTATCCACTATTACAAAGAAAAAAATTTGAGCAACACAAATATCATATATAGTAAATAAATATTTATATGGGTTTTAAACTGTTGGCAAACAGCCCTAGCATAATCCTAGCTAGTAGCTAGTATATGGATTAGGTGCTTGTTTGCTAGCTATATTTTAAAATTGGGGGATGTCATCTATACCCTTTAAAAACTTTGAAATTATTTATTTCTCTATTTAAAAGTTCATAATATCATATTGACCCTTCTAAATTTGAAAAACTAACAAATTTACTCAATTTATTGCTTTTTTTTTTATTAAAACTCATTTTAAATTTATAAAATACCTAATTTACCATTTATTAACAAAATAAAATATACGTAGCATGTTAAAGAGAAATGTTATGTCCTCTAATTGACTGGTTGTGAAGGCAAATAATTCACTTTCTTACTTGTGATGCATACACAAGCGTATGTCTAAATGTCATGTGCTTGCATCACATTTAGATAAATAAACCATTTACCCTCACGGTCCGGCTAATTAAAAAAATAAACATTATCTTAAACATGCTACGTATTTTTTTATTTTCTTAATGAAGGATAAGATGGTTATTTTATAAATTTAAAATGAGTTTTAATAAAAAAGATATTAATTGAGTAAATTTATGAGTTTTTGAAATTTTCAAGGGCAAATATGATATTATGAATTATAGAAAAAATGTAAATTCGAATATTTTGAAGGGTATACTTGAAACCCCCCCTTTCAAAATTTACTAAGCTTCTATTATTTTATACATTTATCACAAGGTTTAGATTGGACTGTCTGGCTTTCATTTGGCCGTTTCTTTTAGGATATAATTATAAATTAATTGGGACCATGAGATAAAAATAAGACCTCAAATGTTTAAATATTTTAAAACTTCAATTGTCTATATAGAACTATATCTATTTACATAAATTTATTTTCTTTTTGAAAAATAATTTTTATTATTTCATTATTCATTCAAATTTTCATAAGTTTTTGTCAAAGTCTTATATTTTTTTAATATTAAGATCATAATTTATTGTTATTCAAAAATAGTCTCTTCATACTTATCAAATTAAAAATAAAATTTTGAGTTTTTTTATATTCTTTCTCTTAAAGAAAAAACATTCAATCCTTTATAATTAAATCAATATTTTGATTTTATTTAGATGTTAAATTTTGAAATATATCTATAAATTCGAACTTATACTGCGTTATTGAATCCCTCTCCCTCCTTCAATGCAAAACAACTAAAAAAGTTAAAAAAAAAAACAAAAAAAATAAAAAAGTGCATAGAAAACTGAATCATCTGAAAAATCATTTTTTTTTTCTATAAACAAGCCGGCAATTCTTATCATGAACCGATATCCATTAATTCGGTTTGTACCAGTACTCTAACAGCAGAAATGTCTTCCCAATGAATCAAACCGGAATGAAAACCAGATTCGGTTAATTAATCCACAAACATTAGGGCCTGTTTGTTTGTCACGGGATTACACGGGATGAGATTTGACAGAGATGGGAACCCACTTTTGAAAATGTGGGAACCCATGAATAGGGTTACGCACGGGATTAATTATGAGAATATGGTGAAATGAGTGTTTGGTTGTACCGTGAGATTATTTGTGTAAAATTTTATTTTTCTTTCTAAAATGCTTGATATTATACAATTATACTTATTAATAATAATAATAATAATAATAATATAATTAAATAAAGTAGATTAAATAATAACATAATAATGTTTATTAATTATTATTTCATAAAAAATAAGTATTTTTTTTATACTTAAATAAATGAGAGAGATATAATCTAATCGTGTATTTATAAACTGGATTTTTATAGTTGTTGCATTTATTAATGAGTTGGATGAAATTGTTAAAAGATCTTGTATCTTATATGATGCTTAAACCATACTCAAATAAAAAAAACCTTTGTCATAATCACTTTGGTCTGGAATAGAACCCAACAAACATTATTTTAATGAAAACAAATCACATTTTTCTTTTTAAAATGTTTGATATTATATAATTATTCTAATTAATAAAATTATTACATATAATTAATTAAATTGGATTATAACATATCAATAATTATTATTTTATTATTTTATAAAATGAAAATATTATTTTTTATAATTAAATAAGGTGTATTTAATGAGTATAATACTTGGTTTCTTCTTATTACTTAGTTTAGCATTTGTGTCCGGATCAGTTTTAGTCTTTAGTCCCACAACTAAATTATAGAAGAGAGAGGGTGCTTATATAATACCCCTTACCAAACAGGTACAAAACACTGGAGGATAGAGACAAAAATGTTGAGTTTTAATTGTGTTTCAATTTGCGGAGAGAGAAAGAAGAGAGGAGAGAGAGAATGGGAAAAAGTAAATTCACTCTGAGCTTCGTTTTTAATTCCTACAAATTTATACTGATATAGGAATTGTGGTGGGAATAAAAATAGAAATAATTGGAAAAATTCTATATGTTCGAACGGATTTGGGAATTTATTTGAGAATTAGGGCCTGTTCGGCGTCTCCTCGGGATTGGGTATGGGTGTGGAATAAAAAAAAAATTTGAACAAAGTTTTACTGTTGCTGTGGGAAAAAAAATTCACTCTGAGTCAATTTTTTTTTTCCCACGACAACAGTGGGGCGCCGAACAGGCCCTTAGTCTCAAATCCCATCAATTTCATGTAGGAATGGGGTTGCCGAACAGGACCTAAATGTGCATATGTCACGCATTTATCAAGGAAGATTATCAGTACATATGTCACGCATATATAGTAGTAATTAATCCACAAACGTTAAATGGCAGAATACAGAATTACATCATGCCTTGTTGCTCTTTATCAGACAAGATATTGACGGGATATATTTCTATAGATATGAATACCTAAAAAAATGGACCATGCATGCATATACAATTATAAGTTTCTGCATCCATAATACAAGAATTTTTCCTTTTTGATACACATTAGTAATTAACAAATTATTTTCATTCTTAATTTTTTCTAGAGATAAACTGCAATATAGTTAATAGAGCGAAAACAAACAATGACGTCTCTCTCTTTGCGCAAGGCGAACGAAATGGATGTTTCAACCAATTTCAACCAGATTTGGTACCATAGCATTAACAGGCTGTCCGTAAGTGAGGATGTAAAAAAGTTATCATTTTATCACGGCAAGATATGAGATGTGTATCGGTTATGTGTCATAACTTGTGTGTCTTGTATTGTGTCATATTTATGTATACTGACCACTCTCTTAAAAAAAAATGTCATTTGCATGGGATGTCAACTGACCTGATTACAACAAGAAACAATATTGGATACGATAATCACAACACATAACCAAAACAATAAAAATTTTATGTTATTATTTATCAAAAACAACAATTCAAATTCTGAACAATAAATAGTTTTGTACACATAATTATTTTTACAATGTTGTTTCTTTATTTACAAAAAGAATTTAGAAATTTTCACATTTTGATATTTGTATAATTTTTCCTCTTTAAGAAAACTTGAAATTTGAAAATATCAAATTAACGTGACTAATTACGCGTCACGTTTGGCTACATCATAACTAACATGTTGTGGTCATTTCTTGCAATTTTGATCACAACGCAACAAGTACAAACTTGACTTGATCACGATATGACACTACAACAAACCGGGTCTTTAGCGACTGGCATCAGCGATCGGTTTGGTCGCCGGTCATTGAAGACCCCCTCTCTCCATTAAAAAATAAAACAAATTGGTTTCGGCGACGACACCTTCAGCGACCGGCGCCTACCGATTTGGCCCGGTCGCTAAAAAATCTCCGTAAAAAAGCCGCGCCAATCCTTCTCTGTCTCCACCGTCTCCCATGTTGCCGAATTTTAGGTTAGCCAAAATAAAAAAAAAACTCCGTGCCGATCCCTTCGTGCCCGAACTCCGCCGCCTCTGTGACTCCCGACTGCGACCCTGACCCGACCCCCCGACCCCGACCGACCCCGACCCCGCCGTTCTCTGACCTCGCTGACTCCGACCCCGCCACTGGAAGACGCCGACTCCGACCCCGAACTCCGCAGGCATCGATTTGTTCTCGTAAGTATTTCCACATCTACTTGACTTTGCTTTTTGCTCAATAACGGAAAAGAAAAACAGTGGCGTTTGGGGATACGATATAATTTTAGAGATTTCAGTTCTAGGTTCCAATTGTTTATATAATTTTGCTCAATAAGCATATAAATAATTTTATGCAGTGCAAATAAAATGTTTCCCTCTATATATTGTGCAGTACCACTGTACCAGTAGGAAAACAAATTTAAAAGCATGGGTACCAGTCATGTGCAGTACCACTGTACCAGTGTCTATAGAGCACACTAAACCTTAAGCAGTTAAAAGCATAATCATATATGGGCCTGATAGTAACATCGATTAATGTTTTTGTTTTTGTTAGACTTTTCCCATGTTTAACATTTAATGAAATGTTTTTGTTTTTTTATTAAGTGAGTCAATTGAAAACTTTCTTTGAATTGGTTACTTTTGTATTTCTGTAATTCAAAGAAAGTCTTTGAATTGGTTACTTTATTATGTGTTATACATACTATTAAGTTATTGACATTCATGACTTAGTCTATGCAATTACATAATTCAAATATGCCAATGGCATATATGAGTATGTAAGTAAGGC
The DNA here is from genome assembly GCA_025461045.1 of Carex parvula. Taxonomy (NCBI): domain Eukaryota; kingdom Viridiplantae; phylum Streptophyta; class Magnoliopsida; order Poales; family Cyperaceae; genus Carex; species Carex parvula. The sequence continues at coordinate 285,953 of JAJGRW010001381.1, read as the reverse complement.
ATAACTTTAAGTTTAGTTTTGACCTCGTGTGCATTTTATTTTATTTAGAACTAATCAAGGCAAGGCAAGGCAAGGGAAGGGAAGGGAAGGGAAGCGTCATCTCTCTCTCTCTTTGGTACGTACGTTTAAATTCATAGCTTATGTAAATGCCGCTTGTATGGCTGTATATAAGTCCTGTTGCATGGATGATGCAACACTTGATTTGATTTTGTGTTTCTTCCATGACTTGCTTTAGAGGGTCCGTTATCAATTGATGATATCTGGAGGGTCTAAAATATAGATCTGGATTTTTTGTTTTACTTGCTTTACCTAAATGGAATTTGTCATTAAATTGAATGAACTAAGGTCATGTTTATACAATAGCTTATAAATGTATATGTCATAATTAGGAGGAATGGAGAGTGTGATCGTAGTTGGATGTACGGTCCTCGTTACCGATTGAAATTGTTTTTGAATTTCTTTTAAATTGCTTGGTGCTTAGTACGTTTCGTACCAGTATTTATATGTTCAATTGCTTGCATGTGAATTATTTGTGAATTGCTTGCATGTGAATTGTTTGTGAGTTGTTTGTGAATTACTTGTGAATTGTATATTTGTCGAGAACGATGACGGTGAATTGTATATTTGCTGTGAATTCTGTTTTCATTGTTTGGTGCTTCGTACGTTTCGTACCAATTGGGAAAAAGAGAAATAACAAAAAAATATAAAAAAAAACACCCTTCTGCGACCGATTTTGACCTATCAGCGACCGGCTAAGCGATCTCTGATGGTCTTCCGCCATGTCAGCATACAACATCAGCGACAGATTTCATCGGTCGCTATAGGTGTCATCTGCAACTGGTGCCTGACCTTTCTGCGATCAATGACGTCAGCGGGGTGGTCATCAGCGACGGAGCAATTGCGTCCGGGTCTTCTGCGACCGATTTCAGTCATCTGCGACCGGCATACCCTTCTGCGACCAGTGAAAATATCTTCTGCGCCGATTTGGCCGGTCGCAGAAAGTTATGATTGCTGTAGTGTGACATGACATGTGACTCAAATCATGACGTGTATGATTGTTTCGAAGAACTAGTCTCGCCTATTTAAAAAATTGTTATCATATCGATGTGGTCTTTTTTTATTAATTAGTTTGCTTATCGCTAATTTTGTCTTTGCGAGAGTGAAAAAACTTACTCTTTGGTCTTTGCGAGAATGTTCTTGCTGCCTGCTGTCTTGGGTCGAATGGAATGAGCACAGTATACTGAGTTGGTGCCTTAATAGGCAGAAGAGGTTGGTGCGCCAACCCAGTCAGCGCACCAGCCGGTGCGCCAACCCAGTCCGTGCACCAGCCTATTTGGTGCGCGAACTAGGTTAGCGAGGGTGGTAGAATTGATTAGCGCCCCAAAGAGTGGTAACGATTTAATTTTAATTTTTTCTTATGGTAACAATAAAAATTTCAGCTCTATTCTTGGGTTAACTCCACTATTCTTAACTTGGGTGATCCAAATAACAATTAGAAAATTGTGGTTAGCTCAAGAATAACTCTATTCTACTAGCCCATAGAAATGGTGGGTTAGCAAGAATAGAGCTAGTGGGGTTAGTGATATTAATAAAAAAATAGTTTTCATTCCTCTCAATTAGTTTAATATTAAATTAGTATTAAATAAATATAATATTAGATTAGATTAGTGTTAAATAAAGATTAGTTTAAATATTAAATTTAATATAATATTAATTAAAATATTAGATTAGTATTCAATAAATATAATATCAAATTAGATAATATTAAATAAAATGTTATATTAAATCTAATAAATATTAATTTAAATTTAATATAATATAATATTAGTTTAAATGTTAAATATTAATGTAATATATTGTTAGTTTAAATATGACATTAGCAAATATAATATCAAATTTGATTAGGTTAGTAGTAAATAAAATATTTATTAAAATATAATATAATATAATTTAGTTTAAATATAAATGTAATATGAATTACTTTAATATTATATTAGTATTAAATAAACTATTAGATTAAATATATATAATATTAGTTTAAATATTAAATATAAGATAATATTACTTTATGAATGTAATAAAATATTAATTTAATATTAAATGTAATATAAGATTACTTTAATATTAGTGTATTAAATAAAATATAATATTAGTTTAATATTAAATGTAATATAATATTAGTTTAAATGTTAAATGTAATATAATATTTTTAGTTTAAATATTATATTAATATTAAATAAAATGTTTGATTAGTATTAAATAAATATAATATTAGATTAGAATCGATTAGTATTAAATAAATATTAGATTAGTTTAATCAATATTTTATTCAAACGACTCGGATTAGCACTATTCTCAACCACTAACCCAAAAATCTCTATTCTTGCACTAATCCTTGCACGATCCAAACGTACCCAAATTTAAGAATAAATTTTGTTATAGGAGTAGAGTCAATTTCAATTAGCTTTCTCCCTTTAAAATTAAATTCAAGTTTTTATTTACATTTTTTTTATTGATGGATAAAAGAGATTGCTTAAAAATGAACTTAGGAATACTATCCTCAAATTCCTATTATAAGAAGCTTAATTTGGGATAGTTGACATATATATTCACCATCCTCTATATTTCCTTAGTCCATATATTCTCTGAGGTAACATAATATTTCTGTTTAGATTCGGTTTGTTCGATCAGAATCCGGATCAATCCATACCGAGGTAACAAAAAATAATATTCATGTGGATTTTGATCAAACAGTTCAAATCTAAAAGAAATATTATGTTATCTTAGGTGATATAAATTCACATTTCCTTTTGCATCAAGGATCTTGGAGGAAAGATTGAAATTTTTTCAGTTTATCTCCAAATTAGATCACATTCAATTCAATTAAACATAGGTTTTGCAAAAATCAACTCAAAATTTGAGATATCTTTAGAGAATGTGAATTCAAAGATTGAGCAGCACTCTATCACCATCTAGTTAATATAATATAACCAAACAAGCAAATATCTGTTTGACAATATGTAGATATACCAGTTTGATAGTCTCTATCAAGCATTTAAAAAAAAGTTTGTATATATTTAGTCATATATAAACATTTGTATTTGTGGGGCCACTAGATCAGGCCATCTTTGCCTCTAATCCAGTTTTGGTGGTCGTCAAGCTGCCACGTCAGCATTGAAAATTCATCAAATTGCGAGTAAAATATGCTATCTTCATATAAAAAATGTGCTAATCCAATCAGCAATCTCGTTTTTTTTTTTCTAAATATAATACAAGTGGTAACTATAAGAATTGCAATTAATTAACTGGGATAAAAAAAAATATTCCCCGAATGGGCATATATATATATATATATATATATATATATATATATATATATATATATATATATTGCTATATTTTTGTTGTATAATGTATGTTCTACTAAAAAATCATCAAATTTGATTGGATTTTTTTAATTTTAATTTTTTTTTTATAAGTGCACCCGAATAGATGATAGATTTAAAGAGAGATCAAAAGTAGAGGTGCTATTGGGTCAGGTAGGGTCTGTATACTATCATATTTAGACCTGTATCCTAAAAGTGTTCGGGTTCGAATTTCGATTCATATACTTATTTGTTTCAAATCGGGTCAGGTCCGGATTCAGATACCTATCTACCTGTAGATATTCGGATTCAGTCTTTCGATTCCGGGTAGATATATACCCATAACTTGTTTATGGATTATCGGGTCCGGTTCGGATCCAGAGCAGGTACTGATCCAGAGCGGGTACATGTCGCAACTCACAAGCATTTGAAAAACACTTTACGTTTAAATATAATTTAATTTCTTAAACATCTCGCATAATAGATCATTATAATATAAAATAAAATCTGCTCCAAAATATTGAAGGTGAGATAATTTTAGAAAGTCAAATATTAGGAGATGGTAATTTCATTATATGGTTAAAAAATCCAGCAATAGAATATTAATATCAAATTGTTTCAATCAGCAAAGAGAGCAATAAGTTTCAATAATCTGTGCATAAAAGTAGATATATGATTGATTAAAGTTTATAACAATAACCACTTTTGAGTAATATATATAATGTCAGTTTTCTCCATCATCTTTTTTAATTGTTTAAATTTTGTTATCACTATTTTCGACTTTGTTGGCATAATCTTAATATGTGGTATATTACAAATTTTAATTAAAAAAAACTCAAATTATTAAATATTTGGACAATTAATACGACAAGTTAGTTGTATGTTTTTGAAGCGAGAATATACATTAAAGGGATGTTATATGCATGTACTCAGCTTTGTGAGAATAAGCGGATATTTGCATGTTCAATGATTCGTGTTTCAGGGGTAGGCACTTGCCTGCTCCTGAAATTTTTTTTTTTTGTTAGGACTGGGCTTATTTGACTGGTTGCCTACTTCTGTGATATTGGCTTGCCTATTCCAATCAGATCCCAAATTGTACTAGGCTTATATTATGAACTAAAAACAATCACACTGCAAGTCCAAATTGGAAGTAGTTACCGAAGCCCATAATCCAAAGCCCAAGCCCCAGTCGCTACCCCTTTCTTCTCTACGCGACGCGCATCGCATTGCATCAAAAAAAAAAAAGTTACGCCAGAGCCAGCCGCCAGCCAGAGGATTATACGCGAGTCGCGAGAAGAAGAAAGGGGTTTGAATGGTGCCCGCCACTGTGCCCGCCCCGCCTGTACCAGCCGCCACTGTGCGTCTGTCAGTCTGTGCCCGCCTGTTACCAGCCTACCCAGATTGATTGAAACTTCGGTAAATTGATTGAAACTTGCTATTTTTTGAATTGTGTCTTGAATCCGAATCCGAACCCGAACCCGAATCCGGTTTTTACTTACCCCTAACTCAAATCCTAGCCTCGCCACTGGTGTTTCTTATTCAATTTGTGTCATAACAAAGTAATGAACACTACAGAGGTCTCGCTGCTACGCTTCGGCAATTGTTTCAAGGTGTAGAGAAAAATGCGTAGTGAGAATTAATAAGTTTGGAAACGCTAGCTAAGATTGGTCTATGGACTATGTTTTGAATAAGCGCTTAATTTATAAAAAAACAAATTACCAACAAGATCAAATGCCTTCTCAGTTTCACCTTTTCTCACACATTCCACCTATAATTATACTCTATATGACAACAAAACCTAATCCCTTGTCAATTTAGAATAACACCCTTTGATAATAGTGCCATAAAAAAAAAAATAATGCCTTCTCAATCTCACCTTTTAAACACAGCCCATGCCCATCTATAAAAGTGGCTTGCGAACACAACCTCAAAAAAAATCTCATATCAAAAATAACTTTTTTCCTGCACTCAAATTATTAATAACAGAAATAAAATGACTTCTTATATTTGTTTGTATCTTTAAAGATAGTTACTGCAAAAACACCCCTTGAAAACAATCATATAAATTTTATAGAATTATAACATCAAAATTTCTTTCATCCTGAGGTAAATCAAGCTCCTACCATGATAGCAAACACATACATATTCACAATTTTTTTAAGCTAGCAATACTAATATAGAGAGATTATAAAGCTATACTCTTTAAATGGAATAATATAGTTTATCATCTTTTTAGTAAAGTTCTTTGCCTAACAAAAAAAAAAACATATTTTTCAGTACATATCTAAGTTAACAAAAAATAAAAAACATATTCATATCCATCTCTTTGTCTAACAAAAAAAAGCATATTTGTCAGTACATACTAAGCTATTCTACATGTGCAAGTACATACTAAGCTATTCTACATGTGCAGGGCATGGAGCAGTACATATCTAGAAGAGTTTTAGGATATACAAGATTAGTGTAATGTTTCAGCACCGACCATGCCAGGGCTCCCAATAATGCTAGAAAATAAGGAGCGTCGGTATCCGTCAAAAGTTGAAAGTGGATTTTAGTTTTCTCCATATTTATGAAATATTTATTTCAAATTTCTTATGATTTGTTAAGTACGTAATTATGTTTTATGCATAAATTTAATTTGTACTTTGTTCTAAACAAATTTGAGTTGTTATTAGTTTATAATGCAAGTCTCACATTTAAGCATGATTAAACTATCAAGGTCATAAGTTTTTTCTTTCATTCACAAATTTTTCATGAATACTTTAACTACAAATCTCTAGCTTAATCATTCATGTTATCATTTGATTATAGAAACCTAAAATATTTAGAGCTACAAATATATGCCCACATATTGATAAATATATTATGGAGTCTCACCTTAATATTTAAAAATGATTAACTAATCATTTATATGATTTGAAGAATTCGTAATAATATAACTTAATTTATTTGCAACTCATATCCAATTTATATTTTTTTTGTTTGCTAAGAGTGGTTCCTTCTTTATGTGCCTTCTTAGCTACAACTGCAGCATTATCATATCCAATTTTCTAAAATAATAAAAAAACTATATTCAGTTAAAATGCAATAACAAATTTTTCAAGTAAAACAATAAAAGCAATAAAAAAAAAACAGCTTGTAGATTGAGTACTTACAGGGTTCAATGCTGTCACAAGCATCAACGACTACACAGATAATAAAACAAAAACAGAGCAAATTAATTATTATTCAACAGAAAAAGAAACAAGAATATACACAAAAATATATGTGAGATGGCACAACTCACCTCATGTAACAATTTAGTAATTCTGGCATGGTTAGCTTGGATACCCCTTACACAGTTTTTCTCAAAAGAGGCAGATGCATCTGCCAATAAACGCACAGACTGTCCAGAAAATAACGAAAAATCTATATAAGTGATAAGATAAGACCATAGAAGGCAAAATCGGCCGTTCCGGATCGGGATCGGACGGTACCGAGATCCGATTTCAGGTCGAGTTGCGCGGCTAGTGTAGATTTCGTTAAATTTCGGCCATTCCGATCTGATTCAGTCAGATTTCGTCCATTCCGGCATGATTCCAGTCAGATTTCATCCGTTCCGGACCGAAATAGACCGATTTCATCAAAACGGCCGAAACACAAACTAAACAAACTCCAAAAAAAAAATTGTGCTCTCTGCGTGAATCGAACCCATGCCCTCTAGCTAAGCAACTAAAGTCAACTACTACCACACCATACAACCTTTGTTGAAAAAATACAACCATTTATATATATGAGAATTTTAATTTGTACAAGCTTATAGCAAAAAAGTCCGATTTTCCTGATTCGGCCGATCCCGACAGACTTTCCAATCCGGGTCGGGATCGGAAGGTTCCGATCCCGATCCCGATGCCGATTTGTCCTTCTATGGATAAGACAACTAACAGAAAATCATTTTTAGTAATAATTTACAAAAAAAAAAAAATTAAACATATTTTATATACTGCGAGGAAATCTTACTCGAAGAAGAGCACTTGCGATCACAGGCTTGAACACATTCAATTCAAAATGGCCGTTTGAACCACTTAATTACTGTGATGGTTACATCATTACCCATCACCTGAAGAAATCAAAGAGGATAAATATAATACTCAGATTGTTTCAATGGTACTGGTAATACTGCCGTATTATCAAGACTGAAGGAGGTATGCATATGCATTTAATCTTACTCTTCTTTTCTTTTATTTACTAAAGTACAAGCTTAGAATGGATTGCTGACCTGAGCACAAACCATGGTGAGAGCCTCACTTTGAGTAGGTTTGACCTTTCCCTGTAAAATAAAAATAAAAAAATAAAAAATGATACCTCATTTAAGAACATGTCTAATTTGAGGGGTGAAAATAAGGATATCCACAGGCATGATGCTGCTTCCGGGTTCATTTTCTGGCAGGATAAGCTCCCAAGTCCAGCTGGGTCCACTGTGTCAGTACGGTCTAGGGCTGTCAAAAAAGCTCGCGGCTCGCTCGCTAACAGCTCGCTCGTAGTGGACCGAGCTGTTAACGA
>JAJGRW010001381.1:0-271471 GCA_025461045.1 Carex parvula | reverse complement strand
GGGTCTGTGCTACGGCTCAAAATTTGACTTTTAAAAATCCTAACGGTCGATCTGAACCGTTCAACATGATTATAAAATGAATATGTACTTACAAACCAAATTTTACATTTTTTTCGAATTTTTTTACTATTTTTTCGAAAATCACTTGATCTGAACATTGTGAACCATTCAAAAATAGCCTATCTAAAAAAATAGTAAAAAATTTCGAAAAAAATGCAAAATTTGGTTTGCAAGTACATATTCATTTTTATAATCATGTTGAACGGTTCGGATCGACCATTAGAATTTTGAAAAGTCAAATTTTGAGCCGTAGCATGGACCCAATCCGTGCTATGCATAGCACCGTAGCCTCACTCATATATATATATATATATATATATCTTTAAATAATTTACTCAATGCATGATGTAGATGATAAGGTTGGGTTGAGAAAGTGACTCTTATACATGTCACAAAATATAGAACATGAAGTCCCTCAACCATAGGTTTTAAGGGTTTTTGTATGACAAAGGGAAGCTTTCTTATTGCTTTCAATACTTTAAATGATTGCTTCCATTATAAGATCAATCAAATGAGTTATTTGTTCTTTCTTTGGCAATTGTTTTCGCCCATTTCAAGTCTTAATTTGTTTGGTTAATCATTACGTAATTATGTACTTATCTGCTAGTGCACCTAGTGAATTGAAATCATAATTTATTTGTTGTCCTATGATCTGTTTATCTCCTTTTATGTTTCCTTTTTTTTTTTTGTATCTTTATATTTGAATGAACTTGTATTATTGCAGAATTTTTTACTTATGGAAATTATATTAAAATAATATAGAATAATATGTGAATTGTACGAAAATTTTGATCTCATTGAAAGAATATAAATTTTTTCGGTTGCTTTAAGCAATTCTAAAGGAGCCAATTTTTTTTTGGTTTCTTTAGACCAGTGTATCATTTATCTGATGCCACAAAAAAATTGCCTATGGCTGTGCTTCACAAACTAGACGTGTAATGGAAATAAAAGAGAAGGAAAGGAAGCGAGTTCACCTCCTCTACACCTCAAATCTGAAGTGAACAACATCAAAGATAGTTTACAGTTCACCCTCTCTCCCTTCCGTTCTCGTTCGCTCAAAATTTTCACCCCACAATTTCCTTCACCTCATCTTCCTTTCTTTTAATTTAATGTACCCCTTCTGGAGTACACCCTAAAGGAACCAATTTTGTTTTTCAGTTCCTTCTATAAATTCAAAATTTCAAGACAATCCATCTATTATCCTATATTATTTTCAAATAATATTTACAAAGTAATAGGGATGAACCAAAGGCTCAAAAAGTAATTTGCTTTCATTAGAGCTGAATTATCTCCTTTTTCTTTTGTTTTTCCCTCTTTCCTTTTTATTTTTTTATTAGCGAGGCTATGGTAATATGCATAAAGCATATTTGTCTGTACTATGAATCAATATCTTTATTTACAAAGTTCAAACAATTGATCTGAACATTAAATATAAATTCTATATAAAAATATACTCATAGATCAAATTTTATATTTTTAGAATTTTTTTACTTATTATTAGATAGGTAAAAGATCACTTGATCTAAAGATTCTAGACCATTCTAGACCATTCAAAAGTAGTGATTTTCTATATATCTTTCTAAATAATAGTAATTTTTTTTTTAAAATATAAAATTTAGTCTGCAAGTATATTTTCATATAAAAATCATGTTGAACAGTTCAAATCGACTAAATATAATTTGAAAATGGAGATATTGATCCGTAGTACCATAGCCTCACTCTTCATTTTTTTTTTTCATATGAAATGGAGAAGACTCATGATCCGAATTCAGTATCAAAACCAAAAGCAATGCTTGAAAGCTCTCATTGTTTCATGCACAAATTTCAAATTTAAATTTGCAACCCAACATTTGCCACGTCTATACATGTGCTGGTAAAAGTTCCAGAGCAATGCTGATATATATACCCCACACTGGTATTGGAGGGCCTAAGGAAGGTAGGTCATTTGATTCCCTTTATCCCCTCTTTGATAAAAACTACCAGAAAGGACATTTTCTAGCTACTTAGTTGAAATACATATGCCTTTCATTTTCATGCAAGCAAAAGAAGCATATCCATATATCCTTTCTTTGTTCTTTTGCATGTGAGCTTCGTGTGCTTGGAATTATGCTATTGCTATTACATCCAATTACATCCAAAATAGGACCCCATATGATTTGACCAGCAATTAAATGGTTTGTTTCTAGCTGTTTTGGGTTAATGATTGAATGGGACATCAAATTTAATTAATATATGTACAGGCAACGTTGTGCCATTGGGTTAAAATTCATGCCTCACATTCATATATCCGTTTTCAAAATTCAAACGGTCGATCTGGACACTTCAACACAATCTCCATATTAAATCAGTGTTTTTGGACTAAATTTTAAATTTTTAGAAATTTTATACTATCTTTTTAGATAGATACAAAATCACTGCTTTTCAGAAGATTCTAGACCATCCAAAGACAATAATTTTGTATCTATCTAAAAGTTTACTAAAATGGTTCCAAAAAATATAAAATTTGATCTCCATGTACATTTAATGTGGAGATCATGTTGAGCGGTTTGAATCGACTGTTTAGAATTTGAAAACAAAGATAAGGATATGAGATATAATTGGAGCATGGAAATAATAAGGTATTTTAAATCAACTCTTAAAATTAAGAGAAAATATATGTGTGTAGCTCTATCCTTTTTTATTTTTTATTTTTGAAGATTCTTAATACCAAGCAATAGTGAACAAGGGGTCCTAGGCAATTGGCTTGTTAACTTTTCTAGACAAAAGAAAAAGACTTTTTCTTCAGCACAATAATTTGTTTGTATATTCAAAGAAAAAAAAATTAGACTGCATCTGTAATTGGTTGGTTGGTGCAACCACTAGAGGGCCATTTTTGGGGCTCTTAACAGAGCATATTTGGGGGCAATTAATCCGGTTGTTCATTTTTAGGTAAAATTGTTGAACTGAAAAGAGCAAAGAAAAAAAATGCTTTACATTTCCAATCAAGCTATAAAATTAAAATAATGCAGAACTAATATAGGATAGAGAAAAAATTAAGTTGAATAAGAAAAGTGATCATTTCCTAATAGCTTGGGTTAATTAATAATGTTGCATATAGAAAAAGACTATAATTTCTTTTACCATTTTTTTAAATAAATAATAAAATTTAGACCATGTAAATATGCTAAAGAATTTTTATATTTCAAAACTATATATAAAGCTTTTGGTATTTAGCCTATTTCTTACAAATAAAATGATAGAAAAAGAAAAAATAATGTCAAGTTGTTTCGTGCAAGTTTGACAAGGCTTAAAAAAAGAAGAAGAAAAGCTACTCCAATGCACCAAATATTTGGTGGATGATCACATGGTAATGCTTTGTTATGATCATCTTGTAAAATCTAATCTTAAGAATATGAAATTAATTTCATATATTTATTGAGAGAAATAATAGTCCATACTTATTAGTAAATATTTTTTTAGAAACAAATAGGAGGTAGCTAAAAATTAAAGGAAATGTTCCCTACTTGCACTCATTTCTTACAATGATTGAAACAAATTACTATTTTTTTTTCACATTAATTATGGTATACCTGAGCACATCCAAAAAATAAAACACTAATAAACTACTAGAGTTTAAGTTACGGAAGTAAGTGATATCCATTTTCAAAAGAGAAAAAAAAAAAAACTAAATTAATGAGATTAAGTAAACTTTTTGAGTAAAAAAAAAGAGTAAACTTTTTTAGTCTTAATCCATAGAGGCTCTTCCAAATTAATATAATTGTTAAAATCTTGCTTCCTATGGACCTAAAACTAGGCTTAGTTAGTTGCAACAAGTTAAGCTAGCCAACTGATTTGAAATTAAATTTATTTAAAATTGGAAGTCAAGAATGGCAGATGTTGACAAATTTAATCTCAAATTAATTTAGCAAATCAACCTTTCATGTCTAACAAAGATGAAATGAATCTAAAAACACACATCAGCATAGTGGTTTAATTATCACGTATGCACATTTGCTGGATCGGATCTCAGTAGATAATGTTTTTCTAATTATCTCTTGGGCCATATCCAACCTAAATTAAGATGAAATGAACATCAATTATTATAATTGCATGGGACAAGTTGCGGCGTTTTGTCTCCTCTAAGTCATGTCATCAAGCCTGATTTTGTGGTTCTCCTTTGTTCTTCATTTTTTTTATTACTTTGTAAATTATTTGTTGTCTCAGCAAGTTGAGGTAGAAGGTGCATAGTTAATAATTTCACATTGCATTATCAAAAAAAGACAAAACTACTCTACATTAATCCAATGCATGCACTGTCTTTCAAGTGTGCTTTGTTCTCAAGTAACAGAATGAATATAAAATTATGACCTATATATGTAATCAATTTACAAAACAAAAAATACAACAAAAGAATTGATTAACTAATATAATATCCAGAGAAAACTTTAGCAAATAATTAATCTCATAAACTTTTCCTTCCATTAATCTCTTCTTCATTCTTTTCCTTGAATTGAAAACTGAAATTTTCGACGTACTGGTCTAATTTATCTGACATCAAGAAGCCTCCTAATGAACTAGAATTTCTTAGCACATCTACTTCAGTTGTAAAGGCGGCTTGAACAGGGCGGTGATCAGAAAGTCTCGATTCGCACCTGTCATAACGGATTTGTTTCAGACCTCTACCATACCAGAGGATCCTGTCACACCTGCCAGTAAAAGAAAGATCATCCATTAAATTCAATGAACTAAACTTGCAAAAATAAGGATTAATTTCAGAAAAGAATGATGTTTGTACCATGCTGGTGCACGCTTTTTGTCGCATTTTGTACCAGGAGTACACCCGTAATACAAATCTGTATTCGGGTAGTATTTATACGTAGGAGAGAATGTGATCACACCTTCATTCCAACCTTGAAATATGCGTCCTTTCGCGAACTCCATTCTTAGCTTTAATTGCACCAAAATAATCTTATGATTAGCTAGGTTATTAATTTAATTAATTGTATACATTAGTAAAACTTGGTGTGATTAAGTACTTCTGGTAAGGGATGCACCTGGTCTTTCTCTAGTAAGGTGGACCACCTCCTTTGTTCTACAAGTGATTTCGTCTCACCTTCTTGCAATGAGATTCTATAATTTAAATCGCCTAGTAAGACTACACGACTGCATCAAATAGAACACAAAATGAACATATTTATTTTACGGTAAAACAAATATAACCGCACGCGTGCACCGGTACACACGCGTACCAGTGTTAGATGTTCTTAAAATTGCTTTGGTGTGCTTATTTTCCCCTTTCAAGAAACAATTGTTGATGATGTTGGCTGAGAAAGACTGAGGTTTTATGTGACAAAATCCATATCTATATATAGTTAATTATTTAGGCTAGAATCATCTCATTAAATGATCTTATGCAGATATTAATGCTTTATTAAAATAGAGATTCTCTTCAAGATTGTTGCTGGCCTTTTGTCATGACATGGTATTGTCAATTCAAACTATAATTTTTTTAGGTATACACGCAAAACTGCACTCAATTAACTAACTGATTCAGCTAACCTAGCCTACTAAACGGCAATGAAATGACAACACACATTAGACTATGAGTGTATATATAATAACATATATACTATAAGAATTCAAACTTTAATCTTTCTGCCATGAATTTGTTCCTATGAGCGTCTATCAGAAGTTACAAAAGACATAATAAGGAAACGATTAAACATATGCCGGTAATTCCAATGAACTTACTCATGATCAAGGATTTTACGAGGTAAATCCAAAGAGGTTCCCCGGGCAAAGCTCGTTCTTGTAAGAATGTCGATAATATCTGTATTTCTTAGCCGCACATCTACTGCTTTGCCTCCAGAAGCCAAATGACAGCAGACAAAGCAAAAGCTTGTCTCATGCAAGAAAAATCTAACCGAAACTGCACCCTATCGAAATTATATCACACAATTAGTTCTATATATGTACGATATATATGCAGTTTGAACTCTAATATTGTTGCTACTTGCTATATATAATTATATATGCTTACCTTGTTTCCTAAACAACCCATGACACCGCAGCCAATGCATGAAACACTGGGCTGGTGAAGAAATTGTAGAAGTTCATCTCTAATCCATACGGTGGTCATAATGCCAACCATTTGCTTGGTTATGATGCATCTAAATTCTCCGGTAGAATTGTCGCCCCTTGAACTTGCGGCTTTGTCTTGACGAGATCTTTCATCTCTCTCCTTTAACTTTGAACCTCCATTGGATTTGTTGGTGGTAGATTTGTTTAATGCGTCTCTAATGAGAGAATTCCACTTGTTAGAAATCCATCTTTTTTCTGGTCCAAGAACATTCTTTGCACTAAGCGGCACTGTCTCTTGAAACCTTGCGAAATGAATGAGAAAGAGTTTCAGTCAACTATCAATTACAGTAATATATATGTGAAACGAGGATACACAATTCGAAGCGTACCCGAGAACATATATGTCGTAAGAATGGCTCTCTATATCTAACCAATTATCCAAGCACAAATCATCACTTGGCGTGACACCTCCGACATTCCATGTACTAACAAAGATTCTACAAGAAAATGAACATATATATATATATTGATTATCGATCGATCGTTAACAATGAAGCGCATGTAGTTAAGATCATTTAAGGTACATGATTGATTGATCAATGCTTACTTATACTTGAGAGTGTCTCTGTGACTATTTAGTGACCTCTCACGCAGTATCTGTTCATCAAAACTTTGTAAAGGAAACAAACAAGTCTGAATGTTTGGTATATCCGCAATAAATCGACTGCTACCAAATGGTCGCCCCATAAGCTTGCTTGCTACTAGTCTGGGCCATATAACCTAAATCACAAAAAGAAAAAGCATGCATATATGCTATATATATCAGATTGAAAAATTATCAATATATAGCTGCATATATATAAGAAAGAGAGATGAATTCTCAGTTTCTCACCTCTCCAAATTTTTGGTTTTCAGGCATAATGATATATTTAGCTACCAATTGAGTTTGTTTTTGGATAATGATGGACAAAATATGGGCATGGGTAGGTGACAGTCCAGTGTGGAATTAAAGGACATATATAGGTATTAGGTATTAAGGGGATTATATGTGAGAGAAGTATATATAGAGAAGTGGTGCCATATAATATAAGATAGAATAGTTAGGCAATTAGTAGGAGAGAGAGGGAGCAACGGCTGACATTAAAATGACGCATGTCAAAGCCTCAATTGTTGACACGTCAACCCTGCCTTTTTCGGATATTAATTAGTTTTGTTGATTAAGAGAAAGGTGCAGAATTAACTGCCTACTGAATTCTTGGCTGAAAAAAATAAAGAAAAATAAAATAAAAGATGGGCTTTATTATTTTATCAGTTTTAATAATATCAGTTTTCATTAATTTAAATACATTCAAAGTCTAAATTGTCGATCCAAACCGTTCAACATGATATCCATACTAAAATATGGTTGGAGATGAAATTTTATAATTTTTGAAATTTTTTTACTATTTTTTAAGATGGGTAGAAAATCACTGTTTTTTTAACGGTAAAAAAACAGTGATTTTGTATCTATCTTAAAAAATAGTAAAATAATTCCAAAATTTATAAAATTTCATCACCAAGCATATTTTAGTATGTATATCATGTTGAGCGGTTCGGATCAACATTTTGGACTTTGAAAACAAAGATATAAAATATGATGTATGATGAGGTATGAAAAGCATGAGGTATTGGAACCCTCTTCTATATATATATATATTTGTGTGCTCGAGAGTAACATTCAAACTCAGTATATGGAAATTAATGAGGTAATTTGTGAGCTTTAAATATTATTTTTAGTTATTAGAATACTTTTAGTCTATACATTCATTAATAGTACTTTTGCAGTGTTAGCCTCGAATTAATTAATGATGGAGAATTTGTTACTCTCTCCGACAATTTATTTGGGGGAGGAGGAACAAATATTATTGATAAGAGTGAGACTATAATATTTTGCAAGCTATATAGATTTATATTTTTGCTTTCAAAGTCTATGTACAATCAATTCAAATTACTCAACATAAACATTATTTCTATATGAATATGTAGTTAGAGAGAAATTTTTACATTTTTTTACTATTTTTTTAAATAGCAAATCACTATATTTTTAAATTATCAACTTTTTGAGAAATTAATGGGGATGATAAGAAGAGGGCTAGCTTCTAAATATCAGATGGTAGGAAACTACATGGCACACTTGTGCAACTTGGTTAATTATTTATGGTTTTGTTATGTTATCTGCAAATATAAAATATATAGCACCACAAATGCGGCCAAGCTTGCAACTTGCACATACTATTTGTCAAATTTCCATGTCACACTTTGGACTTTCTCATATGGGATATACGGGGGAGATAAATTTTTTTTGATGAAACAATTGGTAAAGTCATGTCTTCAACTAATTATTGACACTTACACTCACTTTAATCAAATAGCTTCGTAAATGTGTTCATCAAATAGCTTCAGTACAAATAATTAGAGTGGAAAAAATGGCACGACGGAGCCGGCTTTGTCATGGAACGGTACGGTGACGGTACGAAATGGCACGGTACGTGTGTTGGTTATGCATTGTGACTCGCGTGTCTCGTGACGTGATTATTTTTTGAAAATTCAGCAAGACACAACACGTGAAATACACTAAAAAATGGGACAGTATCCGCAAGGGTAAAAAGTGACTATTCGCTAGAGTATACTGACAGAAATGTGATTTTTCTATTAGTGACGGGAGTATCCGCGAGGGTATACCGACAAATGGTACGTGGTCATGCGAGTTACGTGTAATTAGGACGGTTAGATCTTGATCAGATGGTGAATCTTGAATAAACTAACCTAAATTATGAAAAAATTAGTTAAACGTGACCGGTCACGTTTGGGCACAGCGTGACTCACGTGGTGTGACTATTTGCGCGTCGTGACCACCCCTCGATATTTTGGTCACCGTACGGCACGTCGACACGTGAACAATTGACTTGGTCACGGCACGACACCTTACGGAACCAAAGTCACAGCATATTAGTCACGGCACGACACATCACGTCTCATTTTTTTTTCCACTCTACAAATAATTAATTAGTTATAATATATTTTATATTTTTTTGGTTAGACAAAATAGGATTAAATAATTCAATATTAAATATTCACAAAAAAAAATCTTAGCCAAAATTTTGAACATACTAATTCTTACACGAAAGATATTATTATAGTCATTAAACTAAAGATTGATTTTTAAAATATAGTTAAAATGCAACAATATTTTTTCCTCTGAATTGGATTTATAATTTTCTATTAAAAATAATATCATTTTTCCAATTTTTTATTGAGTGATATATTACTGATTAATAACATGATAACTTAATTAATTTTTGTGTAGAGATATATATTGGATTTAGAGGAGCCGATAGGTTAAAGATATCAACAGTGTTGTTTCGACTTCACTCAGTGTAAGGACAATAGAGTCAAAAGAAAAAAAATATATTACTGATGCATTGCATGTAGTCTAACTAAATTTGTTAATGTTCGTATCTAAGCCCTTAACATAGTAATTATAATGGTTATCTCTTAACATATTAAATACGGAAGCTATTTGATTGGCAAATCTTTTGGATGTAAACTAACTTACCTACCTATGACTAGGATGTAAATTAATTAGTGTTGAGGAGTGGAGGGTGTTACTGAAATTGAGAAACAAATAGTAGAATGGAATGAAAATTACTTGCTTTTGGTCATAGGATTGTTTTGCTGTACTCTGTTATATATATATATATATATATATAGAGTAAGGCTACGGTGCTTTGCAAAGTAAACCCACCCCTTTACTTCGGGCTACTTTTTGGATTTTGAAAATCCAAACAGCCGATCCGAACCGTTCAACATGTTCTAAATATTGAAATGTGCTTGGAGACCAAATTTTACATTTTTTGGAATTTATTTACTATTTATTAAGCTACTTTGAAAGTTTCTGATCCTATGGTCCAGAAAATTTTACTGTTTTTTACTGTTCACCGTTGGATCAGCGATTTTCAAAGTGGCTTAATAAATAGTAAAAAAATTCCAAAAAATGTAAAATTTGGTCTCCAAGCACATTTCAATATTTAGAACATGTTGAACGGTTCGGATCGGTTGTTTGGATTTTCAAAATCCAAAAAGTGGTCCGAAGTAAAGGGGTGGGTTTACTTTGCAAAGCACCGTAGCCTTACTCTATATATATATATATATATATATATATATATATATATATATATATATATATGTTAGGTAAAAATGGGAATTTTTTTATAAACTTAGGAGAAGATTTGTTTGGTAAAAATATATACAATATTTCTATTGTATGGATTTGTATAGTTTAAAAATATATATTTAGTATAGTGTTAGATACAAAATAATTTCATTTGCCTCATTTTGTTATAGACTTAGAGGAGATATATTCCTATTTCATATATATTGACTTTCATTCTTCATTGTGATCTTAATGATTTATAAGAACTAGAGACAGGGGTAGACACACTACAAGCGTTTAGTCATTTTTATAATTTTAAATTTTTTATTATGTATATTAAATTTTAATTTTTTTTAAAGTTTTATATGATGAAGTTCTCATAAAATTCTAATTGTACACTCATAATTTAATTTTCATCAGTTTCTATAATCAAAATTTTCTAGTTCAGTCTGTGCACAGGTGGAGATGCTGATAACTTGGACAGCATTGGTACTTCAAATTTACAATTAGTGCTATTTTGATTCCTTATTCGGTCAAATAAATAGATTAATTATTTTTTTTGAGTAAAGTTGGAGGTCAAATTACCCAAATTCTTTGTTATTACAACAAAGGATTTTTCCATTTGAGTTCGAACCCATGACCTCTCACATAGAAACCATGTATCTTTACTACTATACCACATGCTAGTTCTATGAGTTCAAATCTGTTGAAATTCCCATCCCGATTTCAGGATCTTGAAATTCCTCCTCTCTCCCTATCTCTCTCCTCTCTCCTCTCTCTTCTTTCTCTCTCCTAAAATCGGAGTTGGAGATTTCAGCTGATCTCAATTCTAGTTCTATATAGATTAATTATGTTGTGATGAATATTTTGCTTGTATTTGATGTGGTTTTTGTAGCTTGAAACTAGTAGTATAATTTGTTACTACTTGTTTTAATGTAACAGGTGGACTTTATCCACTATCTCAAAGAAAAAAATTTGAGCAACACAAATATCATATATAGTAAATAAATATTTATATGGGTAAAACTGTTGGCAAACAGCCCTAGCATAATCCTAGCTAGTAGCTAGTATATGGATTAGGTGCTTGTTTGCTAGCTATATTTTAAAATTGGGGGATGTCATCTATACCCTTTAAAAACTTTGAAATTATTTATTTCTCTATTTAAAAGTTCATAATATCATATTGACCCTTCTAAATTTGAAAAACTAACAAATTTACTCAATTTATTGCTTTTTTTTATTAAAACTCATTTTAAATTTATAAAATACCTAATTTACCATTTATTAACAAAATAAAATATATGTAGCATGTTAAAGAGAAATATTATGTCCTCTAATTGACTGGTTGTGAAGGCAAATGATTCACTTTCTTACTTGTGATGCACACACAAGCGTATGTCTAAATGTTACGTATTTAAAAAATGAAGGATAAGATGCTACGAATTTTTTTTTTCTTAATGAAGGATAAGATGGTTATTTTATAAATTTAAAATGAGTTTTAATAGAAAAGATATTAAATTGAGTAAATTTATGAGTTTTTGAAATTTACAAGGGCAAATATGATATTATGAATTATAGAAAAAAATGTAATTTCGAATATTTTGAAGGGTATACTTGAAACCCCCCCTTTCAAAATTTACTAAGCTTCTATTATTTTATACATTTATCACAAGGTTTAGATTGGACTGTCTGGCTTTCATTTGGCCGTTTCTTTTAGGATATAATAAATTAATTGGGACCATGAGATAAAAATAAGACCTCAAATGTTTAAATATTTTAAAACATCAATTGTCTATATAGAACTATATCTATTTACATAAATTTATTTTCTTTTTGAAAAATAATTGTTATTATTTCATTATTCATTCAAATTTTCATAAGTTTTTGTCAAAGTCTTATATTTTTTTAATATTAAGATCATAATTTATTGTTATTCAAAAATAGTCTCTTGATACTTATAAAAAAAAATTTGAGTTTTTTTTTTATTCTTTCTCTTAAAGAAAAAACATTCAATCCTTTATAATTAAATCAATATTTTGATTTTATTTAGATGTTAAATTTTGAAATATATATATAAATTCGGACTTATATTGCGTTATTGAACCCCTCTCCCTCCAATGCAAAACAACTAAAAAAGTAAAAAAAAAAAAAAAAAAAAACTAAACAAGTGCATAGAAAACTGAATCATCTGAAAAATCATTTTTTTTTTCTATAAACAAGCCGGCAATTCTTATCATGAACCGATATCCATTAATTCGGTTTGTACCAGTACTCTAACAGCAGAAATGTCTTCCCAATGAATCAAACCGGAATGAAAACCAGATTCGGTTAATTAATCCACAAACATTAGGGCCTGTTTGTTTGTCACGGGATTACACGGGATGAGATTTGACAGATATGGGAACCCACTTTTGAAAATGTGGGAACCCATGAATAGGGTTACGCACGGGATTAATTATGAGAATATGGTGAAATGAGTGTTTGGTTGTACCGTGAGATTATTTGTGTAAAATTTTATTTTTCTTTCTAAAATGCTTGATATTATACAATTATACTTATTATTAATAATAGTAATATAATTAAATAAAGTAGATTAAATAATAACATAATAATGTTTATTAATTATTATTTCATAAAAAATAAGTATTTTTTTTATACTTAAATAAATGAGAGAGATATAATCTAATCGTGTATTTATAAACTGGATTTTTATAGTTGTTGCATTTATTAATGAGTTGGATGAAATTGTTAAAAGATCTTGTATCTTATATGATGCTTAAACCATACTCAAATAAAAAAAACCTTTGTCATAATCACTTTGGTCTGGAATAGAACCCAACAAACATTATTTTAATGAAAACAAATCACATTTTTCTTTTTAAAATGTTTGATATTATATAATTATTCTAATTAATAAAATGATTACATATAATTAATTAAATTGAATTATAACATATCAATAATTATTATTTTATTATTTTATAAAATAAAAATATTGTATAATGTGTATTTAATGAGTATAATACTTGGTTTCGTCTTATTACTTAGTTTAGCATTTGTGTCTGGATTAGTTTTAGTCTTTGGTCCCACAATTAAATTATAGAAGAGAGAGGGTGCTTATATAATTCCCCTTACCAACAGATACAAAGCACTGGAGGATAGAGACAAAAATGTTGAGTTTTAATTGTGTTTCAATTTGCGGAGAGAGAAGAAGAGGAGAGAGAGAGAATGGAAAAGTAAATTCACTCTAAGCTTCGTTTTTAATTCCTACAAATTTATACTGATATAGGAATTGTGGTGGGAATAAAAATAAAAATAATTGGAAAAATTCTATATGTCCGAACGAATTTGGGAATTTATTTGAGAATTAGTCTCAAATCCCATCAATTTCCTGTGGAAACGGGGCTGTCGAACAGGGCCTAAATGTGCATATGTCACGCATTTATCAAGGAAGATTATCAGTACATATGTCACGCATATATAGTAATTAATCCACAAACGTTGAATGGTAGAATACAGAATTACATCATGCCTTGTTGCTCTTTATCAGACAAGATATTGAGGGGATATATTTCTATAGATATGAATACCTAAAAAAATGGACCATGCATGCATACAATTATAAGTTTCTGCATCCATAATTACATGAATTTTTCCTTTTTGATACACATTAGTAATTAACAAATTATTTTCATTCTTAATTTTTTCTAGAGATAAACCATAGAAGGAAAAATCGGCCGTTCCGGAGCGGAATCGGCTGATCCAGAGCGGAACCGGACTGTACTGATCCGATTTCAAGCCGAGTTACGCGGTTAGTGTAGATTTCGTCCAATTTCGGACGTTCCGGTCCAATTCCAGTCCAATTTCGGTCTTTTCGGTCTGAATCCAGTCAAATTTCGGCAGAAATAGACCTATTCCACCGAAACGGTCTGATTCCAGTTAAATTCAGCTGAAACGCAAATTAAATACACTCCAAATTTTTTTTCTTTACGTGAACCGAACCTAAGACCTCTTACTATGAAAACAAGCCAACAACCACCATACCATACAACTTTTGTTGTTAGAAAACATAACTCATGGATATATAAAAATTGTAATTTGTATCATACCATACTTAATTGTAATGCTTGTATTATATTGTATTAGATGATTATTTGATTGTAATCATTTGTTTAAACAGAAATTGTTGATAAATTATTTTTTTTTTATCAATTTTTTTTCTATTTTTTAATATAAAACAAGCTTATGGCAAAAAAATCCGATTTTCCGATCCAATTCGGCCGATTCCGACCAATTTTTCCGATCTGGATCGGGATCGGACGGTTCCGATTCCGATTCCGATTCTGATTTTTCCTTCTATCTGATAAACTACAATATAGTTAATAGAGCGAAAACAAACAATGTCGTCTCTCTCTTTGCGCAAGGCGAACGAAATGGCGATGCTCAAGGCGATAGAAGAACGTGAAGGAAGACAAGCTTCTGACGTATATGATTGTTTTGAAGAACTAGTCTCGCCTATTTAAAAATTTGTTATCATATCCGATGTGGTCTTTTTTTATTAATTAGTTTGCTTATCGCTAATTTCTTTATATTTTTAAGATAAATTTTGTTATAGGAGTAGAGTCAATTTCAATTAGCTTTCTCCCTTTAAAATCAAGTTCAAGTTTTTATTGACATTTATTTTTTTATTGATGGATAAAAGAGATTGCTTAAAAATGAACTTAGGAATACTATCCTCAAAATTCCTATTATAAGAAGCTTAATTTGGGATAGTTGACATATATATTCACCATCCTCTATATTTCCTTAGTCCATATATTCTCTGAGGTAACATAATATTTCGGTTTAAATCCGGATTGTTCGATCAAAATCCGGGTCAATCCATCCCGAGTTAGCTAGAATGCACAACCCCTTTAATATTCATGTGGATTTTGATCAAACAGTCCAGATCTAAAAGAAATATTATGTTATCTTAGGTGATATGAATTCACATTTCCTTTTGCATTAAGGATCTTGGAGGAAAGATTGAAAGAGGCTGTATCCTCTTATATAACTGAAATTTTTTCAGTTTATCTTAAAATTAGATAACATCCAATTCAAAGGCTGTCTGTAATTTTTAGGGTTTAGAGTTTAGGATTTAGGATTTTAGAAATTATTCAAAATAAGAGTTTAGGGTTTAGAATTTAGCATAATTTAACATAATTTAGTGTAATTCAACGTAATTTAACATAATTTTAAGTAATTTAGCATATATTTTAGCATAAATATGCTAATTATACATCAAAAGAAGTAATCTAACAAATATTTTAAAAAAAATCCAAATTTTTAGTGTTAGAATTCAGCATCTTGATATTCATATTTTCTCTAAAAAAAATATACTATTCATACCAAACCGCCTCACAGTGGGGCAGTTTGGTATGAACAGTGGACTGCCTAGTGAAGGAGCGGTCCGGATAGTTTTAGTAAAAATTTGGAGGGGAGGACAGATTTGCTAATTTGTTTTTTTTTTATATTAATAAAAAAAAAGCGGTCTCTACCAAGCATTTAAAAAAAAAAAGTTTGTAGATGTTTAGTCATATAAAAACATTTGTATTTGTGGGACCACTAGATCAGGCCATCTTTGCCTCTAATCCCGTTTTGGTGGTCGTCAAGCTGCCACGTCAGAATTGAAAATTTATCAAATTGCGAGTAAAATATGCTATCTTCATATAAAAACTGTGCTAATCCGATCAGCAATCTCGTTTTTTTTTTTTTTCTAAATATAATACAAGTGGTAACTATAAGAATTGCAATTAATTAACTTGGATAAAAAAAATATTCCCCGAATGGGCATATATATATATTTTTTGATATATATTTGTGGTATAATGTATGTTCTACTAAAACATCATCAAATTTGAATGGATTTTTTTAATTTTAATTTTATTTTTTAAGTGCAGCCGGAATAGATGATAGATTTAAAGAAAGAAAGAGGAACTCAAAAGTGAGAGTACATACATTTTATTTTTGAGAAAGAATAAGAATTATGCTATTATATTATATATCAATATGAGGGTTCAAATGCACCATTATTTTTGTGTTTCAATATGCTCCACGTCCTTTATCTCTATTTTCAAAGTCCGAACAGTCGATCCGAACTGTTCAACATGATCTTCATAATAAAATATGTTCGGAGACCAAATTTTATATTTTTTAGAATTTTTTTACTATTTTTTAGATAAGTACAATATCATTTTATCGGATGGTCCAGAATCTCCTTAAAAAAGTGATTTTGTACCTATCTAAAAAAATAGTAATTTTTTTTTAAAAAATAGTAATTTTTTTTAAAAAATATAAAATTTGGTATCCAAGCATATTTTATTATGAAGATCATGTTGAACAGTTCAGATCGACTGTTCGAACTTTAAAAATGGAAATAAATAATGTGGAGTATATTGGAGCACAAAAATAATGGTGCATTTGAACCCTCCTCTCTCTCTATATATTGAATGGTAAAATATTAAGAAATAAAATCTATTGTGAAACACAATGGATAAGGACAAAACTGTCCAGTCGTACATAAAACAAAACAAACAAAATCAATGACATATTAAAACAAAATTAAATAAAAAAAATAGTGAGGACACTGTATTGATGCAATCTAAAGACTCTTGCTTATCACTAATTCTCAATATATTTAGTAATTTTTTTTTTTTTAAATTCTAATAAATTTATATAAGATGTTAGTATGAATATCACATAAAAATATTGGTTATTAAGTTAGCAAATTTTATGCTTGTTTGGGTCTCTAATTTTGTCGCTCAGTTTCAAAAATTGAATCTCTTGTCTACTATTGAAGCACTTATTAGTTAGTAAAATAATATTTATTTTGAAAGTGTCTTTAAATCAATATTATTTGTACTGTTTTCTTACAAATTTATTAATTACAAGAATTACAATAAAATAATTTTAGAACTCAAATTTTTTTTGCTGAAGATTAATGTTTATAACAATAACCACTTTTGAGTAATATAATGTCAGTTTTCTCCATCATCTTTTTTAATTGTTTAAATTTTGTTATCATTATTTTCGACGTTGTTGGCATAATCTTAATATGTGGTATATTACAAATTTTAATTAAAAAAAAACTCAAATTATTAAATATTTGGACAATACGACAAGTTAGTTGTATGTGTTTGAAGCCCTTGAATGCCCTTCGAAATTCAAATTAATGCACAACATTGTTACAAATCCCTTGAAGCCCTTCGAAATTCAATTACCAACAACATCAAATGCCTTCTCAGTTTCACCTTTTCTCACACATTCCACCTATAATTATACTCTATATGACAACAAAACGTAATCCCTTGTCAATTTAGAATAACACCCTTTGATAATAGTGCCATAAAAAAAAATTTAATGCCTTCTTAATCTCACCTTTTAAGCACAGCCCATGCTCATGTATAAAAGTGGCTTGCGAACACAACCTCAAAAAAAATCTCATATGAAAAATAACTTTTTTTCCTGCACTCAAATTAATAACAGAAATAAAAGGACTTCTTATCTTTTTTGTATCTTTAAAGATAGTTATTGCAAAAAAACACCCCTTGAAAACAATCATATTAATTTTATAGAATTATAACATCAAAATTTCTTTCATCCTGAGATAAATCAAGCTCCTACCATATAGCAAACAAGCAACACATACATGTTCACAATTTTTTTAAGCTAGCAATACTAATATAGAGAGATTATAAAGCTATACTCTTGAAATGGAATAATATAGTTTATCATCTTTTTAGTAAAGTTTATTGCCTAACCAAAAAAAAAAACATATTTTTCAGTACATATTTAAGCTAACAAAAAAATAAAAACATATTCTTATCCATCTCTTTGCCTAACAAAAAAAAGCATATTTGTCAGTACATACTAAGCTATATTCTACATGTGCAGGGCATGGAGCAGTACATATCTAGAAGAGTTTTAGGATATACAAGATCAGCGCAATGTTTCAGCACTGACCATGCCAGGGCTCCCAATAATGCGAGAAAATAAGGAGCGTCGGTATTCGTTAGAAGTTGAAAGTGGATTTTAGTTTTCTCCAATATTTATGAAATATTTATTTCAAATTTCTTATGATTTATTAAGTACGAATTATATATGTTTTAATCATAAATTTAATTTGTACTTTCTTCTAAACAAATTTGAGTTGTTATTAATTTATAATGCAAGTCTCACATTTTAAGCATGATTAAACTATCAAGGTCATAAGTTTTTTCTTTCATTCACAAATTTTTCATGAATACTTTAACTACAAATCTCTAGCTTAATCATTCACGTTATCATTTGATTATAGAAACCTAAAATATTTAGAGCTACAAATATATGCCCACATATTGATAAATATATTATGGAGTCTCACCTTAATATTTAAAAATGATTAACTAATCATTTATATGATTTGAAGAATTCTTAACAATATAAAATTATTTAATTTATTTGCAACGGAAATAAGAAAACATCATTCTTTTTTGAAAACTTAAGCTATGTATCAGAAAAAAAATTTGAAATTAAATAACCTTCAAAAATATACTTTCAACTACTAATTAAAGTAATAGTAAAGTATCAATAACTCAAATAAAGTCATTGAACCTCAACCGAACACTCAATCAACTCAAAAATAAAAGAAAAACTAATTTTTTTTTCTTTAAACATACAAAAAATATTCAAAACAAGAAAATAATTAATATCATTTGCTTCTTCACACATTGTTTTATGGCATTTATATGACTAGAAATCACTATTGTCTCCTATAATAAAAAATCACTACTCTCGGATCGTTCAGAATTTTTAGATCAAGTGATTTTCTAATTGTCTAAAAAAATAGTAAAAATATTTCAAAAAAATATAAAATTTTATCTCAAAGTATATTTTCATATCATTATAATATTGAATAGTTCGGATTGATTATTTGAATTTTGAAAATGGTGGGCCATGATCGAGTCCAATAATATTCCCCATTGTTTGATGGAGAATTAACAAAAGTACATCCATACCATATTTTTCAACAAATTTCGTTTTGTACCCGGACAACTGAATTTTTGAGCAGTTGAAATAGTGGGTATTTTCTTGAAATGATAGCACAGATTTGAATCAGCAGTCCTGGTATAAATTACCGATACTTTTATTTACCCCTCAAAAAATAAAAATTATCAAATCTGCCATCGATTCAAAATTATTTTTAAAAATGCCCTAACCGCCCCCTCCTGGGGCGGTCCACTACCCACAGCTGACCGCCCAGAGGGGGAGCGGTCCACTATATTTTTATTTTTTATTTTTTTTAGAGAGACAATATGAATATCAAGATGCTGAATTCTAACGCTGAAAATTCGGATTTTTTGTTAAATATTAGTTAGATTACTTCTTTTAAGCATATTTATATTAAAATACGCAAAATTACTTAAAATTATGTTAAATTATGTTGAATTACACTAAATTACAATAATTTACGCTAAATTACAATAACTTCGCTAATTATGCTGAAATACGATAAATTACGCTAAACTACGCAAAATTACGCTAAAGTAGACCGATTCTGTGCCATCTTTCATGAATCATAAAAAATAGTAAAAATTGGTATTCTACAAGTTCATTACGTAACTAATTTATTGAGCTACTTGGATTGAATAATATAAATAAAAATCTTAATCGGAAACTTCAACTCAAGTTTTGAGGCTCTTTCCTTTGTTTTTTGGCTATTCTGAATTTCGAAATTGGGCATAGCCGACATGGACGCATGCGTATTTTCGCAAGCTTTCCGAAAATTGGTCATTTGCTGAAATCGGACACTCGAGCGCCGTTTTATGGCCGTTTGAAGTTTCGTCGTTGTTTTTTGCCTTTTCAGTGAAGATATCGTCCCTATTCATATGTAATTTACAGTAATTTACCGTAATTTTCCGTATTTTAGCGTAATGTAATGTAATTTAACATAATTTAGTGTTATTCAGCGTAATTTAACATAATTTCATGTAATTTAACGTATTTTAGTATAAATATGCTTAAAAGAAGTAATCTAACTAATATTTAACAAAAAATCTGAATTTTCAGCGTTAAAATTCAGCATCTTGATATTCATATTGTCTCCCTAAAAAAAAAAAAAAATAGTGGACCGCCCCCCCCTCTGGGTAGTGGACCGCCCCCCCACTGGGCGGTCTGCTTTGGATTTGGACCGCCCCCCCCCTCTGGGCGGTCAGCTATGGGTAATGGACCGCCCCCCACTGGGCGGTCTGCTCTGGATTTGGACCGCCCCCCCTCTGGGCGGTTAGGGCATTTTTGAATCGAGGGCAAATTTGATAATTTTTATTTTTTTGGGGGTATTAATAAAATTGCCGGTATAAATTATAACTTGCTGAAAAAGATGGTATGGTAATGGTAATGGTAATGGTATGGATGGAATATTTAAAATCGGTATTCCCATGCATATAGATATAGGATCATCTGTGGTACCATGGACCAACTTGGGCCATGATCTCCTCTTCTTTTTATCACTTGTTATTATTTTCAGGCCCCAATTCCAATCCAATGTCACATTGCTATCTCTTGCATTCTTAACCCATGACAGGTTTTGAGGTTTCTTCTCTTTTCCTCAATTTTTTTTTGATCGGAAGGTTTTGAGTGCTTTCTTCAATTAGATATATTAATATTTCCTCAACTTTTCTCTTAACTATCAAAATGCTTCAATGTACAGGAAAATTTACAAATTACAAAAAGAACACGACTCAGCTGCTCAGCACAAGAATTTCCAGAATAACACAACAAAAACAGGAACATAGGTTTAAATACAATATTTCAAATATTGCTGTTGAATAATCTTCCAAGTATTTATCAAGACAAACTAATATGTGCTTACATAATACATGTCATTGTGTCTTTCATTTGTTTCTTTGCACATTCTAACACAGCCAACCCATAGATAAATACCCTTTGAAAATGATCACTTGGCAAAAATTGAATGCCTTTTCAGTTTCACCATTAGGCTCATCAGATCATTAAATTCCACTTTTTTAACACAAGCCTCCATGCATATATAGCAATGCTACAACTTACGACATTAGGCTTACAGCATTTACACATCTCATGTAGATTTCTAACAATGTTGGCACTATTTTGTTTACAAATCCCTTGAATGCCCTTCGAAATTCAAATTACCAACAATATCAAGGATTTTTTTTTAAAAACGTAATTATATTAATTAATTTAAAAAAAATAACATGATTACCTTTTTTTTTTTTACAAAAATCATAAAAACCGAATTGGCAATTCGGTTTAAATGTTTTTTTTTTTGCTATACCGAATTGCCAATTCAGTATAGGCTTTTTTCACAGGGTTTCCGCTACCACGCCACAAAAAATCCGAAAAGTGAGCAAACCGAATTGCCAATTCGGTTTAGGTGTTTTTTAGCCTAAACCGAATTGACATTTCGGTTTAGGATTTTTCTTTTCTTTTCAGAGACACTATGAAGAGCAAGATAATGAAATCTAATACTAAAAATTTAATTTTTGTTGTTTAAATTATTTGATAGATTACTTCTTTTGATATATAATTAGCATATTTATACTAAAATACGCTAAATTACTTGAAATTATGTTGAATTACACTATATTAAGTTAAATTACACTAAATTACATTACATTACGCGGTAAATTACGCTAAATTACATATGAATTGGGACGATATCTTCACTGAAAAGGCGAAAAACAAAGGCGAAACTTCAAACGGTCATAAAAAGGCGCTCGAGTGTCCGATTTCAGCAAATGACCACTTTTCGGAAAGCTTGCGAAAATACGCATGCGTACGTGCCCGCTACATTAGATTTTAAAATTCAGAATTGCCAAAAAACTAAGGAAGAACCTCAAAACTTGAGTTGAAGTTTTCGATTAAGATTTTCATTTCTATTATTCAATCTAAGTAGCTCAGTAAATTAGTTACATAATGAACTTGTAGAATACCAATTTTTACTATTTTTGGAATTTTTTTACTATTTTTTATGATTTATGAAAGATGGCACAAAATCTGCCTAATTTAGCGTAATTTGGCGTATTTCAGCATAATTAGCGGAGTTATTGTAATTTAGCATAATTTAGTGTAATTCAACATAATTTATTGTAATGTAGTGTAATTCAACATAATTTCAAGTAATTTAGTGTATTTTTTTATTTTTTTGTTAATTATAAATCAAAAGAAGTAATCTAACAAAAAATTAAATAAAAAATTCAAATTTTCAGTATTAAATTTCTTTATTTTGCTCTTCTTAGTGTCTAAAAAAAAAAAACCCTAAACCGAAATGCCAATTCGGTTTAGGATAAAAAAGTCCCTAAACTGAATTGCCAATTTGGTTTAGGGGGAGTTACACGCAAGACCACACAGTTAGATGTGGGGAACTGTGAAAAAAGTATAAACCGAATTGCGAATTCGGTTTAGCAAAAAGAACCTTCAAACCGAAATGGCAGTTCGGTTTTTACGGTTTTTGTAAAAAAATTAGTAATCAAGTTGTTTTTTTAAAATTAATTATTTTAATTACGTTTTATAAAAAAAATCCCAATATCAAATGCCTTCTCAATTTCACCTTTTCTCACACATTCCACCTATAATTGTACTCTACATGACAGCCAAACCTAATCCCTTGTCAATTTAGATAACACCCTTTGAAAAATTGTGCCATTACAAGAACCCAATGCCTTCTCAATCTCGCCTTTTAAGCACTGCCCATCTATATATTAACTTTTTTTTAATCACCATACATATTTATATATAAGCTTTGTGTTGAAGCATTGAGTTCTCCATTATCTCAATTGATGTAATTTAAAAAAATTAGTCACATCAAACATTATATTATTATTAGTTGAGGCAAACAAATTCATCAAAAAAATGATCAGTATTTAATTATTACAGTAAATCAACACCATTAATTTATTGTCATTATTTATTACTTTAATGCAAATAAACTGAGTTGATCCAATTAAATGATGATGAGTACATATGCAAAACTAGACCAAATATAAAAGTTCACCACAACAAAATAATTCTTTCAGTGTAAACAACAAAGTTATCAAAAGAAGTTATTGTTTGTTATTAAAAGTTTGATCCTGACAATTTATTGTCACAGTATATTATTTGTGATAATAATTGAGTTGTCATTATTATGTAGTAAAATAGTAGAATTATATTTGTGAAAATATTGTGTTATTCTCAAATAGATCGTCACCAAAATGTTAGATAATTGTAGTGATCACTAGTGAATTAGATAGATTTTGACTCACTTCTATCATAAAAGTGAATTTGAATTTGATAGGAGTTAAAACTTATAAACTACCTGATAATTTAAACACATAGTAATGTTTACCTTACTAAAATTACTAATAAAGGAGGGATCCACTTGTAACATTTGTAAGTTACAACATTTTACAACAATTCAGTTTTGTAATTTTCAAAATCCAAACAGTCGATCTAAACCGTTCAACATGGTAGCTATATTAAAATGTGCTTAGAGATAAAATTTTATATTTTTTTGAATTTTTTACTATTTATTAAGTATTTTACAAAAATGTTGCTTTTAGATAATTCTGAACTACTGAAAAACAACAGTTATGTAAAATACTTAATATATAGTACAAAAATTCAAAAAATGTAAAATTTGATCTCCAAACACATTTCAATATAGATATCATGTTAAACGGTTTGGATCGACTGTTTGGACTTTGAAAATCACAAAACTGAATTGTTGTAAGATGTTATAACTTACAAATGTTGTAAGTGGATCCCTCTCTTATATCTTGCTAATGCTCATTGAAAATAAATATTTTGACTCTATCATAAAAAGTGAATTTGATAGATTTTGGAGGTTAAACTTATAAACTACCTGATAATTTTAACACATAGTAATGTTTACCTTACTAAAATTACTAATATCTTGCTAATGTTCATTGAAAATAAATATTTTGATCATTTTCGCGGCAATATATATATTAAACTGTTTCATAAAAAATATTAGCTTGTGCAAAAGCAACAACAAAAATTTCCTTCAAGAAAGAACAATAATTACACACATGCAGGAATAATTAAAATTGTAAACTTCAATTCCCTTCTTTGTGAACCTCTTGAAATATTCTAGCAACTATTTTAACGATCAAAATTGAACTCTTTCATCCTCATATTTGTCATCACGTGCTTCATCACTTTTAGATCTGGCTCAAGACTTAAAAAGTGTCAAGTCTCTAAGTACCAATTTATTTAAAATAAATAAATAATTATCAATCATAATTAAAGTAAAAGTAAAACAAATGCTCATAAAATAGGTAAACACAATGTCAGTCTCCTGACTCACCAAGGGCCACACGACCAGTCTTCTTATCCTTTCTTTCTCTCTTTTCATTTAATACCCATCCCTTCTCACGCCTACTATTCAGTCATACCAAAACATCTTTCATACCTATCTATTGCAATTCAAAACATGACTGGTAAGAATTAATTAAGGAAAAGACAGAATTAGCAGTCAACAAAGTCTTCTTTCTCTGCAAACATCATCATATACCAAATAGTGTAACAAATACTGAGAATAACAAATTCTAGGTAAATTGATGATTCTTCTGTGTATTATGGTTGAAAAAATTATAATCATTCATGATATAGCAAGTGGGAATTAAAAAGTAGGAACAAAAATTAGAGACAATAAATTAAGTAGTTGAGGCTCCATATCCAATTTTCTGTAGTCCATAACGGTCAAAAATTGGTCAAAATTTACTGAGGAGAGTAATTTATACTCGGCTTTAATTTATGCAAACAAAATATTTGCCGTAGCACAGCAAATCAAAAGAAGAAAACCTCAAAACAAATGCTCCCTGTGAATTTTCAGGAGCAAAAAAATTCTCAAAATGACTCTTTATTTAGGCACAAAAAAATATCTTACGTCCCCAGAGAAAGAATGTTTAATGAATCAGTGGGGCCGATCATTTTCTCTGGCACGACATATTGGTGGAATTCTTCTTCGGTTAATACTCCCAAATTTAATGCAGCTTCCTGAAAAATTATTTCAAACAAAAGCACAAATAACTCTTAAGGTCATTTCCAGTTCAAGAAATGGTAAAAAGAAGCTATGGTACTGATCAATATTTTCGATTCTAAAGTCCAAATAGTCGATCTGAACTGTTCAACGTGATCTCCATGTGAAAATGCAATAGCAGACAGTTTTAAATTTTTTAGAATTTTTTTAATAATTTTTAGATAGGTAGAAAATCATTCTACCTATCTAAAAATATAGTAAAGAAAATTCTAAAAAAATGTAAAATTTGATCTACAAGAACATTTTTATATGAAGATCATGTTGCACAGTTCTGATCGATTGTTTTTACTAGAGGTGCTATCGGGTCGGGTCGGGTCCGGATACTATTATATTTGGATCCGTATCCTAAAAGTGTTCGGGTCCAAATTTCGATCCATATACTTATTTGTTTCAAATCGGGTCGGGTCCGGATCCGGATACCTATCTACCCGTAGATATTTCGGGTCCAGTCTTTCGGTTCCGGATAGATAGATACCCATAACTTGTTTGTGGATTATCGGGTCCGGTTCAGATATGGGCGGTTCCGGATCCGAGGCGGGTATATGTCACAACTCCCAAGAATTTGAGAAAGTAAAATATTGGAGATGGTGATTTCCTTTTCTATGATTCAAAAAATTCATGAATGGAATATTAATACTAATTTTTAATAGAGAATTAAATTTATGGCAGATATTTGATTTTAATGAGATTTATTGCAAATGACATATCAATGAGAGCAATAAATTTTCATGATTATGCAGAGGATATATAAGGCAAATATTGAAAGATATATTCAGAGCAATAAATTTTCATAATTATGCAGAGGATATATAAGGTAGATATTGAAAGATATATTCAGAGCAATAAATTTTCATGATTATGCAGAGGATATATAAGGCAGATATTGAAAGATATATTCAGAGCAATAAATTTTATTAAAAAATTAATATGCAAAATGTGATTACTGGTATATGCAAAATTTGATTATATGTAAAATTGTATTTTCATAGTTATTAATATATGTTTTATCGGGTATTTATATGGGTATTGGGTCGGATTCGGTTATGGGTCGGATAACTAATTCAAACCCATATCCTATCCATTACAATATCGGTTCCGGTTCGGATCCGGATCGGATATTAAATTCTTAATTTTGTAACCGTACCCATAATTTAACCGGTTATATTTTTTAAACCATACCCTACCCAAATTAACCGGATCTGGGTCGGTTCCGGGTCGGTTCTGGTTCGGTTCCGGATCGGATCCGGGTAATCGGATAAAAGTAGCACCTCTAGTTTTTACTTTAAAAATAAAGATATTGATTCATATTACGGACCATTCTGCGCTATGCATAGTACCATAGTCTCACTCATTTAAGTTAGCCTTATTCCTAGATCAAGACTTGGAAATGACTTCCCATCTTTTGCTATTACACAACTAAACACACCTTAAGAGTGGTTCCTTCTTATGTGCCTTCTTAGCTACAACTGCAGCATTATCATATCCAATTTTCTAAAATAATAAAAAAAACTATATTCAGTTAAAATGCAATAACAATTTTTTTTTAAGTAAAACAATAAAACAAATTAAAAAAAACAGTTTGTAGATCGAGTCCTTACATGGTTCAATGCTGTCACAAGCATCAACGAAAAACACAGATAATAAAACAAACACAGAGCAAATTAATTGTTATTCAACAGAAAAAGAAACAAGAAAATACACAAAAATATATGTGAGATGGCACAACTCACCTCATGTAACAATTTAGAAATTCTGGCATGGTTAGCTTGGATACCCCTTGCACAATTTTTCTCAAAAGAGGCAGATGCATCTGCCAATAAACGCAGACTGTCCAGAAAATAACAAAAAATCTATATAAGTGATAAGATAAGACAATTAACACAAAATCATTTTTAGTAATAATTTACAAAAAATAATTTAAACATATTTTATATATTGCGAGGAAATCTTACTCGAAGAAGAGCACTTGCGATCACAGGCTTGAACACATTCAATTCAAAATGGCCGTTTGAACCACTTACTGTGATGGTTACATCATTACCCATCACCTGAAGAAATCAAAGAGGATAAATATAATACTCAGATTGTTTCAATGGTACTGGTAATACTGCCGTATCAAGACTGAAGGAGGTATGCATATGCATTTAATCTTACTCTTCTTTTCTTTTATTTACTAAAGTACAAGCTTAGAATGGATTGCTGGCCTGAGCACAAACCATGGTGAGAGCCTCACTTTGAGTGGGGTTGACCTTTCCCTGTAAAATAAAAATAAAAAAATAAAAAACGATACTTAATTTAAGAACATGTCTAATTTGAGGGGTGAAAATAAGGATAATCCACAGGCATGATGCTGCTTCCGGGTTCATTTTCTGGCAGGATAAGCTCTCCAAGTCCACAGCGGGGTCCACTGTGTCAGTACGGTCTAGGGCTGTCAAAAAAGCTCGCGGCTCGCTCGCTAACAGCTCGCTCGGTAGTGGACCGAGCTGTTAACGAGCCAGCTCGGTTCAGGCTCGGGCCAAAATAAACGAGTTGAGCCAGGGGTCAGCTTGGACCGGGCCAGCTCGGCTCGTTAAGCTACAGTGGATTTAAGGTTTAGCCCCGTATAATTTTAAGTCCAGTCTCATTTTCAAAGGCGCAATTATGCAAAATTGATGTATTTTCGGTTTGGGAAGAAATAATATGGGCTTTAGTTGCTTGAAGATGTGCCTGCTGGACGATTTCTTAAATTTTTTGAATGAGCTTTCTTATTTTTTATTTTTGAATTTGTATAATAACAACCCAATAAAGCCCAACAAGCCAGCCCGTCAGCTCGCGAGCTAGCTCGGGCTGGCTTGTTGCAAGCTGAGCCAAGACTTTTGGCTCGGGACCCCTAGGTCTGGCTCGGGCCAGAATTAACGAGCTGAGCCAAGGCCCAGCTCGGCCCGAGCCAGCTCGTTTACAGCCCTAGAGTACGGTCCACAAAATTTAAGGACAAAAAAGTTAAATAAACCAATTAGGTAATTACAGAATTATATCATTCAAATTTAATAAACTTTTGAGGAAAAACATTTACTAGAGGTCATTAGTTCGGCGTAACAAGCACATAATTTTTCACGATTTATGTATTTAACAGGTCACCGGATGGATTTTTTAAATCTTTGCAATTTAATGAACTTCTCTTGGGAAATTTTAGAAGATGTCATTAGCTAAGTCCTATAAGAAGGTTTAATAGAAATTTTACATTTTTTCAAAATAATTTTACTATAATGTCATATAGGTAGAAAATCAACCGATCTAACGATTCCAGACTATATAAAAGCAATAATTTTCTACCTTTATAATAAATAGTAAAATAAATTTAAAAAATTGTAAATTTTAGTCTGTAAGTAAAATTTCATATGAAAATCATATTTGAATAATTAAAGTGAATTATTAAAATTTTAAAAACAAAAATATTGATTCACGGTGCGAACCAATCTGCCGACATTTTTACTAATATCCAAAGTTTAATAGAAATTAATTAATATATCCAATTTCGCTCTGAAGTTATAAAAATGTCCGTACCGGTCATTTTCTGGCCGGTACCCAATTTAATTTAGTACCGACCAAAAAAGGGCCGGTACCCAATTTTTTTTTTTTTTTTTTAAGGGATGGGTATAGCGGCTAGAAGAAAAAGTCGTAGAAAACTCGGATTGAAGTTTGCACTTGGTTTGGCTAAGATCAAACAAATGCATTTGGTTGGATGCGTGTGTTACATCAGTTGCATGTATCGGTGCATCATCGAAACATCGATGTTCTATTAGCCAGGTAGTGCTAAAAAAAACATCGGTGCGTCGCTGATGTTTTTAGACTTAACATTGGCAATTAAGCAGGGTAGTGCTAAAAAAACATCGGTGCCTCACTGATGTTTTTGCAATGAAACATTAATGCACTTCTGTCGTCGTTAGGCCGTGCATAAAGCATCGGTACTCAATTTTAGAATGCTGGTTATTGTCAAATTAAATTCACTAGCCGCATGCGAACACTAAACTTTAGTGTCATACGACACTGTCAAAAAAAACATCGGTACTTCAATCCGAGTTTCCTACGACTTTTTCTTCTAGCCAACTATGCTATGCCCATCCTTAAAAAAAAAAAAGATTAAGTACCGGCTAGAAAATAGCCGGTACTGTTGAAAAAAAATTTGGGTACTCTGGCTGGTACTGAATTAAATTGGGTACCGTTCAAAAAATGACCGGTACGGACATTTTTATAACTTCCGAGCGGAATTGGGTATATTAATTAAATTCTATTAAACTTTCGATATTAATAAAAATGTCGGACCAATCCGCCTTATCCACAATACCAAAGCCTTACTAAATAAATTTTAAAATGAAGGTCTGAATATAAAATTCCGACCAATAAAGTTGAAGTTCGGATTAAATTACACAGGAAATATTTTGGACGAAATTACCCCTTGTATCTTCTTCTTTTGAACAAGTCAAGCCCATATAAATGAAATATGGAGGGTACATGACATATTAACCCACTAATAAAGTTGTTTCCTTATATAAGAATAATAAAGAAGGTTAATTTCGTCAACAAAATATTGACAATTGAAGTTGTAACATTAATCTAACTAGTTTTAAACATGTGAGAAAATATCTAACGTCATTAAATTTAAATTTTAAATTAAACAAATGTAAAAGATTAGTTATCGTCCATGCTTTGTGTTCGGTAATAATTTTTAATTAGAATGAGTTTTATTTTAATTCCCATCTAGTATAAAATTATGAGAAAAATAACATTAAATCTAAATCAATTTTTTTTTTCATGGTCAGACGTTAGCGACAAATAAACTTAGTTAAAGATTAAAGGCTAATTAACTTATTTTTAATTGTAATTCAATTTATAATATATACTTATACAAAATAAATTCAGAATAATTGATAAATAAAATAATTTTCAGTATAATAAAATTATAAAAAAAATACATATTTGTATTTTATGTCAAGTAAATTAAAAACCATTTATTATCAATTTGATAATTTAATTTTTAAATTAATTTTTTCGTGATTCAGTAACAATTTATGAGCAAAAGCTTTATAGTTGTGAAATAATAATTAATAAGTATTTTAATATTATTGTTTAATTAATTATATTAATAAAATATAACAATTTAAAAATTAGCAATTTTCAAAACGAAAATAAGAATACGAGAGTATGATTGAGACACAAAATCAAAAAAGTATTTTAACCATACTTGTTTATGAAAATAAGAATATGAGAGTATAATTGAGGCACAAAATCAAAAAAATATTTTAACCATACTTATTTATGGATTGTTTGTTGTAAAAAGGAGTCGTGATTTCAAAAGCGCTCTTTCAAAAGCAAAAAAAATGTCCTAGCGACAGCCGCTCTTACACACTCATCTCTCCACTCTTTCTACTCATTGTAGTATTTTTTTTTTTTGAGACAACACTCCTTTCTCTTTTCTCCAGATTCTATTTTTTGAAGCGGAGAGGAGAATGAGAGAGTGGAGAGGGATCGGAGCCGAGAGTGCGGTATTCTCGAATTTGAAGTGTAGAGTCTCCATCTCGATTGGAGTGCGACAGTATGTAGATCCGGTCATCATCGGAGCGCGGTAGCGGTTAAAGAAGTGGATCCGGTCGTGGAGCAAGATGGTGATTAAAGTATTTAGGGTGATTAACATATCGATTGGAGCGTGACGATGAGTAGATCTGGTCATTGTCGGAGTGCTGCGGTTGTTGAAGAAGCAGATTCTGTTGTGGAGCAAGATAATAATTAAAATATTAAAGCAATTAAGATTAGAGTGAGCCTATGGTGCTATGCATAGCACGGATGGGGTCCGTGCTACGGCCAAAAATTTGACTTTTTAAAATTCTAATGGTCGATCCAACCGTTCAATGTGATAACCATATGAATATGTACTTGCAAACTCAATTTTATATTTTTTCGAATTGTTTTACTATTTTTTTAGATAGGTAGAATTTTGATGGTCCAAAATTTTCAGAAAACACTGATTTTTCTACCTATCTAAAAAAATAGTAAAAAATTTCGAAAAAATATAAAATTTAGTTTGCAAGTACATATTCATATGATTATCACATTGAACGGTTGGATCGACCATTAGAATTTTAAAAAGTCAAATTTTCGGCCGTAGCACGGACCCCATCCGTGCTATGCATAGCACCATAGCCTCACTCTTAAGATTATATATAAGTAGAATTAGAATATTAATTAAAGTAATTGAGTAGATTTCATGCAAATAAAAAAAAGTAGATTTAAAAATTACAGTCATTTAAATAATTGTAAATACGTTTTTTATTAATAAAATTATTAGTAAATATTAAAGTCACTAGCCCACTAACCATTAAAAAAAACATACTCGTTACAACTTTTCATTTTCGGTGGTGAACTGAATCAATGGAATCAAAAGCAGGGCTGTAAACGGATGCGGATATCCGCTCCGAATCTGCATATAATCCGTATCCGGATCTAAACGGATACGGATATTGCGGATACGGATAATTATCAATTATCCACAGAAAATCTGGATACGGATACGGATAGTAAAATCTAAACGGAGTGGATATCCGGATTATCCGGAACCCAATAAATTTTTTTGGACCTACTAATTAAAAGAAATTATTTTGCCTTGAAGGGGATTTGAACCCATGTCATGTGAGGTGAGAGTCTAAGCAACCAAGCTACAAACCACTACACCACACTATCTTTTATTACTACTTCTTTATTTTGTTTATATATTATATCAATGGAATGAATATCTTATATCTCCCATCTTTCCAATATTAATATTTCCATCAACTTATAACTATTCATTTATTTTCATATTTAAATTTTATTAATTATTAATTATCTTAAAGTTCATATAACTCAATATCCGACAATTATCCGTTCTATATTCATATTCAAATCTGTATTCGTAAATTATCCGCTCCGTATCCGTATCTATTTAAGGCGGATATGATTTTAAATTTTGATATCCGTTTACTATCTGTATCCGTATCCGCTCATTGAAAGACGAATACAGATTTGATATTAGCATTATCCGCTCCGTTTACACCCCTGGATTCAAAAGACAAAGAAAAAAAATTATTTTAACAACTGCCCCATAAAAAAAATATTTTATGGGGCACATGGTTTGGTTCCGTGGATACCATGGATTGTTCTAACAGGACAAATAAATTTGTCGTTGGCCTTCATTAGAATCCGTATCACCTCAGGTTTCTGAGGTGTCAGTGATAAATTTAGACTATTCTTTTATCATGGTACAAATTTCAAAGCAGACTTCCTACAGTCTTAACAGATACCGAATTGAATTTGAACTGACTGAAATTAATCTGGACCGTCCATTTTT
The DNA here is from genome assembly GCA_025461045.1 of Carex parvula. Taxonomy (NCBI): domain Eukaryota; kingdom Viridiplantae; phylum Streptophyta; class Magnoliopsida; order Poales; family Cyperaceae; genus Carex; species Carex parvula. The sequence continues at coordinate 238,702 of JAJGRW010001381.1, read as the reverse complement.
TAGCTTGCTTCTCCATTATGGCAATGTTGTTTGCTATTCCTTGTATATGTTAAAAAAAAAGGAGAAAAAAAAGATTTCTTTTTAATATTATAATTTTATTTTCTAGATTTCAGTACTTATTTAGGTTTGATTATTATGTCTTAAAATTATATATCCTGTATTTTTTTTAATCCGGTGGATATTATAGACATTTTAACAATTCTGCATTATCCACCAAATTTTAGATATTTAATTGTAAATGATTGTAATCAATATGATTAAAAATATCATAATATATATATTCAAAACCAAAATTTATTATTTTGAAATTTGATTTTTTTCTAAATTTTTAATTTGAAACAAATGATGTAATTTCAGTCCAGAATGAATCTTTTATATAATACCTTCGTGGTAACACTTGAAATATTAATTCTTTTGTATTTTTGATGTAGGGATCGATTATTATGTAATTTTATTACAATAAATGCAAACTGGAAATTAAATATTTTAAAAATATAAAAGAATAATTTCTTTTAATATAAATTGATCAATTTTAATAGTGAGAATTAAAGCTTTCAAATCAAATCAACTGTCCATATATTACTTTTCTCTAAATCAACATAAATGTTGAATGCATTCCGACCTCGCTTTGGAATTTTAGAAAACTTGGTGGCGCGCATCTTAATGGAGTTCGAATTTCCATGCAATAAATTTTCATAGGTAGAAGGATGGTGCAAACTTGAATTCCTACCAATTCAAATCAGTTTTTTTTTTCTCTATTAAATGCATTTTTTTTTTAAAATGAATAGAGTAGCTTAGAATTTAGATAAAATAGAAGGAATCCATCTATTTTCTTAAAAAAATATAATTTAATAGAGAGAATAAAAAAAAAAAAGCATAACAACTGGTTTGGATATGTAGGAATTCTACTGATATGAACTAATTCAAATTTTGAATCGATAGAATTCTTACTGATCTTTCGAAATATGTCGGTACTCTTTTTGTTTATTTTATTTTTATTTTTTATAGATAAAAAATTCTCTCCGTTATATAGGTCTGTGCTGAAAATTATTCAGTATTATCACAAGTTTAAAGAAAAATATAGTAGTTGGTAATTTCAACTTCAATAATTGTCACTATATATCCGACAAATGATCAAGAGCTTAACTGCCAAGGCTGCCTGCAATCATATATATATAGGAGTATCCTTCTATAGATTGCGTACTATTCTAATGATAATTGCAAGCTGTTAGAGATGCCGACATCCCCTACAATTCTCTATCGAGATGGATGGAACCGAATTCCAAATTTCAGCCAACAAGATCTATCCATATCTATGATTTTGTTTCTTTTTGAAGTATAACCATCCATAACCTTAGCAGTCATGATTGAAGTATAGTATGTGGAGTAGAACTAGGGTATTCTTAAGTTTACCAAATTTCTTTGTGAATTTAATTTTAAAATATATCGGATTGATTTGAAATAACGAATCTAAATTGTTGAAATCCGTCTATCTTACGAGTGATGTGTCTACATACAAAAGAATTTTATTTAGAATTAATTTTGTATAGAGTCAAGTGGTCAAAAAACATTCAAACAAATTAAAATTAATTTATAAACCTTCTAATTTTGACCGCTTGACTTTGTACTAAAATAATTCGGAAGTTTAAAATTTGTGTATGTAGTTGCATCACTCATAAGGTAGATGAATTTCAACGGTTCGGATTCGTCATTTGAAATCAATCTAATAGATTTGAGAGTTGAGTTCACGAAGCCTCTTCTCAAAATTCAAATACTCTAGTGTGTCTTCTCAAAATTCAAATACTCTTCATATTGTAATGATGACCGTCCAAATCATGAATGGATAGACGGATGAACCATATTGGCAGGAATTTCTTGCCGACAAGTGAGCAGGAGATTTTGATGAATATATATAAAAAGAGAAGGGATCCAATTACATCATTTTATGGTGACACATCTTGACACTATATGTTTATAAATCATTTTTGCGATTTCAAAGTCCAAACAGTTGATCCGAACCGTTCAAAATTATCTCCATATTAAAATGTGCTTGGAGACCAAATTTTACATTTTCTGATTTTTTTTTATTATTTATTAAGATGTGTACAAAATTGTTGTTTTCAGACAATTTTGGACCATTGAAAAACAATGATTTTAAAAAATTCTAAAAAATAGTAAACAATTTTCAAAAAATATAAAATTTAGTCTCCAAGCACATTTTAATATGGAGATCATGTTGAACAGATCAGATCAACTGTTTGTATTTTGAAATCACAAAAATAGACTGATAAATATATGGTGTAAAGATATGTCACCGTAAAATAGTGTAATTGGATCCCTCCTCATATAAAAATCCCACTATTATACAATTTAGTTACAATTAGGAGCAGAACTATGGCGTTCTTCTACAAGAATATGCCGATGGTAAGATCACAAAAGTAGTTATTTCTGAGGAGATGGTTATTATCAACGAGAGCATTAGTAAGTGTGCCGACACTACTAAGTAATTAATTTAATCCTCACCTTTAAAACAAATTATTGAAGTAAAGTTTATCAAATTCTTGGTGAACTTAACTCCAAAATCTATTTTACGATCTATTTCATGAGTGACTATATTAATGCAAAACTTATGAATTTTCAAATTAATTCACTATAAAATCAAGCGGTAAAAGAAAAAAAGGTTTAGATTTTATAAGTTAATTTTAATATAGTCATTTTTCTTTTTTCTTAATGCTTGATCTTATACTTAATTAATTAAAAAAATTATAAATTTTATATATAAATGCATCATTTGTAATGTAGATTCATTTTAACTATTTGAATTTGTTATTTGCAGTCAATCTGATAGACTTTGAAGTTAATTAAGCTCACCAAGAGACTAAGTGAGCTTAAAATCGAACACCCTAGTTCTACTCTACATTCTACGTACAATTCGTGCAATTAATTAATGAATTAATTAAACATAGTATTTAGTACAAATTAACTAGTCTGATCATGCACCTTCTAAGTGTGATATCTAGATGAGCATCTTTCTAATCCATATAGAGGGGCAAAACAAGAATTTCACCCAGGACAATTATGTAAGCCATTCATGGTTTCCCCATGCATAGAAACAAAAGAGAAACAGATTCACGAGCAGAAAGCAACAAACCGATGCACAAACTCTCTCTTTATATGCAACTCTATCCTTTTCTATAAATAAATCCTTACTATCTCTCACCAACATTTGTTTTTATATAAATTAAGAAAAAGAATAATAACTACCTTTGGTCTTTTGCACTAACAATACATTGCATTCATGCATGCCCCTAACGATTGGGTTATCCTCTTTATTTAAAAATAACAACGACCCATGTTACCCCTCCTATATATTTTACTTATCATGCATTCATATCTAAATCAAACATACCTAACAAGATAAGGGAGAAAGAGCTATAGCGAACTAAAGAAGAGAGAGATGGAATATGATCATGAAATAGTGAAAATTGCCAAGTGTGAGTGTTGTGGTATATGGGAAGAATGCACTGTGGATTATATACATTCTGTCGAAGAGCAATTTGGTGGCGCTTGGGTGTGTGGTTTGTGCTCGGAGGCGATTAAAGAGGAGCAAAGGCGGCTTGGTGTTGATCTCGAGGTGGCAATGCAGCTCCATGCCAAGTTCAGAGAGACAGCTAGCATTGATCCAACCATGCAGATTGCTCGCTCTTTCCTCGATTTGCTTAAGAAGATGATTTCGTCTCGCAAATTGATCTCTTAATTAATTAGTTCCTTGTTGCCTTAGTGCATACAAGTGTAGTTTCTAACTACTAGTGGTAACAATGTTTAGGTTCTTAATCTTGCTTAGAGTTCTAGTACTAATGGAGACTAGTTAGTTACCAGGCAAGGTGTGTTGTTAGCAACAGCTAACACTGTAGCATGTATTTTTTTTTTTTCCAATGTTGTAAGCCTTCTTATGATATTTAATCAGTATGCACTTGATGAAAAAAATTGCTGACTAAGTTAGCAGTTAGCTTATTGTGCATGGATACCTAGCTATCTTCTTTAATTAGTGAATAATTATAATATGGTTATTATAATAATCACATTTGCACCAAGTTCAATAACTCCAGAGCTGAAATTAACTCACAGCTCTTTTTATGTAATTAATCTATTTAGCCAAACATGCGGCACAGAAAATGCTACCGTTATCTTCATTTATTTGTTTTTTTAAGTACACCTTGGTCTATATATATAATTTTGTACATAAATTCTAGTGGATCACAATGGTGATGCAATAATTTTATTTATGGTTGTGTATATTGAAACTCTTTCTTTTTTTTTTAGTCAGATAATTGACTCAATGTTTCCAATAACCTCCTTCAAGGCATTCAGCCATTTTGAGATCCAAGCAAAGAGAAATATTAGATCATCTGCATTTGGATTTCATTTTATTTTAAAAGCACACGAGACATTTTCTTTTCTAATTTCTGGGATGTAACGTAAATTCTAATTTAGAAAGTTTTTTAAAAAAAAAAAAATCACTTTCTAATTGTTTCTATTGGGTTCTCGTTTTTAAAGTAGTAAATTTTTTTTTTTTAAATTTTACCGATGTAGATGCTCTTCAATCAATATATATACTCAGAGAATCAAGAGGATAAAAATGGCCAATTAACAGCAATCCAGAAGAAAAGAGGAACGTGAGATCTTGCAAATAAAAACAGAGTACACAAAGGAAATTATAAGAACACATCAAAAGAGGGGATCACTTATCACAAGCAGCACCAGGGGGGCTGGTTGCCCTGTAAGAACAAGGTACGGTAGGACTGCATGTGAAAAAGACTTGTGCTGGAACCTCAACAAAGCTTACCAGTATAGCACTCCAATCCAGGGTACAATACATTGAATCAGAACATACAAGACAAAAGTTAATAAGTGAGGCTATGGTAATATTACACACCATCCCGTGCTGTGAACTCATATCTCTATTATTGAAGTCCGAATAGTTAATATGAACCGTCAAACATGTTCTTCGTATAAAAAAATACTTTGAGACCAATTTTACATTTTTTTAGAATTATTTACTATTTTTTCAAATAGGTAGAAAATCACTTTATTTGAAAATTCTGGACCATTCAAAAACAATGATTTTCTACTTGTCTTAAAAAATAGTAAAAAAATTCTAAAAAATGTAAAACTTGGTGTAAAAGTACATTTTCATATGGATATCATTCGTAATAAGTTGTATACCATGGCCTCAGCCCGTGATTTTTATTAATACCATCCAAAAATAAAAAAATTAGCAAATCTATCCTCGGTATTTTTTTTTTAAAAACACCCTGACCCCCCCCACATTTGGGCGGTCCAGTCTCCCTACCAAGCCGCTCCACGTTTGGGCAGTCACCTATGCATACCAGACCACCCCACTGTGAGGCGGTTTGGTGTTTAATTTTTTTTTAATGTTGTGCTATTTTATAATTTTGAAATTTACATGTCCAATTTTTATAATGATTTATGGTTATAATTTGTTATAATTGATGATTATACTTTTATTTGTTGTAATGTTTTATTGTAGTTTTTTATTTGTTATAATTTTTATAATAATTTTATTTTTATTTTTATAATTGACGATTATAATTTTATTTATTGTAATATTTTATAATATGTTATATATTTATTGTAGTTTTATTTGTTATAATTTTGTTTAATGTTATAAATTGGTTTTTTCGACTAGATAAACAACAAAACTAAATAATCTAAATGGTAAATCTACAACATAAAATCTAACAATCCAAATATAAAATCTTACAAATCCATCAAACTAAAAAAAAACATAAAAAACCTAACGACGACGATAGCGACGACCGGAGAGATCCAACCTAGCAGGTGGATGGCGGTCCCTAGACGGCAACTGACGCGTCAAGTGAACCTCCTCCTCCTCTTTGTCATCATGTAGACCGTCCACATCCATCTCCGACGCCGCACCGGACGCCCATGATCTTCCTCCTACAAAGATAACTGTGTACGGCGGACCCATGGAAGATCCTCCTGGATCACCGCCTATGTACGCATCTCTCATGGATCAGCCTCTCGGGTAGAAGGATATATGGCTGGAGGTGGTGTGCCAAATATAGCAGAGGCAAAGGCATCTGCAGCCTGCGCCCTACTCCCACTGGCCTTGTGGTCGTGCTCTCTGGTCTTTGCGTATCGTGGTCTGTGAAGGCCTTGTACCTCATACCCGGTATCATCTCCAGTAAGATCAGTTATAGTGAACTCGGGGTTGGCCTACCAGGTAGGAGCCCCATTCTGCATGTAAACAATGTTAGTTTTGCTATATATAAATAACTAGTAAGTTAATTAAATAATAAAGAAACTCACTGACCTTGCCAATCTGTATCGGAACTCCATACTTGTTGTAGTAAGCGGTATATGCGTTGTTATTCAACACCCATTGGTGGAACGCCAAACCCTAGTCATCCTCTGCAGAATTGAAGATAACTTAATAAGAATATATTTTTAAAGAGAAATAATTGTGTATGGCACCTTCATATTAACTTATAATCACCTGCGGGAGGTGGTGGCATCTCATCATCGTAGATAGCGACTCGGGGCAGATCTGGATCTCGTGGTGTGGGCTTTATCTCATGCCAATTGATGTTCTCCCCACTATTGTGCAACATGCCAATGAGGCGCCCGTTCCAGACAGAGTCCTCCACGACTAGTGCACTGTGTTGGAGCATTTGACATTCTATCGCTCTCCAACCAATCTTCGCCATGCACACCAGGCTGTGTGCCACCCCTCTAATACCAAACAAAAGCTGCATAAAATATTTTTTCATTATTATTAGAGAAACGCATAAATAAACATTTAATTTTTTAAATATGTCAGTTTCATTTTTATTTACCGTGCGAGCCTGGACCTGTCCGAAAGGCAAGTAAGTCATAGAGGCACATCACCCATGAGTCTCTATCGAAGGGTCTCACCATAGTGCCCCTGTAGATATACCGACGGCATGCCCCACCTCTGGTACCAGACGGCATATCTCAATGCCCATGGCCCAGCCCCCAAACCGACATCATCAGCCGTTGGCGGGGACTATAAGTGATCTTGCGGATATCGTGCTTTCTGGTAATCCTCCGTAAAACGCTAGCTCCAGTCAACTTTGGGCTTATGGTGGTTAATCTTGCAATATGAATTAATTAGAATATATTATTAGTAACGTGTAAGACTGAACAAGTAATAAAAAAAATAATGAAATTAAGTAGAGGGTACTTACTTGTGCAGCTTAGTAGTCTGCTGCTCGTCCATCAATGGCCAGTCCCGGACAAATGCATTCAAACCAAACTGACGGGGCACTCGATCAGGATAGTGATACTCCACTATCCAGTAACATACGCATGGCCCCCCATAATAGCAGAGACCTTTCTGCTCCAATGTCAGCCAGCAAAAAAGGTTCTTCTCTTAAAACGTATGATAGGGGTACCAGGTGACATTATTCTCATATGTATGGTGACTACCCACATGGCACCGTATGCGGGGCATCTATCGGCATCTATTATAGTTCAGAAATAAGGCTAATTTGGCATAACAGGCCGACAGACCGATAGATGTGACCACGACCACTGCTGGAGGAGAAGAAGTGGCCCGACAATCTGCTTATTATTCACCTGAATTTGGACAGTATGTGCAATTTTGGTAATTATTCAACTCTAATATTTGAAACGCATAAAAATTACAAGTAGAGGAGACTTACCAGACAAGCATGGCACAAGCTCCGGTATAAGTGGGTGATCACAGCTCCACCCCAGTTCCACCTCGATGGCCTCTCAATGTCCCTCAGTAGAGAGAGAAACATAATCGGGACTGCGTCACCACTGGAATTCACGAACATGACGCTGCCGCATAAGTCCAGCACAAACTCCCTAATATACCTGCATTGTAAAATAATCAACAAAAATTATTATTATTATTGTTGAGTTCAAAATATATTTTAATTTCCAAATGTTTATGGTTACCTCCTCACGGCCTCCTCGTCAGTGGTATCGGGGGTAATCGGACGCTGAGAGAAGTAAATACGGAGTGACGCTAGACTAAATAGTACCCAGAATACCGGAACTCATCATCCTCCCCTCTCTTCTTCTTCTTTTGCAGCGCCTTTGGATCGGCCCCCAACAGCTCCCAGATCATCTTCGTCAGGTCTGGATGGTCTGAAACACCTTCTATGGGGTCGTCATCAATCTGTAAAACCCCAAGGCGCTCACGTCACCTAGGGTGACTGTCATCTCCCCAACCGGAAGGTGAAATGTGTGCATCTCCGGTCGCTATCTCTCCACTAGACCGCATATGAGAGCCTCATCGTACCTACTCTAAGGCATGGTGGCTAGCTGATACAAACCGATGTTCATGATGCACCGGTCCATCAATGGATGAGGGACATACGGTATCTCCGGGGTGCGATGTCTCACTGTCAACATCGTGTCGTCCTGTATTTAACAATGATTTTAATTTAAGCAACTGACTATATGTCATATTAAATAATGTTATTTAAATTACTTATAAAAAATAACGTACCTCCAAAGATGCGTATGCGACACGATGCTTAATATGTGGGATCCACATAAGAGGACTAAATGTGTCAGCATCATGACCAGATACTTTGCACCGGAGGCCTCCGCACCGGGAGCCTCTCCAACGGGAGCATGTGAACTCTCCCCGGTCTATATAGTATCTCGTGATCGTCCTCGTCTAGATATGGCCATACTACATTTGAAAATAGCCGGTTACTAAATTTGTAACATATTTTTACAATTTACATTAATTAACAAAAATTATTATTGGAAACAATTTCTAACAATTTCTAAACAATTTTATATAATTTCTATAGATGTTAAACAATTCCTAACAATTTCTAAAATGTAGGAAAAATTTTAAAACCCTAAACCCGAAAAAAAAAACTAAAAAATAAAAGGCATAATTCATGCATTAAAACCCTAAACCCTAGTGCCCTAAAAAATACCCTAAACCCTAAAAAAATATAAACAATTTTGGATAATTTCTATAGATGCTAAACAATTTCTAACAATTTCTAAATAATTTTGGATGATTTCTATACATGCTAAACAATTCCTAATAATTTCTAAATAATTTTTAACAATTTTTAAAACCCTAACCCTAAAAGTTATAGGCATAATGTATATTATTAAAAAATTTAAATAATAAATCCTAAAAAATAAAAGGCATAATTCATGCATTAATACCCTAAACCATAAACCCTAAATCCTAAAAAAAATCCTAAAACCCTAAACCCTAATGTATGGTAATTAAACATTATAGGCATAATTTATATTATTCACATAACATATTTATAAAAATTGGTGAGACTGTTTTAAAAATATTTACTTAATTTTAAGAAACTGTTTTAAAAATTCAAATAATTGACAAGTGATCTCTTCTCAATTCAAATAACATATTTTCACAATATACAATAATAATAATAAGAATTATTATTGCAAACTAAATTAAAAAAATTCGGTAAAATACTGTACATCAATCGCGTCAGGAAAATTAATAACTCGCACGATATTTAACAATTCAATTTCTACAACTCTGTACGACCTAACCAATTCAAGAACCCTAAACCCTAACCCTTAATCGCCCTAATCGCACAACAATCAAGCAACAAAGCAACATTTCAACATTCCAATGCCATCACAAGGCACAAAACTTAAAAAAAGAAAAAAGAGGTGTGATGGCTTACCCGGAAATACCCGATTGGTGCTTCGTATAGGGAGGAGTTCAGCTCCAATGCCTCGTGTCGCCTCGCTTCATCTCGCCTCGCCTCTCCAATGCCTCGCCTTCCTATTAATCGACCGGTATCGGGTTTTGTAGCGAAAAATGGTTTCGGCGGAAGAGGAAGAGAAAGGGGAGGGGAAAGGGGAGGGGGAGGGATTTGGAAGCAAAAGGGAAGGAGAGGGGTGGGGGCAGTTTTAGCAGCAAAAATGGGGAGGGGGCAGGGATTGGGGTGGTGGGCGGTTTGGCAGCACAACAAGGGGAGGGGTGTGGGGTTAGAGCTCGGTTTGATATGTTTGAAGAGAAGGGGGCAGCCTTGTTTAAAAAAAAAAAAAACATTAACCAAACCGTCCAAAGGTGGGGCGATCTGGTATGGATAGCTGACCGCCCCACTGTGGGACGGTTTCGTGGTGAGAGTGGACCGCCCAGTGAAAGAATGGTCAGGACGTTTTAAGAAAAAAAAAATACAGAGAGCAGATTTGCTAATTTTTTTATTTTTGAAGGGTATTAATAAAAATCACGGGGCCTCAGTCAAAGCTAATTATATTTCACAAAGATATGACAAAAAGACCTGGTGCACTGGTGATCCTCATTAAGAAATGTTTTCTATCTTCTGGCAAAAAAAGCTAAGAAGAGAACTGTGGATTGCTAAAAAAAGTGTGCCAACGAATCGGGACTTTGATTCCATAATAGAAAAATTAAATAAAACTTCTTCACAGTAGTCTACTTAAGTAATTGTACATAGTTAAGCACAAACAAACAAACAAACACACGCAGCAAATATGAAAGGGAAATCAATAGATTTATTTCTTACAATCAAAAGATCGCATAACTAAGCACAAACAAACACCTAGCACACATCAACATCATAGTTTTAGTCAAACAAACACAAGCAGGAAACATCAAATACCATGCTAAATAACAAGCAAATAAACAAGTAAATCAGATGTATTTACAGCTTGCATTCCACAAATAACACAAGTGCAAACTACACAAGCAAAGTTAACAGTTAAACTAATAGTTGTGACCTACAAGGGATTCGAGAAAAGTACGGTAGTGACCAGATGTCTCGGAATGAATCGCCTCGACCAATGTTTTATGGTATTGCTGGTAATATGCAGCCTTTATATACTGCATGTCCATCTCAGTTCGTGTTACTACAACCCTGATTAGTGTCGAATCATTTGTGCCCATTCCCCTCATTGCTTTGTAAAGTACCTGAAAACGCCAATTTGTAAAGGTTATGGTAATATGTATATTAAAATGTTTAAACGTGATCTCCATATTAAAATGTACTTGGAGAGAAAATTTCACATTTTTTAGAATTTTTTAACTATTTTTTTAGATAGGTAGAAAATCACTGCTTTTGGATGGTCCAAAATTTTCAAATAAAGTGATTTTCTACATATCTAATAAAATAGTAAAAAACTTGGTCTGCATGTACATTTACATATGCAGAGCATGTTAAACGGTTCATATCGACAGTTTGGACTTCAAAAACCTTGAAATTACGTATTTCACCCTCTAAAATTCATAATATCATATTTACCCTCCTAAATTTCAAAAACTCAAAAATTTACCCAATTTATTTGACTTTTATATAAAAACTCATTTTAAATTTTATCAAACTGCTCTGTCAAGTACTTCCACTGTTCCACATTGGTTAAGTGGAGCATACAAGCCTTATGTCAAGTTCTAACACCAAATCCAAGACAGTACTATTATTCAAACTCAAATTGAAAAAAAAAAAACTTATTTAGAACATAATACTAAGGAGCCTAACCCATTAATAAAAGGGAAGGGATCCACTTCAACTATTTAGGTGAGCATATCATGACATCACTATTTTTCTGTATTAATAATTTAATTCTTAAAATTCCAAATGACAAAAATGAAATTTTGAGATTATTCCATATCTCAACAATGCATGTGTAGTGAAAAAATTATCAAATTTTAGAGATCACTTAGTACATGATCATCAAATTGAAATATCAATGACTGGATTAAATATGTGCATTGATATTGCACCTGTTATTCTTCCACCAAATAAACTCCATATTTTTTAAATTTATGGAAAACAAATATTTTACCTACCTAAAGAGATTTCCCATGGGCCGGTTTCATTTTGTGAAATTTGAATATTTAATATTTAATGAAAGAAAAGGTGTTATATTGATGCCTCATAAGAAACAATAGTACGCTGATCCCTTCTTCTTATAAAAAGGGCAAGAAAAAAATTTACCTTGGCAAAATACTTGGCTGGGTTCTCCGCACACCTCAAGATTGTCAGAAGACCAAGCTCAAAAAATCCTGATGTTTCACTCTTCACAGCCTAATGTAAAAGAAAAATAGAACTTAAAATTTAACAAACCCTTTGTCAAACTTGTAATAAAATGGGAAATACTGGTAAGGGGTAGATATCAGGCTTTTAGGTAATTGGTACCGATTTGAGAATTGATACCAATAGAGCTCATGTGTGCCCAGTAGTAGGGAGTTGATACTAGTACCCACTAATAGGTACCAGTGAGGTGGTAGTGGTTTTGCTTCTTTGTTTCCTTTCCAGAATATTGTAACTGTTAAAATAAAAATACAGCTTTGTAGGGATACCTTAGTAAGAGATTTCTTATAAGCTTGTTTGTAGGAAGCAGAAACAGCAGCCAAGTGGGCCGTGCTTCTTCCAGTGAAAATATGGATGAATACATTCTCATCTGTGCCTATCCTTTTCTCTCCAGCTTTGTACAAGTCCTTTGCATCTCTTTCAACCATCTGAAGATCGAACCCTGGACCCTCGTACCGAAGCACCCCAATATAGGAAAGCAAGAGCTATAAACATATTATAAAATACTTAGGTCAACATTTATCAATCCGAATAAGAATGGACAAAATCACTAAAATATAGGAGTGAGACTATGGTACTTTGCAAAGCGCACGTCGATCCGTACTATGGATCCATATCTTTGTTCTCGAAGTCCATATGGTCGATCTGAACCGTTCAACATGATCTCCATATGAATATATACTTAGAGATCATATTTTACATTTTTTAGAATATTTTTACTATTTTTTAAAATTAGTAGAAAATCACCTATTTTAAAATTCTGGATCATCCAAAAGTAGTGATTATCAACCTATCTAAAAAATAGTAAACAAATTCTAAAAAAAGTAAAATCCGGTGTCCAACTACATTTTCATATAGAGATCATGTTGAGCAGTTCCGATCGACTGTTTGAAATTAAAAAACATAGATACGAACCCATAGTACGGGCCGATCCACGCTATGCAAAGTACCATAACCACACTCAAAGTACAGAGAGAGAAAAAGAAAAAGAGCAAGAGAACCTTTTGGTGGTCACCAGATGTTTGAATGCTAAGATCATGCTCGAGATAGGAGCCAAATCGGCTATGGTATATTTGCTTAATGGTCTGCAACTGAGAGGGAGTGCGTGAACATATTATTTCAGTGGCAGCTGTCAAATCTATGCGATTACCACTTAGCGATTGTTTCAAAATCATTGCGTCACGTGTTGCTGGGTCCGGGAGCCATAGCAGTATTGCTTTCTACAACAATTTATTCCACATATATAATGTAAATATATATCCAGTGGAGTTTGTGTATAATGCTAAATAATTAGTATATATACCTCAAGGTCACCACTGAGCTCAGATGAGATGCGGTGCGAGAGATCCTCAGAATACATGGCTTGGTATTCTTGTTGAATGAGAGCACGTTGTGTTGAATCTCTATGCGCTAATATTTGAACCACTGCCGATTTGTCACACCCAAATCCTGTGTTTTTTCAGAGGGGTTATTGTAAAACCAGAATAGTAGTAATAGGTAAAATTGGATTTGCTGTAGCCAACAATCAGCACATTTTTTTTTTCAATTTTTATTTGTATTTTCTTTCCAACAAACAGGAAGCTTAGAAGCACCCAAATTTCTTTTCATAAGAAAAGAAATTTGAACTTACAAAATACCCCTCAAATATATGAACATTAAAACTGGCTAATGACCCAAAATTTGGAAATTCAGAGTAGAGGGGCAACTCATCAGATTCAGAAATTATTTTTTTCTTTTTGAAAAAAAAGGCAAGAAAGCCCATTATATTACTATTAAACTAATGTTTAGAATCTTATATCAGTTAAATCCTAATCTCTCCCTAGAATCCCTATCAGAACTCAGCAACTCAACTCATGCTTTCTTGACAGAACTGTCAACTAAAAGCTACCACCATACCAGATACTGGTACAGGAACAGAGAGCTAACAGTTCTGTCAAATCTAATTGATTAGTTGCCAAAAACCCAGAACAGGTCACATGCACAAACTTATCCTTTAATTCTGTTATTCCATGCTTCAATTGTCCCAAAATAGGAAGCACAGAGAACTAAATCAAAGCTAGAAAGTAGGGGAAAAGAATGGAGAAGAAACCTTTGAAGGCCTTGTGTAGGTCAATGGCGTCCTGACGAGGAATCGTAGGCATCGGTGGTACGGTTAGCGTCGTCATATCTCTCTCTCTCTCTCTCTCTCTCTCTTACAAGTTACAACCCGACTTCTTTCCTCAACGAAAATTAGATAGAAACAGTCGTGTATAATATATGCGAGGGAAGCGTTGCTGCGTTGTCCCGACGCTTTCAAATTCTACGAAAAGTCGCACTTGTCCGAAAGAAATGGTTCATCTACTTATAAAACTTTACTAATTAATTAATACTGCGTGACAATTACAGGATCTGAGGATAATGTAGAATAAGATCTGCGGTACCGGATCATCTAGAATGAGATCTGATTAGTAGTCTGTTTAATTCTGGCACGAATCTCGAAATAGACTAATAAACTACGAAGTGATTTTGGCTGATTTGGGTATAGTTTATGCGGTCCTTTACAGCAGAGGATACTCCCTCGTCAATTACTTCCCCTAAAGGAATTCAAATCCAGTGCAATACCTTCTCCATGCGACGACGCACCGACACCTGTCCTTCACTAGAGGACCAAAACAATCCTGGGCCGTTCGATCATAGATAGCAGTGGCTACCTTTTTTTTTTTTCCTTTGTTTCTATAACGTACCCTGTGCAACAAACCGTACAGTACCCGCCTGTTTGATTTTGGATTGCCCTGGAATGGTGGACCCCTCTGTTTTACATTTACAAATTCCATTACAACACAGTGACACGCAGATGGGTGTTCGCAACAAACCGTACTGTGCTTTGGCAGGAAAATTTATCACACTGCTGGCGCTGGGTTCACGTGGTGTAGTTGACTTGCCCTACATCAGATGTATACGTGGATAGAGATTTCAATCGAACGGCTCACGATCTTTCAAATATGGTACAATTGTTACGGATGGCAATAAGTAGGGTACATGTACTTTTTACAATGTGGGGTAAACGGGTACTTTTTGTTTTTTTGTTCGATGACTGATACTGGCGAATATAATACGACTTGAGCAGTTGAGCAAGTCAGTGAGTCATCCAATTTGGGGTAAAGATTTTAACAGAGCTGTTTCAGCTTCATGCAGCGCACAGACTATAGAATTAAAACAGCAATACAGATGACTCGTGCGCGGTATGCAGTCGAATATGCTCTGTTGGGGAAAACGCGTATATAACGTGTCGTTAAATAAGATACTTGTAGTCCGTCTCCGTCATATCCGGCCGCGGATAAAACGATATATTCTGAGTCGTATACAATTTGGGGGTGGGGGGGTGAATAAGTGGGATACACATGCTTTTTTTCAGTATTGTATGCACTTGTCGAACGGGTACCGTTAAGCGATATTGGTATGCGGCCAATTAATCATAATTTTATGTTTTCATTGAAGTTACTTGTATATACTTGTAATTACTAAGTATATCTGCTGCTAAGATAAAGAGGTAAGGAGAGAGTGGATCTCCTTGTCTTACTCCTTTTTTGCAATAAAAATAAGAAGTAAGCTCTCCATTAATATTGACACAAGATTGTGAGCTTATGAGCCACTTGTGTATCCAGTTAATCCAAGTCAAATTAAATCCTCTACTGTATAGAACTTCTAACAAGTATTTCCAGTGTATGGTATCATAAGCCTTAGCAAAATCTATTTTAATGACCACTCCCTGCTGATTATGATGTTTACTATAATGTATAAGTTCTTGACTAAGTACTACATTGTCTAATATATACCTATTTTCTAAGAAGGCGGCTTGACTTTCATCTATGATCCTATTCATAATGCCACTAAGTCTATGTGTAAGTATTTTTCGATAACAATTTAAAACTACAGTTAACCAAACTAATAAGCCTAAATTTAGTGACTGTGTTGGCATTTTTAACTTTTGGAATGAGGCAAATAATTGATTTATTTAGTTTATCTAGATTGAGAGTCTGAGCATGAAAATGGAAGCATAGTAACATAAGATCAAGATGAATTAAGCCCCAAAAGAATTGATAGAATTTAAAAGGAAACCCATCTGGACCTGGTGCTCCATTAGGTTCACAATCAAAGAGAGCATGTTTAATTTCCTCAAGAGTAAAAGGTTGAGTAAGTAATTCATTTTCCTGAGAGGTAATTTTGTCATTCTCATCCCAAAATTGTGGGTCTAGTGTAGCATATTTAATGCCTTCTATCCCTAAACACTTTTTGTAATAGTCCAAAATGTGGGATTTGATATCCTTAAGGGACTGCGTAGGTTGGTTATTAATATCTAAGGAATTAATTATATTTTTATTTTTCCTATGATTGGCTATTGTATGGAAAAACTTAGTATTTTGATCTCATTCTTCTAACCATTTCTGTTTAGTTCTATGTTTCCAATATAATTCTTCCTCTAAGAACAATTCTTCTAGTTTATTTTTGAGAGTTTGCCATTCCTCTAACTCAGGTTTATCTAAATTTCTGAATTCCAGGATGATGTCTAATACTGTTAACCTATCTAGGATAATGCATTTCTCTTTCTTTTTGAGTCCATTGTAATTTTTTGCCCATCCTTTGATTTTCCTTCTCATTATACCTAATTTCATATTCCAATTATGTCCTATATCATGTCCTGTAAGAGATGTTTCCTGCCACCATTTATTGATTAATCTAACAAAATCCTCTTGCTCTAGCCAAAGTGGGTCAAATTTAAAATGGGCTACAGAGGGGGTATGACTGTGTTCTATTTGAAGTAATATTGGGCAATGATCAGATCCATTTTTACACAAATCAATTAAGGAGACTCTGTTATATATATGATTCCAATCAGGAGATGTAAGAAATCTATCTAATAGAGCAAAATTCCTACCATTTGACCAAGTGTATTTCCTAGTTTGCAATTTAAGTTCTATAAGGTTATGTTTGTTGATAAAGTGGTTGAACCATTTGCTAGTGGTGACATCAAAATTGGATCCTGATTTTTCTTGGGAATTTCTAATGACATTAAAATCACCACTGATAATCCAGGGACATGTATGACCTAATCTAATCTGGTTCAATTCTGACCATAAGTCTTTTTAGGGTTCTCAAGGTAGGGCCATATACAATAGTATATTGCCAGGTAGTTTGGTCTATTTTGTTAAGGAAATGTACATCTACACAGTAAGTGAAGAGATTATAAGAGAGAAGTTATATTTTATTGCTATCTCCTCCAAACAAGATCCCACCAGATCTCCCAACAGAGGGAGATAAATCCAAATATCAAGTTTAGTAGATAATGTTCTAAGTAATCTTGAAGAGAAATCTTCTTTTTTAGTTTCCTGGATGGCTATCAAATCTATTTGGTATTTATTGATATAATCTGTGAGAGCCTGTCTTTTTCTAGGGGCATTCATCCCTCTAATGTTCCAGTTCAAAATATTTATCTAGAAATGTGTGTATCCCTATTAGAGCTAGTGTCTAATGTATCCTTAGTAGAATCTACCTCAATCACTTGATTAAGAGTTAAACACAGTTTGTTATTCTGTGAATGGGACTGCAGTTCTAAGGTGGATAGCACCTGTTCAAACTGAGCTCTCTCTAAATGCTGTATAGCAGATATGATGATATCTCTATTCTGTGAGCTATTGCCTAAAACTATATTGTATACACTAAACAGTTGTTCTATCTGTGGAATAGTTAGTCTATTATAAGGGAAACTTTGAATTAAGGTATTACCTGCTGATTTGGATGGACCAGAGGCTTTTTTCTTTAGTGCCCTTTGCAAAATTGGAGTCTGGGTATGCTTAGTGGTTATTCTGATACTCCTTCGAGGTACAGATTTGTTGTACCTCCATTCATTGGGAAAATGAGGAGTGTCTACATGTGTATACTCTGTAGATGTGTCTGACAATTCAATGGTTTCAGGAGTAACATTTCGGGCTGGAGTGGAAGAAGCACAGGTTTTCTTGGTTATAGATCTAGCTCTGTGAGAGTGAGATCTAGGATGAGATTTGGTAGTGTTAGATTTTGTAACAGGGCTGAGGCTAGGTTGTTTTCTAGTTTTAAGAATAGGGGTATGTTTCTATTTTGTAGAATTTTTTTGGAACTTTTGGAGTGTTTCTTAGTGGAGTGGTATTTCGTGGCTTGTAATTTTCTGAATCTATGTATAAGAGGGATAGAATCCCTCATGTCATCAATTAGATCACCAATGGGAATGCTATCTGTGTCACTGTCTAAGTCAGCCTGAGGGATGATAGGTGTATGAGGAGGAAGTACAGGCTCCTATTTGTATGAATTCCTGTCAAGGACTGAGGGATGAGGAGCTTGAGTGTGAGTGTTAGAGGGAGAGGGGGGAGGGTCAGAGGGCATGGTTTGCTGCTGGGTGGTGGTACCAGAGGTAGAGCCTATTCCAAGACCTCTTTCCATGTTATGTATGGCATTAAGTGCATTTTGAAAGGAATCCTCTTCTAAATCTTCATCTGTATCAAAACCATAGCCTTGATGGGATTCATTTTCTTGGGCACAAGATGGAAGTGGATTTTTGCCCTTATCAGGTGGGGAAGAGCCTAAGGAAGGTCTCTGAGAGATAGTATCAGAAGTGGGTACCCCTCATCTTCTGATCTGAGGAGAGAAGAGAGAAGGTGTTTGAACAGGAGATTGAGACATGTGAAGAGATGAGGTTCTGGATGGGATAGCATGATGGTGGGGTTGAGCTATAGAAGCCCTGTTGTGCCCTTGTGAAGGAAGAACATCTTCTTCCATGTTAGGATTTTCAGCAAGATATCACTAGGGGTTGAACAGTAGGAGTGGGTATGACAGGAGTAATTCCAAAATGAGTACCATTACGCACTAGTGGAAAAACGCATATCAGGGTCGATTAAAAACGCACATCAGGAACGGACTACAGGGCGACACTGACCCAGCAGTTACAGATAGTTGGACTAATCAGTGTCGGCTCAATAACCGATACTAATACTCCTCAATCAGGATCGGTTACCGTCAGCCGATACTAAATCCCTCAATCTGGATCGGTATTTATATTTAGCCGTTACTAATTGTTGACAATCAAGAACGGTTCTTTATTAATAGGCGATACAAATTGTACTAATCAGTAACAGTTCTTCTGAAAAGGCGATACAAATTGTACTTAATCAGTAACAGTTCTTCTGAATAGGCGATACAAATTGAACTAATCAGTAACAGTTGTTATAAAAAGGCGATACAAATTGTACTAATCAGTAACAGTTATTATAAAAAGGGATACAAATTGTACTTAATCAGTAACAGTTCTTCTGAATAGGCGATACAAATTGTACTAATCAGTAACAGTTATTATAAAAGGCGATACAAATTGTACTAATCAGTAACGATTATTATAAAAAGGCGATACAAATTGTACTTAATCAGTAACAGTTCTTCTGAAAAGGCGATACAAATTGTACTTAATCAGTAACAGTTCTTCTGAATAGGCGATACAAATTAAACTAATCAGTAACAGTTATTATAAAAAGGCGATACAAATTGTACTAATCAGTAACAGTTATTATAAAAGGCGATACAAATTGTGTGAATTTATTTTAAAAAAATATTTTTTATATTTTGGCCGGCTACCATATTTTTGCCAGCCTATATGCGAGGCTTAAATTATAACAACCAGAAAGAAACCAGAAAGCATTAGACCTATATGCCGGCTACCATATTTTTGCCAGCCTATATGCCTATATGCGAGGCCTATATTTTGGCCGGCTACCATATTTTCAAATTAGACATAAATTAAAATCAGAAAGCATTAGACATAAAAACATTACAAATCAACACACTGTGCAAATTATTACAAATCAACAGACCAGAAAGCATTAGACAGAAAATTGCAGTTTTCACATCCTAAATTAAAACATGTTGTTCACACCCTAAATTTTGAACAAAAAAAACATACTAAATTGATTTACTTTTTTCATCTAATACTTCCTTCAAGAAAAATTTACCCCACACTGTGCGAATGTTGTCGATGCTTGTTGCGTTATAACTAACGGGGAAATCCTGCATTTTTTAGAGCATATAAGTGCACGATTAATTGCATATTTTTTAAGCAACTATGCATACCTTTGGAAAGACAATATGTATATATATATACCTTCAAGTTTGGAAAAATATCGAGGAAACGATTTATTATGTCATGCACGAACAACATGACATAATATCCACATTCCCAACCATCGCGTTGTTGTGGGCACTATATTAAACAACAAGATATATAGTTAGAAAGAATCATGATATGGTCCATTTCCCAAAAGTAAAAGAAAAAATCTGTAGCTATCTATTCATTACATGGTCCAGTTGTCAGATAAAAGCTTCATGATATGGTGCATGTACTCACCAAAGAATCTACATGCATTCACTAATTAATTATCAATTTGTGCTGAATTGATTGTGAGAAATGAGAATATGGGTCCCTAAATTAGTCAACATTTGTACACTATATTAACAAGAGAATCTAACTTAGATGCTTTTAGGTTATACAATTTGTACATTCAGTAAAACTTTTATCAGTCCAACCATTAGATGCTTTTAGGTTATACAATTTTAATACACCTTGCAATTTTGTAAATTTACAACCGGGATACAAATTCATTTTAGAATCTTCGTACAAATTTTCAAATACACAATATTGCTTATCAGTACCAAAATCCTCTTCTAAATCACGTAACATTTGATCAAAATTAACACCTTCATTTACCACCAGATCATCATTTTCATCGCCTTGCACATCACTTCCGCTATTGTAATTATGATCTTCCTGATCATGCCCAGTACCAGTATCTATGCCGGTTTCCAAACTCTCGCCATGCCATATCCAATGGGTATAATGTTCCTTGAACCCACGACGGATTAAATGATTCCTCACTTGGAGGGGGTTTGAAAATTTCTTGATATTGTTACAATCACGACATGGACACGACATCACCCCATTCTCATTGTTCGCCATGTCTTCCATAGCAACTTTCATAAATTCATCAACACCTGCCAAATATTCATCTGAAACACGCGAGGTTCCATACATCCAACTGCGGTCCATCTGTAATTATAAGACAACTCAATTAAGTACACGCTTATGGTCAAATGTTGAATTTAGGGCTTACACGGGGCCGGTTTACAATCCTATCCCACTCTTTGAATACATTGTCTCCGTAGTGAGCACATATTAGTCGTGTTTTAGTATTTAAGAAAATTTCGGCAGCATTTCTCCTTAATTCCCCAGGTATCCGGGGAACTAATAAGAGAAAATGCTGTCGAAATTCTCTTAAATACTAAAACACGACTAATATGTGCTCACATCCTAATTGAGACAAAGTATTCAAAGAGCAGTCCCAAACCGGGGACTATTCAAAATTAACCCATATTGGATTAATTTTGAACGGGTATCATGACCTAAAGGCATAAATAATTCAGTTGTGGCTCATAGACAATACTCTAGCTAGCTAGATACCTACCAACCGTAGATACATTTAATTAACTACATACATTTATCATAATACACATTCAAGCATAAAATTAAACATGAGTTTTTATATTATATATACTTACAATTTTTTGGAATCGATTACGCACGGATCGAGTGATCTGAAGAGATTGTAGCACCAAATCCCTCAATTATAGCCAATCTACAAAACCAGATTTTTGTTTTTTTCATATAAGTTCAAGCTAAGAAATTTCCAAGCATGCCATATAGCAATTGCATGAAACCATGCATTTGTGTGTCTAATAAGATGAAATAGCAAAAGAGTATAAGAAATTTGGATGAAACCATGCAATTGATGGTGTACCAACAAATAAGTTTCGACACCGTATTTCACAGAACTACTCTAATTTTTCTATGATGTGGGGGTGTAGGCAACTGTTTCAATATTTCTCAGAGATACACACAATTGTATTTCGAGCTACATAAACTTTTTTAATTTGACTGAATATGCGACAATTCTTACATGACGAAAATTTCAATCTATAATGAACTGTGGGGCTTAAGACAAATTAATATCATATTGACTAATTGGTAGTGCATTTATATTGCTCGTGTAATTGTATCATCTGGTAAGATATTTTGCAGCATTGAACAAAACAGTGCTGCATCAGTGGGAAAGAGTGACACGCTGGCAGATAAAGATCAACCATTTACCATCTTATCATGGAAAGAGCATCTCCGTAGAGTTTGGTTATGTGAATTAGCTCATGGTTGTAGGATTAGGAAATAGCTAGCTAGGACGTTACATGACTAGACTGATCTACAGTGTAGGGATATTTCAAAGATCTTTTCAAAATTATTGAAGAACAATTCCTATTAATTAATTATACTCTATTGAAACTTCGAGGCATAAATGACCATCTAACTCTGTTGCTCATGATCAGATTGTCGAAATTAAGAACCCAGTGTGAAATACTCTAATTTTTCAAGCATGCCACGAGTATTTCACAGAAAATAAAAAATATCGGTAACTCAAGATTTTAAAAACGGCCACAGAATTGCTATATGCTCAAAGATTAATTTATATTACCTCAATCCACAGTATTTCGCGAAGAGTAAGAGAACTGCGACTGAGAAATTTAGTCTTTCGCGTAGGGACATAAGAGATTTAAAAACCTAGTCTTCATTCGCGTCAGCCAAACCCAGTATTCGCTCAAGATATACATTTGGGGAGGGAGAGTTATTAGGATCGGCTATTAAAATAACAGTTCCTAATACCTATCAGGAACGCACCTTAAACAACCGATACAAATTACTAATAATCAGGAACGCATTAAAAACAACCGATACAAATTACTAATAATCAGGAACGCATTAAAAACAACCGATACAAATACTACTAATCAGGAACGCACCTAAACAACTGATACAAATACTACTAATCAGTAACGCCTGTTAGAAACAACCGATACAAATACTACTAATCAGGAACGCACCTAAACAACTGATACAAATACTACTAATCAGTAACGCCTGTTAGAAACAACCGATACAAATACTACTAATCAGGAACGCACCTAAACAACCGATACAAATACTACTAATCAGTAACGCCTGTTAAAAACAATCGATACAAATACTACTAAATCAGGAACGCACCTAAACAACCGATACAAATACTACTAATCAGTAACGCCTGTTAAAAACAACCGATACAAATACTACTAATCAGTAACGCACCTAAACAACCGATACAAATACTACTAATCAGTAACGCCTGTTAAAAACAACCGATACAAATACTACTAATCAAGGTCGGATCTGTATTGTGCCCGTTGCTGATCTATATCCGTATCGGTTAGGACATAAATCCGACACTGATGGGGCGACACTAATTGTACTTTTTCCACTAGTGACGATAGGGTCTCCCATTTATTCTACCCCTCCAGGCACTAGCTATCTCAGTGTGTTCAGTTTCAATTTCAAAGTCAATATCATACGAGGAAACAAAACCAGTTGGGTTGCGATGAGTCATGTTATGGTGTTTGGGTAATGCTGAGAGATCACCTATACCAATATGAAGTCTGGCAAACCTGTAATCATAGTGGTTACGTGTCCCAGGATCTAACTCTAGTACAATTGCTCCATAAGAACTGAGAAGGCGATTAAATTCCTCCCAGTAAAACAAATCCATTGGGAATCCATGTAAACGAATCCAAACAGAGACAAGTCTTTTACCAGCATTAAACGTGGATCCCATTATAGGAAATTGTACCTCATCCATACGTAGCCATTTTTTGCGTGTTGCAGCCATTAGCCACTCTTCCGAGGGAGCTTGGATCACATAGATGAATTCATCGTAGACTGCAACGTGCCAGAGGAAAGGAGGGTACGAATAACGAAGAACTCATTCAATTTTATCCGGGCCCCAAGCCGCGATATCATCGATCAGAAAGCTCAGTTGCAATTCTCGGTTGATAGCCTCTGAATCTGGTGTGGAATTAAACATGAGCACTGGGGGATGCACCTGGCGCGGTGGCAAAGAAGGTTTTGGTTGCTCCAATGGAGGTGGCGATTGTTGGGGATTTTCATTGCGTAT
The DNA here is from genome assembly GCA_025461045.1 of Carex parvula. Classification (NCBI taxonomy): domain Eukaryota; kingdom Viridiplantae; phylum Streptophyta; class Magnoliopsida; order Poales; family Cyperaceae; genus Carex; species Carex parvula. The sequence goes on along the minus strand of JAJGRW010001381.1, from coordinate 214,512 downwards.
TCGTGGTTAGAGTGGTCGGTCTAGAGGTACTTGTTGCATCTGCTGTTGTACAGGAACTGGATTATGTATAGGCGGTGGCATTGGACCTCCAGACGGCCGATTAGAGTGTATCTGTCCCAGATAAGGCGGTGGTGGTGGAATCGGAGGTTGATAGTGTCTCGGAATACAATTGCCAAAGTTGTGGTAAGGTCGGGATCGAGCATTGCCCCTTCTATTAGGGTAAGGCGCCATAGCGACTGAGGGAGGTGAATCGGTCCGACCAGAGTGGGAAGACGAAGAGGCAATGTGATTTGACGTGACTGAGAGGCAGTTGAAGCTTTTATGTCCAGTTTTGTTACATATAAAACAAATGAAAGTGTTGCGACATTGAAATGCTTTGTGGCCCTGATCGCCACAACTCAAACAGATTGGATGATTTGGCGTTGATCGTCGCCAAATATCACGCACACGTGTATGGATCAAGAGAGATCTCGTCTCTCTCACGCGCTGATCCGCTTGCGTGGCTTGCCATGGTGGATTGGAAAGTAGCGTATCTTTGTATGACGGGCCAAATGAACCTGGCCCAACGCCATGAGAGACTGGAATTGAGCTCGAGCATACTTCATATAGTGGGCTTTGGATAAGGCCATTTCTCATTTGTTTGTGTGTGTGTGTGTTTTTTTTTTTTTTTTTATCTGATATCTTTCTCTTTTTTCTATTTTCTATTTTGGTTTATCGCCTCAAAATCGCCATTTTTTTGCTCCAAAGCTTCTATTACCTCGTTTTTGAGGTTATAGAGGTCGGTAAAAGGCTCAGAAGAATTTGAAACGAGCTGTGCTGCAATCTCGACAATTAGATCTTTCGAGAGCATGTTGATTGTCAAGCTTTTTGCCTTTCTTTTCATTGATTTTGCTGTAGCACCATTCCAAGTTTGTTCGTTGACGATGCATTATTAATTGATGTAATTCTTTCCTTGTGATGTTGTGTGCTTACGATTTAGTATGCATGTATATATAACGTTGTCAGTTGTCACAAAGCAAATTAAGAAGGCGGCCCAAAATCTTGGCCCAATAGAATAACTTCTTTCTGGAGGGACAATGTGGAATGTCCATGTCGCGTTATGATTCGCACGAGATCTCAACCCCAATGTGTAGGGGTGAAAATGGATCGAATAGTGATAAAATTATATCCATATCCGTTTAATCTTTTCGGATACGAATACAAATCAGATATTAGACGGATATATATGAATACGAATTGGATATCATATATTCATAGACATATACATAAATATTTTCATATATATTTTAAATTATATAGTATATATCTACTATTCAGATACGGATAATTAAAATTCAAAACCATATTTATACTACTATCCGCACGAATATACGGATATCAGATATCCGTATCTAATTTTCAAATATGAATCCGAATGCGGTCGGATATTCATTTTCACCCGGTCCAGATGACTCAATATATATATAAATCATTCATTTCTCCTTTTGGCAAAGTTTTAAAGGACGTTCTTTATAACTGAAAAGTTAACGGGTGAAAAAGTACATAAATGGAAGTCCTCTCAGCCGTTGCACTACTAAAATTTTCGCTTTTTGCAACAACAGGAAATCGCCTTTTCCATGGGCGTACCGTTGGAACAAGCCCTGAAATCGTTATTTCCATGCGCTACCGTTGGAAATACTCCCGTTGTAACAGCCCTCGATAAAAATAGCACTTATTTCCATCGACGCCATTGGAAATACTCATGCCTTACCTCACACTTCTTCCCTGCGCCTCTTGTAGATCTGAAGAAATGGTACTCTGAACTGTATGGTGATTATCTGGTGGTCGAGAAGCCTCTGTTCTTCATTGGTTTGATCTGATCTGTATGGTGATTATCTGGTGGACGAGAAGCCTCTGTTCTTCATTGCTTTGATTTGGATGGGGATCTTCTTCCTCTGGGAAGGATCCTTATCTCATTTAATTTTGGAGGATTTTTGCTAATTAGACCAGCCTTGTATTGTACTTGTAGATAGCAGCCAACATTTCTCAGTTCTTCTAATTGCAAGTAACATTTTGATTTATTTCAAATAACAGCAACTTATTATCCTAGAAGAAATGGTACTGATAAAAGGAAAAAGAAAAAATTAGATAGCCAAAATCTAGCTTTCAAACTAATTGATTATATTGATAATAAGTTGAGGAAAAGAGAAGAAACCTGAAAACCTGTCATGGGCTAAGAATGCAAGAGATAGCAATGTGACATTGGATTGGAATTGGGGCCTGGAAATAATAAGAAGTGATAAAAGAAGAAAATAAACCGTGGAGTAGATATTGATAGGGGTCCATTCAAAGCCCCAATAGAAGATGGCTTCATAATTTTTTGAATTTAAAGAGGAGATCATGGCCCAAGTTTGTCTGGAATTCACATCCAGTGCAATACCGTAATAGGGAATCTTTTACAATTACTTGATCTGGACCATTCTTTTTTAACTTGGCACGAATCTCAAGCCCAATAATACTGCCCCCTCAGTCAGCTCGAATTCCAAACCGGCTGAGAGTTAATCTCAAACCGTAAAAGAAGAATTGTAATAGGGAATCTTTTACGGTACCGTCAAGGATATGGATCCAGTTGGTATGTCCGGGTACAAAACGAAATTTGTTGAACAAGATGGTATGGATGTATTTTTGTTAATTCCCCATCAAACAATGGGGAATATTATTGGACTCGATCATGGCCCACTATTTTCAAAATTCAAATAATCAATCCGAACTATTCAATATTATAATAATATGAAAATATACTTCGAGATAAAATTTTATATTTTTTGAAATATTTTTATATTTTTTTAGACAATTAGAAAATCACTTGATCTAAAAATTCTGCATTAATTAGACATACATAGAATCTGCACTAAAATCATAATTTGGCTTCTCTTTAATTCACTATTGGATTTCATATCCTTCTATACATATCAGATTCCAAGACAATCAAATTAAGGCGACTTTCAATTGTTTGCATGTGCTGGGAAGTTTTCAAAATACAATCCATTAGAATTAGAAAGTAGATTTAATCTCATCATAATCAATCCATTTTTAAAATTCAAATAATCAATCCGAACTATTCAATAATTAAGAAAGTAGATTTAATAATGCTCAGTTGAAAGTAGATTTAATCTACTTTTCAAAGTACAGGAGCATGCTCAATTGAAACTAGATCAAATCAAACCATTTTGAAAAATGGATTGATTTTCAATTGAAAGTCGCCTTAATTCTCATCATAATCAATCTCATTATTCCCAAATTTGGATTCAGAAGTCGACTTAGAAAAATGTACAATTCTATGTTGTTAAAATCGCATCATAAAATTCTACCAAATATGCATGTCAAGAGAAGAATCATAGAGAAATAGACTTGGCGAATGGGGGTTAGAGGCTGGTCCGAGTTAGTGAGTTGAATTTGAATCGAGTTGGAGGCAATTCAGATTCGACTCATGAGTAACTGAGTTAGAATTAACTTAAGTTGTAAGTGAGTTGAATCGAACTGATTTCAAACGAATTACGAATCAAGAGCTTTTTGTGCATCCTTAGAAATCGGAATTGTAGAGCAATGTTTTCGAACTCATTATAGAGCGATTATGACCCGCATTACAATATTATCTTTTAATACAAAGAATTTTTCTCATCCAATTTCGAACCAATAACCTCTCGTATCAGAAATATGTGCATTTTCCATTAGATCAAAGGTGGATTCTTTCCCTCTAAATATTTTAAACTACAACTATTTTATGGTAAATTATTTTAAATTTTTAAATGTAAATATCTCTCATTGTAAGATTGAGTTAATTTGGTTTTGACAAAAACTGTCTCGTCTTTAAATACAGAAGAAATCCTATATCAATTATATTTTACGCACATGTTCATAATTATGTAGAACTTTCAAACTAGATTCATAAAAGACCAATGATTTTTACAATTTTTAACTAGAAAAAATGATTGTTGCTTATAGTCCAAATATTTAATTATATAATAGAAAAATGTAAAATATTGATTTTATAGTTCTTTTGTATTGATCATATATGAGGCGAAACAATAGTTTATTGACAAACTTTCTTTACCGCAAGATGCATAGTAAAGAATTGTTAAAAAATGTTAGTTACTTGTTGTCTGGTATAGATAAAAATGTTTCATGTACATAATGCCGATCATATGGTGAAGAAAAACGATGATGTGTTTATGAATCTTTTTTTGTTTGGATATTCTAAAATTGTAAAAAAAAAAACATGTTTTTGACCTTTAATTTTCTACATAATATGCGGTACGGATGAAAATATTTTGTGTACATTTTTCCATTTTTCAAATTTGCATATTACAGTATTAAAAGAAGTCATCTTTATTGATTATAATGTGATGTGACAAAAAACAATCTATTCATCAATTTTTTTTTACCACATGCGCAAATAATAATATACTCACAAATTTTGGGTACAAAAATTCTAAAATAATTTTATATTGTTATCGACAATTTGAAGGGAGCATGTGGTACAGAAAAAAAAAATAGCATCTTTCAATTTTATTTGCTAGATAACCTCTAATTATACAAAATTATTAGAAAAAACAATTAGTTTTTAATTTTAGAATTATAGTTACTATTTCAATACAATATATTGATCAAAACATATCTTGCATTGTTGATCATAGTCACATAATGTGTACATAAATAAATTATATTAAGGAAAAATAATAAATAAATTTACTAGTCTTTGTGCACAATTAGCGTGTGAATGTAAAGTGAGCCTAAACATGCATGTTCTTACATGTTTTTTGTATGATATGTTTGGTTAAACATGAGATTAATTATATGATCTATTGGTTTGATAGTATAGTACATATCTTAAAGATGCAAAATACTTTTTAATTTCTTTCCAACTAGTCCTTATATATATTAAGAAATATTAACAAATGTTAACTAGCAGTTCCTTTTACATTTTGATTCTGAAAAATATTCAACATATATAATTTTAGAAAAGTAATTAAATATAAGTTTTTAGAGAAAACTGATGATACCTTTACATTTTGAAAAACTAAAACAAAATTTATTTTATTATTGTTTGTAATATTTGTAACATATAATTATTAATTTTAGTAATACACACTTATTTCTTGCATTTTTTTAATGACATATACATACATTTTGTAAGAAATTACTTTAGATTCATATTTATACAATATTTATCGTTATAATATCAAAACTGAAATAATAGGGACTTAGATCCCTATTTTTACTCCAAAAAAAAAATCAAAACTGAATTACAAAATATTGTAATATATTAATATCATGTTCCATTTTTATAGGAAATTTAGTTTAATTATCACAATATAACATCATAAAAAAAATAACATATCACTTCAGATTTCGGACTAAATGAAATAAATTTGAGTTACAACAAAGTTACAACAACCATTTTTTTTCATTTTCAAAGTCCAAATCATCGATCCAAACCGTTCAACATGATTATCTAAATAAAATGTGCTTGCAGATCAAATTTTACATTTTTTTGAATTTTTTACTATTTATTAAGATGGATAAAAAATTCAATGGTCTGAATATGACTATTTTTTGTAAAATACTTAAATAAATAGTAAAAAAATTCAAAAATGTAAAATTTGATTTGCAAGCACATTTTATTGTAGAGATCATGTTGAACGGTTTGGATCGACGATTTGAAATTTGAAAATGAAAAAAATGGTTGTTGTAACATTTTATGGTAATTTCATTTGCAGGTGGCCGGTACTCAAATACCTATAGTTACACTGTAACAGAATTCCAATCATCTAAAATTAGCTTATAAATCTTGCATGTCAAACATGCTATCTAGATTTACTTAAACCTGAAACCATCAACATTGAAATGATCAATAAAGAAATATACGCCGAGGTCCAGAAACCATTTCTAAAGAGCAAACTGATCTGATCCTGATCTGTTCTTTTCCTGCAACGCTACCAGTATCTCTCTTAGAGCTCTCATTAAAGACCAAACAACAAAACATGCTTAAATACAGCTCTCAGATCACAACAATGTTGCATTAGCAAACCTCGTACATAATCACATCAACATAAAAATATCAAAGAGAAATAACTATAAACATTAAAATTATAGAAACTCAGTTGCATTACATAACAAAAGAGGGGGAAAAAGCGGGAATCAAACCTGCACAATTTCACCAATGATCTTAACATGAACATACAACTTACTGATCAGCTGATCAACAAATCCATCATCATTTTTAAATTCTACAATTCTAACGGTCTTAAGGAACTCCCGCTGGAATAATGCATCACTTAGTCCCTCTGGAGTCGCAGCCCATGTTGCATCCAGTGCCTTCTATAGTAACAAAACAAGTTACATAAATTTCATTGATCATATATCGACCCTTCTACAAGGGCTTACTTGAGGGGGTAATTTGAACAACACCTGGTTTTAAACGGCCTTTACCATACTGTAAATACTCGAAACTTGTCATTTTCTTTATTCGATAAATTTGGATTTTTAGACTATCTCATTAATTGACTATGTTTTTGTCTGCCTCCTCAATTGAGGCATGAAAAAGATAACCAGTAGCAATACAAAGAGAGAGAGAGAGAGAGATTACATAGATGTTTTGCAAGGTGAGCTCTTGTAGTTCAGGCGAGCGATGAAGGAAAAATGGTGCCAGATCAAAGACATAGAAACCCAAACTCACAAGTTTCAGACACTTTAAGTTGTTGAAGACTGGGCAATTAGATAATTCCTTCTTCAGTGCCTATTTTCACAAAGTAAAATTAAAACTATGTTCAAAAGAAAGGAAAATTACAAAGCTAATTATAAATGAGAACTTTTTGATGCTTATTATAGACATGGGATGTGTTTACTCCAAGAACTACAAACAAATATCATGTACACTGAAGTATATGCATATAACATGACCAAAGAAAGGTTTTGTATGTTTTCAAAGTACCTTAAAAAATGCCAACAAAATTAATATGCAAAAGTAGAAACATCGCAGATTTTTATCTCCAATATATTGCAAAGAGAATGTACCTTTTTGTCAGTGCAATCAAATTGTAGCTCTAAGCATTCGAGATTTGAAAAGCTGGCAATAAGCTTGAGGACCCCACTAATATAATCATACTCATCATAATAATCATACCAATTAGGAATAGAGATGAACGCATCAACAAGCAATGGCATATTTATCAAAAGAACTTCCCCTATATCCAGTATAGGATATATATCAATGATATGAATTTCAAAATACATGAGATTAGGTGTGGAAATCTGTAATCTATTTCCATCATATACCAATCACGAATAACCAACTTCTTCAAAGTGTTGGAACATATCTCAACGATCCCCATAGAACGTGATAGCACTAATTCTTCAAGCGCTGGACACCCTAACAAAAGCTTTTTGAAAAAATCATCACTTATTGAAACACTGCCACTGAGGTGAAGGGTTTTGAGGCAACGAAGGTTTATTGAGTTGGGTTCTACAGCTACACGAGAAAAACCATTCATAGAAACCCGCAGCTGTAGATCTATTAGTGAAGCACAAGTGAAAATCAGATTGGTATTCAAATTCAAATTTGCACACAAATGCAGTTTGATTGAGCACTCCCGAGGCTCCAACTTCATTGCATCACTAATACAATCAGCAACAACTTGAGTGTAAGGCAAGTAATACCCACACTGATCCAACCGAAGTCGAAATCTATTAATTACACAAGATGTGTCTCGTTTCTCCAACACTCTTTTCACAAGTAATTCGAATTTGGTCACAAATTTTGCATGCCATTTTACCTTCAACAATATTTGACATTAACTCAAACTCTTTAATGTCAAATTCCAGAACCGGCACAGATTGCCATGTGTTTGTCCATCTTTTGGACAAGATGCATGTCTGCACAGCGTTTCTTGTACTAAGAAATGATAGAATATATGTGAGAATCTCATCAGGCAAGCTACTGATCCTATCAATACCACATCTCTTGGTTTTCATCATCTCTCTCTTTCACCTTCACAAAAGCATCTATTCAAACACCTTCCTGGCACGACTCTGTTGTACAATAAAATTTATAATTTCAATATAAATTCCAACATCTAATTTCTCATATCATTGGAAATTTCTAATTTCAAAAGAAATTACTAAAACCAGTACAATAAAATCAAGTTTAAAAATGCCATACCTGTGAAGAATTGGCAGCGACAGAGGGAAGCAAGAGGATCGGATGAGAGGTGCCAAAGAGGCGATTTAGGGTTTAGGGTTTTCCCCGTTTCTCTTTCTATTTCGCGTAGGGTTTGGGGGAGAGTGGGTTGGCAGCGACACAGAGAGGGATGGAGTTATGGTATGAGCAATTTAGGATAAAGATTTTAACAGAGACGTTTTTGCTTCATAAAGCGCCAAAAACATATGTAGTTCAGTTTTGATTCTATAGTATGTGCGCTGCATGAAGTGAAAACTACTCTGTTAAAATATTTACCCGAATTTAGACCGGTGGACTTAATTTTTACCGATATTTTTATTAATACCCAAAAAAAACAAATTATCAAATCTGCCCCCACCCCAAACTTATTTTTAAATCTACCCCAACTGCCCGTCGGCTGGGCGGTCCACTTTCCGGACCTGACCGCCCAGCAGGCGGGCGGTCCACTACCCTTATCTGACCGCCCAGCAGCTGGGCAGTCCGCTATAAAACCCCTATAAAAGGGGTTTTTCTCTCTCCTGATGAGCACAGTATTCATTCCAAGTTTCCAACAAATTTCCAGAACCGAATGAGAGAAAGAGAGGCGATTTTGAGGCGATGGTGAACAGTAATTCCAGCACAGTAATTCCAGCACAGTATTTCCAGAACAGTAATTTCAGAACAGTAATTCTAGAACGGAAATATGTTGGTTGCACTGTATGTGGGCGGGAAGTTTACTCGGGGTGCGGAGGGAGCACAGTACACTAAAAGAAGCAGCCTACGGCTTCGAGGTAAATGCAAATACCTTATTTGTTGAACTGAAAGGAATAGTGTATGAAAAAATTGGTGTGAACCCCAACCGGTGTGATATAGATTTAGCTACCCGGATTAACACAGTAAGTGGTGGTAGACCTTACTATACCAGGTATCCAATAACAGATGAGTCGTTATGGAGGAGTGTTTACAACACTTTTGAGTCACAGGGGTAATGGTAATGGACTTATATTCCATGAGAGTTCAGCGTGAACCCGGGGTTGGAACATCTAGGAAAATAGAGGTTATGATCACTCGGGTTATGACAACCCGCGTCACTCGAGTTATGACAGCTCGAGTTATGAGCACTCAGGTTATGACAACTCGGGTCATGAGCACTCGAGGTATGACAACCCCCGCCACTCTAGTTATGACAACCCCCGCCACTATAGTTATGACAACCCCGACCCCTCGAGGTATGACAACCCCCGCCACTCGAGTTATGAACCGCCCGTATCACCCGTTTATGAGAATTATGTACCTGATTTTACCACCGATCTACCACTACCACCACCTCCTCCTGAAACCCCAATCCAACCCAGATTTCCATCTGTACCACCATCAATACCTATAGTGTCACCCATTGCTATCCGGAGAGACCTTGACCTTGATGCTGAGCTCAATGCCGTACCACAAGGAAATTTGGAAACAGGTGACGAATGGGAAGGAGATTGGGATTCTGATCACCTGTCAGAAGGTGATGGAGATTATTTACCTAAGGAAGACAGATTTCCGATTAGAGGTTGGACAGATAGGCATCCGTGCCCCACATTCAACGATACCACTGCTTTTGAGGCAGACATCTCATTTTTTGGGCCGCGTGTCAGGTACAGTCAAGAGCTTGCTCCGCAGCAGGTTTACACCAACATAGATGAACTTGTGAAGAAAATATATGAGGTCCATGTTCATGGCAACTAGGAGTGCAGAATTGAAAAAAGGGACCGAAGAAGGTTAGTAATTGTTTGTGCCGACGAAGTGCATTGCCACTTCCGTCTATATGCAACCCCTGTGGGTAAGGGCGAGGCATGGATTATTAAGAAGTGTGAACCACCTCACACATGCAAGGCTGCGTCATCAAGGAAAGACCATGCAAATCTTACGGCTTCACTTATTGCCGATGTAATTGAGAATGACGTTAAGGAGGACCCATCGATGAGCCTTAAGGAGGTCGCTAGATATGTCAGACGCGTTTACAAGCATGTCGTCCCAAAATACAACAGGTTGTGGAGAGGGCGTGAACTTGCGATTTGCCGAATGTTCGGTAGCTGGCATGGTTCATACAACTTGCTTGCACCATTGCTGCAGGCTATAGCAAGTACAAATCCCGGCACTGTCTTTGAATGTTGGAATATAGGCGTACGGACTGTCGACAACGCGTTGCAATTCAAGGCCATAGCATGGGCGTTCGGTCCATGTATTCAAGCTGTGCCATACATTAGACCGGTCATCAGTGTGAATGCATGCTTTCTGTCTGGCCGTTACGACGGGAGACTGCTGATCGCATGTGCATATGATGCTGAAAACCAGTTGTTGCCTTTGGCCTTTGCAATTGTTGAGAAGGAGGACGGGGAAAACTGGAGATTTTTCATGAGGTTCGTAAGAAGACGAGTGGTTGGCGACCGGTTCTTTTGTGTCATATCAGATCAGCACAAAGGAATCAAATATGTTTTTGATTGCCCAGATTTCGGGTGGTCGACAGCGAACGACGATTGTGTGCACAGGCTGTGTATGCAACATGTTACAGACAACCTACACAAGAACTGCGGATCTGAAAAATGGGTTGCAGATACATTCAGAATTGGTTGCAAGAAGAAGAAGCCAAGAAGGGTGGAAGAGATGTTCAAAGATTTTGCCAAGGTATGTATATTTTTATTTGTTGACTTATATTTTCTGAATTATTTACTTAAATTTTCTCATCTAAATTTTTTTTTTTTTGCAGTACTGTCCAAAGGCAAATTTGTACTTACTCAATGTGGGAAAAAATAATCCCGCCGATCTTGCTGAGCCACCCGCATATGAGAAGATATTGCAAGCCCGTGATAGAGGTTTCCGATGGAGAATTATGACCACAAATGGGTCTGAGTCCTTGAATGCTGTTTTTAAGCAGAGCCGGCAGTTGCCCGTGGCAGCAATTGTGGAGGACACATTCTACAAGTTAAATGCATGGTTTGTTGCACGACGTGTTAAAGCCCTCGAATTACTGTCCAGTTATGTATATTTTTATTCAGAGATTTTGACAAGGTATGTATATTCTTATTTGTTGACTTATATTTTCTGAATTACTGTCCAGAAATCAAACGTTTTCAACAAGGGTGGAGGGGAAACTAAGGAAACATAGGGAGAAAGGTGCAGCTATGAGAGTTGTCCCGTACGGGGATAACCAATTGGAATTCGAAGTGCACTGTCCAGATGAGTTTGCTCCAACCGGCCGTAGACCGGATGGGACTATGGAGTTTGTGAAAAAGATGTTCAAGTATGTTGTTATTTTTGCACCTGACAATACTGTAACATGCACTTGCCAAGGAATCCAGTTGGCCCACATACCTTGTTCTCATGTTATGGCGGTGTGCTTAGAGAGAAACTTCTCTGAGGATGATTATGTCGCAGACATGTACCGTACCGATTACCTTGCGAGTACTTGGGGTGCATCTTTCCACCCTTATCCCAACCAGTATCAGTGGCCGCCCGATGTTGGTGATAGAGTATGTCCCGCAAGCGGGTGGATCAGAAAAGGAAGAAGACTCCACAAGCGTCAAGTAATGACCATGGACGAGATGGAAGGTAGGCAAATGGGACATCAGGCCCGCCGTTCAACAACTGACAGGCAGCGAGCAGGTACGATTGATTTTATTTATTTACTTATATTTTATTTTGATTTTATTTCAACTGGAATGCAATGCAGATGCCATTAACGAAGCCAACGAAAGAGAAAATGCTAGAGTTGTTGCTGAGGCTACAGGTAGTAGCCACCGCACTCATGAAAGCCCAGGAACCGGTAGTAGCCATGGAGAGACATCTGGTAGTGCCGCACAACCAGCTGCACCCAGACCCAGACGTCGTATTTTGAGTTTGTTCGGCCGTCGTCGCTGATTACCAAGTTTTGTTAAATTATGTTATGAACTATTTTAGATGTATATTGTGAACTAGTCTAATTGGTAGTTTGTGAACTATGCAATATTTTATTTGCCTCGATTATTTTATATGCTTCATTTTTGTTATTTTTATTACTGAATTACGCCACGATCTCGGTTTCTCGCTTTCTTACCTCGTTTGTTACTGTCCATACCTCAAAATCGCTTCTCTTTCTCTCATTCGGTTCTGGAAATTTATTGGAAACTAGGAATGAATACTGTGCTCATCAGGAGAGAGAAAAACCCCTTTTATAGGGGTTTTACAGCGGACCGCCCAGCTGCTGGGCGGTCAAATAAGGGTAGTGGACCGCCCGCCTGCTGGGCGGTCAGGTCCGGAAAGTGGACCGCCCAGCCGACGGGAGGTTGTGGTAGATTTAAAAATAAGTTTGGGGTGGGAGCAGATTTGATAATTTGTTTTTTTTTGGGTATTAATAAAAATATCGGTAATTTTTAGGTAAGTTTTGAGTTTTTTTTTGTATAAATTTTGTAGAAAAATAAGAAAAAAATATATATTTTAATCTAGTGACTAATAAAATATTGAATATATTTAAAACTTAATATAATTTTTTTATGCAAAATTTAACATTAATAGATTTATCTTCATCTTTATCTAAAAAATAAAATACTACAATAAAAAATGTTGAATGGATTTTACACAGGCTGACATAAAATTAGCTCATGACGGACTGAACCAACATTTGATTAAAAAAAAAAAATAGAGCTAAGGTAAGGCAAGACATTAGTGTATATGTTTCTACTTACATAAAATGTTTAGAAATTTTATTGGTCCAAAATCAACGATCATTGGTATAATACTAGATAATACTTTAATGAGTGAGCCTATGGTGCTATGCATAGCACGGATGGCTAGTGTACTACGGCTCAATATGGTACTTTTTAAAATCCTAACGGTCGATCCAACCGTTCAATGTGATAACCATATGAATATGTACTTGCAAACTAAATTTTATATTTTTTCAAATTTTTTTACTATTTTTTTAGATAGGTAGAAAAATCAGTGTTTTCTGAAAATTCTGGACCATCAAAATTCTACCTATCTAAAAAAATAGTAAAAAAATTCGAAAAAATATAAAATTTAGTTTGCAAGTACATATTCATATGGTTATCACATTGAACGGTTGGATCGACCGTTAGGATTTTAAAAAGTACCATATTGAGCCGTAGTACACTAGCCATCCGATGCGTAGCACCATAGGCTCACTCTACTTTAATGAGTCCAGCTACTATAACACTAGTGTCATTCCAAATTAAATAACACCACATCTTAAACCATTAGATCTACTTTAATATTCGTGTACAAGATAGGGCTGGAATGACACTAGTGTCTTGCACGAATATTAAAGTAGATCCAATGGTTTAAGATGTTGTGTTATTTAGTTTGAAATGACACTAGTGTTATAGTAGCCGGACTCTACTTTAATTGTATGAAATTTGATATATATTTTGATCCAAAACATATCTATAAACTTACATTTTTATTTGCAACCTTATTTAAATTAATTTTTATTTTTACAATAGTGGACAAAAAAAAAGGAAGAATTTTATGTAATCTCAAATTTTTCAAAATTATTTTTATTAAAATATATATCTGATGTAAAACAACTAATTAACAAATCCAAAACAATTGCTCTTCTAAATTTGGAAAACCTAATCCTTGTTATTTTTTTGAACTAAAATAATTTGTAACTAAAGTTAACTACGTCCATTAATTAAAGATGAAATCTTGTCTTTATCTTTTTTCTCAACAAAATTAGTTATGCTCGCGCAACAAATCTACAAATTGCAATTATCAACTTTTAACAAAATCACAACAATACAACCACCATATATCCAATATTTGTTGGATATATAAACTCATATTATTCATTCCAAAATTTCAAACCTAAGACCTTCTAGCATAATTCAATTCGAAAAGTTTGAATATACAATATGTAGTTTCAACCATCTCTCAAGCTGGCTTTTCTGTCAATGTTATTGTTATATTTTGCGGCAAATAATGGTATGGTATCAGCTTTAAACTTGTGTGGGATGAACAACGATGACATCACTGCTTGTTTGCCATCTGTGACAGGCTTCATTCCGCCACGACCAACACCTAACTGTTGCAGAGCCGTAAGAAAGGCCAATCTACAATGCTTTTGTTCTTACAAACACTCTGTTTTGATTCGTCAATTGGGAGTTAATGCCGATCAAGTCAGAAAATTACCAGCTAAATGCAGCATTGTTCAGCACCCAAATTGTTAAAATCTTAAGATATAATGCTCTATTGATTTTGTATTGATGATGCATTGATGATGCATGTTATTAATTTACATGCATATAAAGTGTAATATTTAATTTGTATGATTGTTAAATAAAGATGATGATGCATGCTGTTGATTTACATGCATATAAAGTGGGAAATATAATTTGTATAATTGTCAAATAAAGATGATGTGTCAAAGTTGTGTTTCGTTCGTATACATTCTCCCCCATTAAATTATCCATTAGATAAAAATTTAATTTGTCCAAAAATTTTAGTTTATTGCTAATTAAACTTTGTTCAAAAGTTCAGAATATAACATGTGCAGATCTTTGTTCATGCTCGAGGTCCTAAGTCACCTTTAAAATGTTAAAAATATTTTATTAGATAATATGAAAAATTAACTGATTTTTTTTATATGTATTAGTCCTTGTATATAAAATAATAATTTAAAGGGCTTACAAGTAAAATTTAAAAATTAGGGGATGGCCGTTTCATTTTCAATTAGGCCCTTTTGGTTTCCTAATCGCACGCAGCAAAAAAAGAAAAGCTATCACTTTTATCCCTTTTCAGCGTTCTCCTTTTCAATTTGAAACATACCTTATTTTAATTAATATGAACAAAAATATTTTCACGATTTTTTATTTACATACATGTAACAATTTCAAATAGATCTAAGAACAATTTCAAATTATGGAATATGGAATATCGACTTTATTATTAATAGAATAAAACAATTTTAAAGAATTGAATTATTAGTTTGAATCTTACAAATTACAGTATATATGGTGAATTGGTGAACTTATCCTATACAAAGAACTACAGAAGAGAAAAAAAAATGCAACAAAACTTTTGTATACTCCAGATTTATTAACTTAAATCTATTTTTTTGAATAAAAAATTGCTAATCTCATCTAAGAAATTATCTATCTTTTTTGGAAGTTGAGCACTTTGATGGAAACACCGAAGAGGACAGCGAACAGAGCTGCAAATCCAACTACCATAACTGCAACCACCGGTAGAAAATCGTGATGGAATCCAAAATAACTCTTCAAAAACTCTCTCACTGTTTCATTTGATCCATGAAGCGGGTCATCTATGTCTCCGAATTGTGATGTGACCAACCCGTATAGTGTCCATGAGACGGGGCAGGCCCAATAGTACCAACTCCACCATACTGGCATGCTCTGCAAATGAAAGGGCAATTTGGTCATTTTTTTAACAATGAACATGTTGAGATTTTTAGTGAGCAGATAGTAGAATTTATCAAAAGAACTTACGGGTCGGGCGATGATAAATCCGGAGAAGACATTCCAAATGCCGTAAAATGCCGAAGAAACGATGGCAGCGATGTTGTAACTAGGAGTCAAGCCGACACAAAGCATCCCGTAATATGTGAAGTAAAGAAGTGTGAAGTACATATAGAATAGATACCAGAAGAATTTAGCTGCTGTCCACTGAAAGTTCATCATAGAGTACACAATTACTCCGTAAAGTACCGATTGTACCAGCACATATGGCAGCTCGATTGTCACCTGAATATGTTGCACAAAGAACAGTTAGTTTTATTTTTTGTTTTTGTTCTCCTATTTAACTTGTTATATTTTGTTATAATAAAGAAAGAAAGAAGATACCTACCTGTCCAAATGCATAGGGAAGAGCAGAGTACATTCCGGCAGCTCTTTCCCGATAAAACACAGATCGCTCAATGGCCACAACTGGTTGAACTGAAGTAGAATAAGAGATACCCATAAATAACACAGCAGCATACATTGATCCCATTGCATTGAACAAGTCCTGTTGAGTGTTCCTTTTGCCTCCGAGGCGCCAAAATATTGTGCCGAACATGAGAGCGATAATTAGAGAGAAGAAGAAGCGAATGACAGTATAAGGAGGGTTTCTCCAATAAGACAAATGCTGTTTCCAGAGACACGCCTTGCATTGTGTCATGAAAGATTGCGAGTATTGGGTTGGAAAATGGAGGTCGCTTGTACCGGGAGGTGGCTTGCTTAATTCCTTTATGATTTCCTTGTTACTCCTGTATAATTAGTTAGTTATATTAGTTAATTATTTATAAAATATGAGTAATTTGTTATAAGGTAATTATTTATGAATATAACTTACTTGTAGAGTTCAGAATTACGATAAGTCTCTGCAAAATCGATCCCCAAAACTTCCTCTTGTGCAATTGTCGACACTTCCAACATCCATGTAGCAGGATTGTATCCATCCTTTATCTTACTAACTCCAGGAATTGACTAAAAAGATAAAAACAAAACAATTAATTTCTCTTTTCTGATTTTAGACAAATAAAATTATGACAATGGCCTTATATAATTTTTTTATTCAGATTAGCCTACCTCGAAGTAACTGATTAGGTCTTTGGATTGGTGACCTAATGGACCGACATAAATCTCCTCACCACCTCTCTTCATCAGGAACAACTGCATTTAGATAGAAAAGAGCAAATAAGATGAGAATCTCCTGCAATGAATGTCAATTAAAGCACACACAAAAATAATAAGCAAATAATTGATGTTTCTCACCTCATCGAAAGCCTCAAAGATATCAATGCTCGGCTGGTGAATGGTACAAACAACAGTTCGTCCCGTATTAACAGTATTTCTAACGGCTCTCATAACAATTGCAGCAGCTCTAGCATCAAGACCAGAAGTTGGTTCATCCATGAAAATAATTGATGGATTAGCAACTAACTCAACAGCTATGGTTAGCCTTTTCCTCTGCTCTGTTGACAGACCGTTTACACCCGGTAACCCAACTAGTGCATTTCTAAGCGGTTTTAGTTCCACTAACTCCATCACCTCCTCAATGAACATCTATACATTTTTTAAACAAAAGTATTTAGAAAAAAAACCAACAAGTTATATGGAAGTTGAATATAGTTTTATAAAAAATGTGTACCTTTTTAGTGTTAGAATCAACATCATGAGGTAGTCTAAGCCATGCAGAGTAAACAATAGACTCATAAACAGTCAAATTTGGTGAATGTATATCATTCTGTTCACAGTATCCTGAAACTCTTGCGAAAGTCTCCTGTTTCTTCGGGTAACCTGAGATGGAGATTTCTCCTTCAATGTACCCACCGGTTTTTCTACCAGCTAAAACATCCATTAGTGTGGTCTTGCCCGCTCCGCTAACACCCATTAAGGCAGTCAGAACACCTGGCCTGAAGGATCCGCTAACTCCTTTTAGTAGCAGTAGTCTATCTTGTTCTACTCCTTGTGTTTTCATTTCCTTTAATCAATAAAACCAAAAAAGAATTATGAGAACAGGTCAAAAAAATTGCTTGAGTTTGTCTTAAGTATACAATATATATCAAGGTAAAACATTTACCGCTGGCATATCGACAGAGTATTTCATATTGTCAAAGGCAACAGAGAGTGGTGCAAAAGGAAGAACCATTCCTTTCTGGTTCTGATTCAAGTCCGAATTCGATGCAGATATAATCTCAGACATTTCTCCTGCTCTTGGTCCATCAAGTACCTCTCCAGTTACATTTGTGTGCTTCTCCTTCAATTCCTCTTCTGATAAACTTTGCTGAGCCTTCCCAGCCGCTGTATAATTTTACGAAAAATAGTTGGTTTAGCACTATTTGACAAAAATGGAGGGTTGAAACTGTAAATCAACAACATTAACAAATGCTAGCACTTACGTTTGAGATAGCTCAAGGCCACAGTGAAGAAGAAATTGAATATGATAACGAATCCAATCAAAGCACCTACACCGATCCAATACCATTTTGCCTCAGTCGGCAAGCCACGGTTTTTCAACACTTGAATTCCAAGATATTCTGTGGCTCCTTCAGCATACTAAAAAAAAGAAAAAGAAAAAACAAAGTTATAAGACATTTGATAAACAAGTTGAAATTGTATGAAACAAGCAAAAGGAAATGTTAGCTTACATGTTTCCATTTGTGTCCCAAGAATTCATTGATACTCAAAGCATTCATCGCGTACATAAGGGGTGAGATCCAGTAGCCCCAAATCCACCAAGCCCTTATTTTATCTACATCCATTTTCAATTTTAAGCAGTTAGACATAAATGAACCATCTCTTGAAAACTAATTATATGAGAAAAGATAAGAAATATACCATGAGAAAGGATAAAGCCACTCAAAACTAGTGTAACCACCAAAGCAAATGAAGCCAAAGTATTAGCTACAACAGTGTCCCGGCCTAGTGATGCCATGAACCTAAACATGCCAGATGCCATCTGATTCACCAACATTAGTAGCAAATACTGCTTGAAGAACCTTCCCACATTAGGATCAAACCCAATGACATAGTAGTTCAAGAAGATGGTAACAGAGACCTCAACAAAAGAGATAGGTATCTTCAAAATCCAAGACGGGATCGTGTAAGCCCAAGCCGGGAAAAAGAGATAGTCACGTTGTTTGAAAAACACAGGCAGTTTTATGCATGTCAATGCCAGCTCAGAGAAGCCGTTAAACATGTGTGTAGACATGGCGAAGAACAGTGCACCCAAGTAAACAGTGCCATCATTTGTAGTGTTATGATGCATACGTGTGCGAAAAAACAGAGTCATTGCTATTAAAGTTGTCACCATTAACTGAAATGCTCTGAAAATGTACACAAACGAGTTGCGCTTCATGAGGAGAAATTCCCTCGAGGTCAATGCCTTTAGTAGTTCCATCTTGCTTATGCCATATTTAGAAGTGGTTAGTGCGGCAGGGTGGCTACTTGACTTGTCAAACGGTACAGCTAACTCTGCTCTGAGCCTCTCACCAACATGGAATGACTTGAAAGCCTCTGCAAATTCACGTACTGGTACGTATTGGTATGGCCTGTGTCTCTGCCAGTACTGCTGCTGGTCTTTTCGAGATGTCACCTAAACCATCAAAGGTTACATATAATAAGTTTTTTTTTAATTTCATGAATTTAAAGCAAGTAAATTTTGAGTATTCTTTTTTCAGTTTACCTCTTGTAGGAAATCGGCAACACCTTTCCTTTGTGGGCACTTAAACCCCATGGATTCAAAAAATTCAAGGATATGCTGACGGGGCCCGTGGTACACGACATGGCCATCGGATAGGAGGATGATGTCATCAAACAGGTCAAACGTCTCGGGTGCTGGTTGTAGTAGTGAAATTACGGTTGTTTGCCCCAAAATGCTAGTGATTTGCTTCAAAGACCTTACTATTTGAAATGTGGTTGAGCTGTCCAACCCAGTTGAGATTTCATCCATGAATAACGCTGTTGTGGGTCCCACAATCATCTCACCTGTCGTGACACGCTTTCTTTGTCCTCCAGAAATACCTCTAAGCATCTCATCTCCTACAGTGGTATCGGCACATATATCTAAACCCAAAATCTGCAAAATTCAAGAAAAAATTAAGTAAAAAAACATAGAGAAAGAGGTGCTTTCGTAAATTATATCAAGATGATGGATGTGATTTGTACCTTGAGCACATAGTCCGTAATGATGCTCGTTTCTTGGCCTCCGGTTGATACTGCCTGGAATTTAAAAAAAAAATTAATGAAATTAATGAAATTGAGCTTTTTGTTTTTTTTTTAAAGTGGTAACCAATTGAGCAATTAATACCTTCATATACACATCAACATCAGCATCAGGCTTGATATTTGAAGCTTTCTCTCTCCTAGAAAGCTCAGATAACATATCTACACACATTTTCAAGTACATACTAATTAGAATTCATTATACAATATATTGACAAAAATTAAAAAATTAGATCTAGCTTTCTGATAAATTTTTATACCGTATCTGGTACCGACACCCTGGACCCGGGCTGAGAAGGCTAGGGTTTCTCGTACTGTCATCTCAGCTATGTGCAAATCATGTTGACTTATATATGCTGCTGTTCTCTGTGCCACAAACTCATTCATGCCATGTCCATTGAATGTAACCTTACCAGTAACCTTTAGTTCAGAGTCTAGTTTTCCAGCCAAGGCCAGAAGCAGTGATGTTTTTCCCGAGCCGGGTGGTCCGAGTAACAATGTCATCCTGGATTTTTAAAATTTATAATTTATTAAGTAACCAACAAATCAACAAAAAGAATTTATATATGCAATAAAGCCCCTCTGGGGTGGGAATATTATAGTATAGTACCTCTTAGGCTTGATAATTCCACTGACATCATGAAGAATATTATGAGGCATTTTCTTGCTCGGCAGTAAGTGAAGAGCATTCAACATAGACTACAATTAAAAAACAAAAGATTGCAAGGCCATTAGATCCACTGTATTTGTTAAAACATGAATAATTAGTAAAAAGTTGGTGGACCAAAGTAGAAAATTACCTCGAGAGAATTAATGGTAGCATTGATAAATGTTGGCAATCCCCTGCTTCCGACATGGGCTAATGCTTCAATATTCAAATTCTCATAACGAACCTCAATTGTTGGAAAATCGAGCCCGACACTGAAAAAACAAATAATATGATAAATTTAAAAATGAAAAGAACATTTTGCTCTAAGGAACATTTTTGTCGAACAGTTTGTGAGCGGCACACTTACCAGTCGATCCTCTGTTTCAACTTGAGCAAGAAGCGTTCATTATCCTCCTCGGCAACACGCACGAGCCGTTGAATGAGTTGGTGCTTCTCAGTGATTCCAAGATTGTCTATGTTGATCTCTTTACTGACACCTCCATCGAGAAACAAACCCTTCTTCATGCGGTTGTAAGTGGGAAGCTTCTCCAATGCAGCCCACTTGAGCGACTCTTCATCGTCTTCTTCTCGAGTCGACGCATTGGAGAAGACGTCAGAGGTCCCCCGGCCGAACATTGATGCACTTCCAGCTCGTTGAAAGATTGAAGAGCTGTTCTGACGTAGGCTTGGCAGCCTAAACGAACTGCTCGAATCCATTTGTTCCTTATAATTCCTTTCCTTGTAATTATCTTGCTAGCTAGGGTTTGTTTGATTTGTTTGATTCCCTCTGTGTGTTTTATTTTGTGTTTGAAATTGAAAGAAGGGAAAGAAGGGAAAGAAGAGATTGAATGAATCCTAGGAAATGGGGGAGGCATTTTATATGTAGAGGCTGAGGATGAGGCGGGAAAGCAGAACAAGTGAAGAAGGAGAGGGGAAGACGAATTCACATCACCCCCGGTACCGTAATAGGGAATCTTTTACTATTACTTGATCTGGACCGTTCTTTTTAACTTGGCATGAATCTCAAAGCCCAATAATACTGCCCTATCTGTGAGCCCGAATCCTAAAGCGGCTGGGAGTTAATCTCAAACCGTAAAGTGAAGGGAATCTCTTACGGTACCGGGGAGGATATGGACAGGTGACGCGCTGCAATTGTAAGTTTGGAGACCGAAGACTCGAAGCGGTCCCAATCCTCTAAAGTAACCCAAATGTTTACTTTAGATATGGTCCGTTGAATCATAACTAGGGCCAGTCTATTATTATCGAACGGTTCAGATTCAAATTTAAAATTTGAGTTACTGTAGTGGATCTGAATTCAGACGGAAAGAGAATCGAGATGGATGGTTGGTTGGTTGCCTTCTAGAAAGGAGAATGGAGACGCACGGTCAATTTTGGTTACTTGGGGATTTTCTGAGACACTTGTTATATGGAAGACCATGTGTTTAATTGTATCGCTCTTCGGCTTAGCAATGGGCGTGACAGTGACACAGAAGATGATGATACAGAAAATCAACAAAGACTGAATTAATTTTCTTTCATTCTTTGATTCTAGAATGTCTTTATTTTTATTTGGGTCTTCTCTTTCCTTTTCATATTCCCAGCACATGCAAACAATTGAAAGTCGCCTTAATTTGATTATGATGAGATTAAATCTACTTTCTTATTTGGATTGATTTTCAATTGAAATCTACTTTCTTAATTTGATCATGCTCCTGTAACATTCCAAGTTTTCAATTAGAAAATCAATCCATTTTTAAAATCCAAATAATCAATCCGAACTATTCAATATTATAATCATATGAAAATATACTTTGAGATAAAATTTTATATTTTTGAAATATTTTTACTATTTTTTAGACAATTAGAAAATCACTTGATTTAAAAATTCTGGATGATCCGAGAGTAGTGATTTTTTATTATAGGAGACAATAAGCTTCACATGATTTTTTATTAACGTGTGGATCGTCATTTGGTCTCATTTTTGGAGTAAAATAAGTGTCGCATTTCTAGAATAAAACAATATAATTAACAAGAACCAAATTAGTCATATAAATGCCATAAAACAATGTGTGAAGAAGCAAATGATATTAATTATTTTCTTGTTTTGAATATTTTTGTATGCTTAAATAAAAAAAAGTTAGTTTTTCTTTTAGTTTTTGAGTTGATTGAGTGTTCGGTTGAGGTTCAATGACTTTATTTGAGTTATTGATACTTTACTATTACTTTAATTAGTAGTCGAAAGTATATTTTTGAAGGTTATTTAATTTCAATTTTTTTTTCTGATACATAGCTTAAGTATTCATTGGATATGAAAAAAGAATGATGTTTTCTTATTTCCGTTGCAAATAAATTAAATAATTTTATATTGTTAAGAATTCTTCAAATCATATAAATGATTAGTTAATCATTTTTAAATATTAAGGTGAGACTCCATAATATATTTATCAATATGTGGGCATATATTTGTAGCTCTAAATATTTTAGGTTTCTATAATCAAATGATAACATGAATGATTAAGCTAGAGATTTGTAGTTAAAGTATTCATGAAAAATTTGTGAATGAAAGAAAAAACTTATGACCTTGAAAGTTTAATCATGCTTAAAATGTGAGACTTGCATTATAAATTAATAACAACTCAAATTTGTTTAGAACAAAGTACAAATTAAATTTATGCATAAAACATAATTACGTACTTAACAAATCATAAGAAATTTGAAATAAATATTTCATAAATATTGGAGAAAACTAAAATCCACTTTCAACTTTTGACGGATACCGACGCTCCTTATTTTCTCGCATTATTGGGAGCCCTGGCATGGTCAGTGCTGAAACATTGCACTAATCTTGTATATCCTAAAACTCTTCTAGATATGTACTGCTCCATGCCCTGCACATGTAGAATATAGCTTAGTATGTACTGACAAATATGCTTTTTTTTGTTAGGCAAAGATATGGATAAGAATATGTTTTTACTTTTTTGTTAGCTTAAATATGTACTGAAAAATATGTTTTTTTTTTGTTAGGCAATAAACTTTACTAAAAAGATGATAAACTATATTATTCCATTTAAAGAGTATAGCTTTATAGTCTCTCTATATTAGTATTACTAGCTTAAAAAATTTGTGAACATGTATGTGTTGCTTGTTTGCTATCATGGTAGGAGTTTAATTTACCTCAGGATGAAAGAAATTTTGATGTTATAATTCTAGAAAATTTATATGATTGTTTTCAAGGGGTGTTTTTGCAGTAACTATCTTTAAAGATACAAAAAAGATAAGAAGTCCTTTTATTTCTGTTATTAATTTGAGTGCAGAAAAAAAGTTATTTTTCATATGAGATTGTTTTTGAGGTTGTGTTGGCAAGCCACTTTTATAGATGGGCATGGGCTGTGCTTAAAAGGTGAGATTGAGAAGGCATTAATTTTTTTTTTTATGGCACTATTATCAAAGGGTGTTATTATAAATTGACAAGGGATTAGGTTTTGTTGTCATATACAGTATAATTATAGGTGGAATGTGTGAGAAAAGGTGAAACTGAGAAGGCATTTGATCTTGTTGGTAATTTGAACTCAAAGGGAATTCAAGGGATTTGTAACAATGTTGTGCATTAATTTGAATTTCGAAGGGCATTCAAGGGCTTCAAAAACATACAACTAACTTGTCGTATTGTCCAAATATTTAATAATTTGAGTTTTTTTTTAATTAAAATTTATAATATACCACATATTAAGATTATGCCAACAAAGTCGAAAATAATGATAACAAAATTTAAACAATTAAAAAAGATGATGGAGAAAACTGACATTATATTACTCAAAAGTGGTTATTGTTATAAACATTAATCTTCAGCAAAAAAATTGAGTTCTAAAATTATTTTACTGTGATTCTTGTAATTAATAAATCTGTAAGAAAACAGTACAAATAATATTGATTTAAAGACACTTTCAAAATAAATATTATTTTACTAACTAATAAGGAGTCTGGCTAGTATGACATCAATGTCATTTTTGCCTATATAACACAAACTCCAAAACCTATCAAATGGATTTCAAACGGTGAATCCAAACCGTTCAAACCTATCTATTTCATTAGTTGTGCGTTTACATGCAAAATTTATAATTTTTCGAATTTATTTAGTATCAAGTCAAGCGGTCAAATGTGTGAGTTTGTAAGTTAATTTTAATGCATTTATTTTTCAACATTTTTGACAGCTTGATTTGATACTAAAATAACTAGAAAATATAAAAAATTTGCATGTAAACGCATCACTCATAAAGTAAATCGGTTTGAACGGTTTGGATTAGTCGTTTAAAGTCTATCAAATCAATTTTGTAGTTGATGTTATATGACACCGATGTCATACTAGCCGGACTATGCCTTTTAGATAACATGTACTATATTCTTTTTAGCATCGTCGAACCACAACAAACAAAACATATAAAATTTTTGTGTCTTAAAATTTGAAAATTTTGAAAAATGAAAACACACATAACAAAATTTTCCGTGCACCACTTGATCATTACCGTGCGAAAATATTTTTGTGTACTATTTTATGAACATCATACAATTTACAACATTTTTTCTAGTAAAAATAAGGAACATTTTTTACTATAGAATATCCAGACAAAAATAGTTATAAATATAGCAATTCTTTAATTACTTGAACATTAATTGATATTAAACTACATATATGCAACAAATTTTATTTATGAAGTTTTTGAAACAAAATCAAATTTTTTATTATTAATGTTGTAGTACACATAGTTAGAAGATGTTTCAAGATATAGAATAATTAAATAATCAATACAATAAAACAAAATAATAATTGTTGATATATATTCAATAAAGACAACAATAGCTCATGAAACATTAATTTCACATTTCCAACTCATCAAACTTTTGCCACTGAAAGCAAATAATGCGTGACCCTAGGCTCCCAACAATAATATATATATATATATATATAGATGAGCTATGCTGAGCTATAGAGTAAAATGGATTTTTACTCTACGTTTTTGGTCCGTTGGATCTGCTTTAAAAACCGTGTGGATCGCATCTTAGATGGGCTCAGTTTTGCGCTGAAAATTAACTCCAGTCAATGGACATGTCCATTTTCATCTAACCCCCCAGACCCCTAGCGAAGAAAGAGAAACCTAAACTTTTTGGAGAGACGAAATCGCCTCGTCTTCCTCCAGCAATTGCTCGAACTCTCCGTCGCCCCTCCTCCGACCCTCTCCCTCGGGGTGGTCACGCACCCTTCCTTTCTCTCTCGCAATTTCCCAGCCCCCACTCTCTTCCCTCTCTCCTGGCCTACTCTCTCTCGTCACCCTACTTTCTGATGCGGATCCGCACGCTTTTTATCTAACGTGATCAAGCTCTTAAACTATTAGTCTTTGTTAGTAGTAATTATAGTCATTTCTTGATTTCAGTTCCAGAGAGGAGGATCCGTGCAAGGGGTCAGCGCGGGAGAGGAGAGAGCGGTGGATATGGCAAGAAGGAGAGAGCGGCTGGAGGCGCTGGAGAAAGGAGGCGCTAAGTACGACAGAGGAGAGCGCAACAGTCGGCGGAGACAGGGTCGGAGGGAGGAGGCGTTGGAGAGAGAGAGAGATCAGCTATTTAGGTTTTCTTTGCATTTTTTTTGTTTCGCGTAGGGTTCAGAGGGAGAGATGGTAGTGATAATGGATGCCTCCAGTGAATTGGACCAAAATTTTAGCGACAAACACAGCTGATCTGAGATGTGATCCGTGCGGTTTTTAAAGCAGATCCAACGGACTAAAAACATAGAGTAAAAATCCTTTTTACTCTATAGCTCAGCATAGCTCATCTCTATATATATATATATATATATATATATATATATATATATAGGAATTGGCTAGCATGCTACGCGTAGCTAACTCCAAAATATGCTACGGTATTTTCTGTCGTCGGATTGCTTTAAAATTCGTGCATACGATGGAGACGCTGATTCAAGTTAAATAGACGGAAAATTGTAAAATGCTATCCCGTTAAGACTTCAATCGTCCATTTCCCCTCCCTCTCAGTGCAACCCCATTCCCCCCTCTCTCTAGGGTTTAGCCACACACCTCTCCTTTTCGCTTCTCTACCCGCTCACTCTTCCCAGACCCTGCACCTCTTTCCAGCGAGGATCTCTCTCTCTATCGCTGCTCTCCTTTTCGCTTAATAACCTCTCTATCGCGCGACTTCCTTCTTTGGTATCTCCCTCCCCGAGTCGCCATTGATTTTTTGGTTTCATTTTTGTAGCTTTTTTGTTTTTATGTGTAATTTCTGACAAAAATAACTTTTAATACTCATTTCTAGGGTTAATTTAAGGTTTTTTCTGAGTTTGCCTAGTAGATACTCATTTCTAGGGTTTCATTATGTTTTAGTGGTAACCTATTTCGTTTACTGGTAACTGCACCAACTCCACTCCTTTAGCAGGCTTGTATCAGACTAGATTGAAAATTTTCTTAAAATCTGAGGTTTTAATTTGATGTTCTGAATTAAATGTGGACAGGTTATGACCCTGGACGAATATGGACCAATTTTGTGGAATCAACAGATAGGATACAATACTGTAAGCATGTTGTGCTTTGTGTTAAGAATAATATATCATTGATTTTAGGAAGTGGCCATCTAGTCTATTTTATATTACCACCATTAAGACTTTGGATACTGGGGATTATTATGGCTGAAGCACTTACAACTTTCAGCATATATTATTAAAGCATGATTTAAACAGGGAAATGTGCAAGTTATTCCAATATTTGTTCTTCACTAAACTGCTTGTTAGCTTGTAAGCTTGAAATCAAATTTATTAGCTTGCAAAACAGCTTCCTTATGTTGATGTTTGTAACACTTGTTTTCGAAGTTGTTCCAAGGTATGTCACCCCCCTTGTATAATTTTTCTGTTTTTTAACTTGTATTACATGAATGTAATTTTTGTGTTTGTAGCGCAAACAAGATCAGGCTAATGGAAAGAGAAAACGAGATGAAGATGATGATACTTGAAGCATTTTTCTTGGATTTTTGGTTGGAGCTGTGGTGTGAAGGAATGAATGAATGAATGAAGGACAAACATAGGAATTACTTGTGCATTTTGATAGATAGAAATTACTTGTGCATTTTGATATAACTCTCTTCGTTTGTTATACTACTTAGATTGCTCTTGCTTTCTTTTGATATATGGCAATGGATTTATTAATATAAACATGATGCCTTTTATTGATCTTTTGGTTAAATTTCAATATTATCATTGCACTGTGTTAATTTATAAATTGCTTGTGATCCTAATAATAAATTGTTTGTGTTCCTATTGTTACTTGTTGCTTCTATTTTCTATTGTTAATGTATAAATTGCTTGTACCAGAATTTTTTGTCGCTAAATTTGTAAATTAACACAGTGTGTTAATGGATGTGGATGCAAGATGCAGGTTTAACAAGCCAATCGATGTACTTGGCAGATTTTAAATAACAAAACAATAGAGACTATTATATAAAAATATGAGAAGAGAACATGTGCTTTTTTTGTGAGATGAAAGTGGGGCAGCAGAACCAAAGTCATGGATATGGATAGCTGCTGACGATAGTCATGGATATGGATATGGATAGCTGCAAGATGAAAGTGGGGCAGTAAAACGTACCTTTTTGACATTCTTTCTTGTTGATTTTGTGAATATATCATATAACTCAAAACCTCAAAATAAGAACCAGTGTGTAGAAGAGTCTCATGTACTGTGTAGAGCATCTATTTAATCCTTTGTTTTAAGATACTTATCCTTTGTTTTAAGAGTCTCATGTACTGTGAATATATCATACACACAGAACCAGTTTATTTGATCCTTTGTTTTAAGATACTTATTCTTAGTTTTTGTGGATGCTTTATTCACATCTCTGGTACCAACAGAAAATCAACACTGTAAACTGTACCAACAAAATAAAATAAAAAATAGTGATTAAATTCATATAACAACATTCAAAAAATTCATATAACAGCACACACTTAGAATTCAGAAAATTCATACATTCTTTCTAAGTATTAATCGCAAAGAGTACAACATACAACTACAAATGAAAATAATATCATAGATTCAGCCCAACAGAAATCAAACTAAAGTGATCCATCTCCAAACATGCAAAAACTGAGCATTATCATTTTTTTTTCTTTCCTTTAACATGATC
Organism: Carex parvula; assembly: GCA_025461045.1. Taxonomy (NCBI): domain Eukaryota; kingdom Viridiplantae; phylum Streptophyta; class Magnoliopsida; order Poales; family Cyperaceae; genus Carex; species Carex parvula. The sequence goes on along the minus strand of JAJGRW010001381.1, from coordinate 185,780 downwards.
TTCACAAGCAATCTCGTGACCTCCAAACTAGCCTTCCTACAAAACAAACTCTAAATGGCACTTAATAAAATAGAGAAGAACCATCCCATTTAAATAGACTGCTACTAGTTTAGTGAAGGTTAATTATGGTTGATTTTACCTAACTGGTACCATCATACCAGTCTAGTGAAGAACCATCCCATTTAAATAGATTGCTACTACTTAATAAAATAGAGAAGGTTTTTTTACTGGTATTGAAGCTAGGTTTGTTGCTAGTGCTTCAATTGCCTCCGAGTACTCATTCAATGCAAACTAGCTTAGATGCGAGAGCTGGTTGGTACACTAAACTCGGCATTTACATCATTATGAGAAGAACGAACAAATATTTCTGCATTTAGTGCATAAGTGAAGAGATAAAACACACAAATGAACATATATTTCTGCATTTTCAGCATTTACTTTATGAATACATCTAGAATAAAAAAATCTTGTAATCAGAAAGAGAAAGAGAGAAGTACCTGATACACATGACAAAAACAGAGTTATCAGCTCTTAAAATTCTGACATATAAAAGCATACAAAATTAATTACTTCACTGGGTTAATCAAGGAGTTGACCAAATTAAACGAAGAAAAAAGGAGGCTAGATGCAAAATTGTCAGAAAAGGAGGATGATCATGTAAAAACAAGGTCTCTCCTCTCAGAGGCATTATCACATAGAGAACAGCTTGAGTTGCATGCAAAATCTCTCAAGGAGACACATGGCCAGAGAAGCATTGAGTTTGAAACCCTAATTTCTAGTGAGAGAGAGGTAGCAGGGGCAAAATTGGAAATTGCAGAGAGAGATAATTTTGTTCAAACTTGAAGGAACAATTTGGTACAAACAAAAGTTTGGTAACCAATTTGCATTTGGTGAAACTTGAAGGACCATACCAAAAGGCTCCATAATTTTGTTCAATTCTAAAGAGGCATGAGTCGCCGACACTTCAAAAACCAAAGGAAAAAACAAAAATAGAAAAGCCGCCCAATCCAGAGATAATTAGTACCCATTGAAAGGCACCTGTTTGTTGGAAGAAAGGAATTTCAAAATTCATTCCAAATATCCCTGCAATAACCCCAAAAATCGCAACCACAAATGTAGCAGTTGTGAGCAGCAGCTCGAATTGTATCAGCTGATTCCTTACATTGTCCTAAATCAGAAGAACAAAAAAAAGATAAATAACCACAAAGGTCATTGAGCAGCAAGTAGGCCCACTTAGCCTTGATTTTAGGTTCACTATTTGCAACCTTGCTTCCCCTCAAACCAGATATTACCTCAACTAAATAAGAATGTTTTAAGTTCTTTTTTCATGCTAACTTTTAGAAAATTGAGAAGTAATTCAGGAATAGATGTTATATCCTGGTAATCTTTAAAGAGGTCACAGTCAGGTCAAGTATCGACATTTAGTGTCTGATATTGTACTGGTACAGAACAGCACTAATCCTTAATATAAGAAAAGAAAAATTATTATAAGCCTATACTAACAAATAACCAATGACAACCAAAACAAAATAAATGATTATAGCTTACCTTGAGGGGGAGGCACGACTGTGAGGGAGAGATGGCGAGATAGGAGGCGCAGCTGTGGGGAAGAAGCAACGAGATAGGAAAAGGCGCGACTGTGAGGAAAGGCGAAGAAAAAGAGAGCGCGGCGGAGGTGTATCTCGGATCGGTTTGCCGAGAGGAGCGAGCGAACGAGAGGCGATAGGAAGAGAAATTTGAGAGGGAGGCAATACGGAGAGAAAGAAAGAGAGGTCCAGCGCTTAACCCTAACGGAGGGTTTCGTTTTTTAATTTTCCGTCTCTATTAGATTTCTCAGCGCTCCATCCGTGCACGAATTTTAAAGTTAATCCGATGGCAGCAAATACCGTAGCATAAATGAACATTAGCTACACGTAGCATGCTAGCTAATTCCTATATATATATATATATATAGGACAGTGCTATGGTGCTACGCGTAGCATAGAGCCCTCCGTGCTACGGCTCACTTTTTGAGTTTTCAAAATCCTAACGGTCGATCCGAACCGTTCAACATGATCTCCATATGAATATGTACTTGCAAACCAAATTTTACATTTTTTAGAATTTTTTTTACTATTTATTAAGCCACTTTGAAAATCGCTGATCCAATGGTCCAGCAGATTTTGACTGTTGTGTACAAATTAGTGTTTTTTCAAAGTGGCTTAATAAATAGTAAAAAAATTCTAAAAAATGTAAAATTTGGTTTGCAAGTACATATTCATATGGAGATCATGTTGAACGGTTCGGATCGACCGTTAGGATTTTGAAAACTCAAAAAGTGAGCCGTAGCACGGAGAGGCCCTTATATACGCATAGCATATTAGCCAGATTCATATATATATAGAGACTGACTAATGTAATAACGTTAGAACTTCGGCCGAAGTTCTAACGAGTCGTTTTTGCAATTTCAAAATCCAAACAACCGATCCGAACCGTTCAACATGTTCTCTATATTGAAATGTGCTTGGAGACCAAATTTTACATTTTTTGGAATTTTTTTACTATTTATTAAGCCACTTTGAAAATACTGATCCGGTGGTCCAGAAAATTTTGCTGTTTTTTACTATTCACAGCAGATCTGCAATTTTCAAAGTGGCTTAATAAATAGTAAAAAAATTCCAAAAAATGTAAAATTTGGTCTCCAAGCACATTTCAATATTTAGAAAAATTTGAACGGTTCGGATCGGTTGTTTGGATTTTAAAAACTAATAAATGACTCGTTAGAACTTCGGCCGAAGTTCTAACGTTATTACATTAGTCAGTCTCTATATATATATATATATATATATAGAGGAGGGATCAAGTTACAACAAATTTGAGTTACAACAACCATTTTTTTCATTTTCAAAGTCCAAATCGTCGATCCAAACCGTTCAACATGATCTCCACAATAAAATGTGCTTGCAGATCAAATTTCACATTTTTTTGAATTTTTTTATTATTTATGAAGTATTTTACAAAAAATAGTCATATTCAGACCATTGAATTTTGTACCCATCTTAATAAATAGTAAACAAATTCAAAAAAATATAAAATTTGATCTGCAAGCACATTTTATTTAGATAATCATGTTGAACGATTTGGATCGACGATTTGGACTTTGAAAATGAAAAAAATGGTTGTTGTAACTTGATCCCTCCTCATATATATATATATATATATATATATATATATATATATATATATATATATATATAGAGAGAGAGAGAGAGAGAGAGAGAGAGTGGCTAATATCAAAACGTTTGTTCCTAGCCCCCGGTGCAACCAAGTTGTTTTCGGATTTTCAAAGTCCAAACGGTCGATCCGAACCGTTCAACATGTTCTCTATATTGAAATATGCTTGGAGACTAAATTTTACATTTTTTGGAATTTTTTTACTATTTATTAAGCCACTTTGAAAATTGCTGATCCGGATGAACAGTAAAAACAGTGCAACTAATTTCTGGACCATGTGATCAGAAATTTTCAAAGTGGCTTAATAAATAGTAAAAAAAATCCAAAAAATGTAAATTTTAGTCTCCAAGCACATTTCAATATAGAGAACATGTTGAACGGTTCGGATCGACCGTTTGGACTTTGAAAACCCGAAAACAACTTGGTTGCACCGGAGGCTAGGAACAAACGTTTTGATATTAGCCACTCTATATATATATATATGTGTGTATATATATGTATATATAGATGAGCTTTGGTGAGACGTGGAGTAAAACAAGTTTGTACTCCACGCCATATTTTCATTTTGAAAATCCAAACAACCAATCCGAACCGTTCAACATGTTCTCTATATTGAAATGTGCTTGGAAACCAAATTTTACATTTTTTGGAATTTTTTTACTATTTATTAAGCCACTTTGAAAATTGCTGAATCACTGTGAACAGTAAAAAACAGTACAATTTTCTGGACCTCCGGATCAGCGATTTTCAAAGTGGCTTAATAAATAGTAAAAAATTCAAAAAAAATGTAAAATTTGGTCTCCAAGCACATTTCAATATAGAGAACATGTTGAACGGTTCGGATCGGTTGTTTCAAGATGTTTCAAGATATAAAATAATTAAATGATCAATACTAAGCTATCAATACAATAAAACAAAATAATAACTGTTGATATGTATTCAATGATAGGGGAGAAATTTCGATGAAAATAAAATATATACCGGAGTGCTTCTCGTTTTAGATTTTCTTCTTGAAATTCTTTTTCAAATATCCGGAATATATTTTATTTTCATCCGAAATTTCTCTCATATCATCTTGAAATGCCAACTAAAAAAAAAACGACAATTTAGTAGCAATGATGGAACTGAAAAGTTAACATTTTTTATTTTATTTTTATTGTAATGAACAAGTTTAATCAGAGTTTTCATTCACATACGAGTTATAATTATGTCAGGCAATAAGATTTGCTGCTAATGAATCCACTAGTTAAGCTGCTACTTGCTCGTTGAAATAGTTAAAAATTAGTTTCCTCAAGTCATCAATTATTCAAGTTATCAGCTTTATCACACACATCTTTCAAATAATTGATTAATCAATTATAGTTTTCAAAGTGTAGATGAGGACGTCAGAACTCTGAAACTCCTAAATAAAAGACAAAGTAAACCTAGAAAGAATCCCAAATGAACCCAATTAATTAAATATTTCTTACTAATAAGGTGCATCCCTCTTCATGATTTTGTACTGTTAGTATTTTGTTTTGAACTTATGTAGATTTGTTTTAAATATTTTTCTTTATGTATGAATTTTTATATAATTCAGAGAAAAAATGTTTTGTTTGAACTTATTTAGATTTTTTTAAAATATTTTTATTTATGTATGAATTTTTATATAATTCAGAGTAAAATGTCAAGTAATAACGTGTGATTAGACTAACTGTAATTAAATAGTTTTTGAAAAGCTTATAAATAGAGCTACAACTATTATGTCTCGAGATTATTTTTTTTCAAAATCTGGATGCATTGTGGTCAGTAGAGTGGAAAAAACGTGCCGTGCCGTGACTAACACGCTGTGATTTTGGTCTCGTGCCGTGCTGTGACCAAGTTAATTTTTTACTTGCTGTGCCGTGACCAAAATGTCAAGGGGTGGTCACGGCACGCGAATGGTCACGCCACGTGAGTCACGCCGTGCCTAACGTGCCGTGACCATACGTGACTCGCATGACCATTTAATCATAATTATGTTAGTTTATTCAAGATTCACCATTAAATCAATATTTAATGGTTCTAATTACACGTGACTCGCGTGACTACGTGACGTGCCGTGCCGTGACTAAATCTTTCACGTGCCGTGCCATGCCAAAGTTTCAAAAGATAAGCATGGCACGCGAATGGTCACGGCACGGGACACACGAGTCACGGCACGTAACTGACACGCGTGCCGTGCCGTTCCGTGACAGAGCGGCTCCGCCGTGTCATTTTTCCCACTCTAGTGGTCAGTTATACTTCATATCAAGTATCAATACCTTAAATTGACTAATCAAACTTGACATCTTTCACATTTAATGTACCATTTTATGAACATCATACAATTTACAACATTTTTTCTAGTAAAAATAAGGAACATTTTTTACTATAGAATATCCAGACAAAAATAGTTATAAATATAGCAATTCTTTAATTACTTGAACATTAGTTGATATTAAACTACATATATGCAACATATTTTATTTATGAAGTTTTTGAAACAAAATCAAATTGTTTATTATTAATGTTGTAGTACAGTCCAATTAGAATCACATAGTTAAGATGTTTCAAGATATAGAATAATTAAATAATCAATACTAAGCTATCAATACAATAAAACAAAATAATAATTGTTGATATGTATTCAATAAAGACAACAATAGCTCGTGAAACATTAATTTCACATTTCCAACTTATCAAACTTTTGCCACTGAAGGCAAATAATGCGTGACCCTAGGCTCCCAACAATAATATATATATTAAATTCTGACTTCCTCCCTCACTCAGTTAGAAACAATGACTACATCTCAAAATTTTAAAAAAAATTAAGATAATTACCAACTTGATAGAAAATAATCACATAATTTAACTTATATTTATTATATTGTCTTTAACAGCGAGCATATTTTTGTTATCTATTTCGCATTTTAATAAATAACAAAAGTTTTGTTATCTGTTTCTCAAAATTTCAAAATTTTAATAAATGCGAAATAGATACAAAAATATGTTCGCTGCTAAGAAAAGATTGAACTAAACAACAATGAATTTTTTTTTTTCAAGTAAGCCTCTTTATTATGAATATATGTGTGTGTCTATGTTTATAGACCTAATAGATCGCAATAACTTATATTTGATTTGTATTTTGAACAGAAATTTAGCCCTAGCAGTCAACGAGATTAACAATAAATCATCTCAGTATTCTTTGAAGTTGGATAAAGAAAACGTGTATGTATGCGAAGGCAAGGAGGGTTGGATACCGAAAATTGGCAATTTCAATTTAGATGGTAAATATTTTTTTTAACATATTTCTTATAAATTAGTATAGCTTATTTATGATAAATAAATTATATTTTGTTTTTGAAATTGACCCTTTTCTTAGAAAAAGTATCTATGGATAAGAACTATCTCTGGAAACTTTTTAGAAAGCTATTGAAAAATTGTGGAGACTAGAATACATACAAATAGTGGCGAGCTAAATGACTTGCATAAGATATTAACAAATCTCTCTATACTCAGGTTACATTTTTTATTACTTGTTTTATTAATTTTTTGAAACCTTTCTACATCGAATCATGACATGGAGCAAAATGAGATTTTTTTAGTCCTATTTCTTCTTACTTCTGCAATGATTTTTTCCAATAAAATTGTGCAATATAGATTTTGTTTACTAATTTCTCATCTATTTTTCAAGATATTGCTGTCGATGGTATAATTCTATTTTAAATTGCACAAATTTAAGTTGTGTTTTACGCCATCCATCTATGTGGCGATTTCAAGATATGAAGAACTTAATTAATTCAGTATCAAAAGACTTGAAAGAAGATTTAAAAAAATTATACAACAAAAATCAATTGAATCAACTTGAATACACAACTGTTCATTTTCATAATTTCAAAAATAGGGGCCAAGTGGTGCCTTTGATATATCACAATCAGTGTTCTAAATAGCGCGCTATAGCGCCGCTATAGCGTTTTTGGACCCCAAACGCTACGCTACGACATCAAAATGCGCTATTTGCGCTACGGCCGCTATAGCGGCCGCTACAGCGCTATTTGCGCTATACAATATGGGTTTTTTTTTTATTTTTTATTTTTAAGCAATTTATATGGGTTTTAAATAAAGATAAAAAAAATCTCAAACCGAAATTGAATTTGTTGCTACTTGCTACAAATAAATCAATTTGAAATTGGAAATAGAAATTGAAATTTGAATAGAAAAAAAGTCCAAACCGGAATTAAAATTTGAATAGAAAAAAAAAATAGATTATGTCATGAATCATGATACTTAAGATATTTTTAATAGGAAAAATCGATAGTTTATGATTTTACTATGGATATTTTGAACCGCAATTTGGACTTTGTACGGGTTCAATATGAATATTATAATTTCTTAATTACTTTGGTGTTATTTATTGTTCTATGAGACCTTAGATAATGTTGATATTTAGTACAAATATTGAATATACGAAATGTAAAAAAAAAAACGCTATTTGGAATAGCTTCCGCTATAGCGACGCTATTCGCTATAGCTTTGAAATGAAGAAAGGGGTTATTATTATGTTAACAATTTTTTTTTTTGAAAACAAAATGATTTGAAACCGAATTAGAAGCTTCTAACGTGGTGGGATGTGAAACTCAAACTTTAGAAGAGTAGTCTGAGTCATATGCTTACTACATGCATTCATTTTTATTCTATTAAAATAAATTGCCCCATGCATTAGCCCATTCAATTGTAATATTAACATATATATTTTTTTTTCTCAAAAAACATATATATTTGTAATTAGTAGAAGTAGTTTGGCGACGAGGTAGCATGGTCTGAGTATATAGAAACTTATTGGGGAGATTATATGGTTTCTTTGTTTCTTGGACTCGTCACATCATCAGCAAACATGTCAAACTTAGTTCCAGGCCATACTATATTTATTAAAAAAAAAATATGTTCTAATTTAGGCACTTGATTTTCACTGGCATATAATTTAAATGGTAAAAAATGGTTTATGGAAAGGAACTGAAGTCCAATGGATGATTGTTTTATCATTTCATATAAACTATGTCTCATTACCAAACAATTAGTTACAGAATTCATACATAAAAAAAATATATAAAATGTGACGAAAACCAAACCGATTCGGACTCGGACTCGGACTCGGACTTGGACTCAACCTCGGTACAGGTGAATTGTTCTTCAATCTTCTTGAATGGCTACGCACAAGTATCGGGTCCCACTAGTTCATCATTTCCTATGATGATTAATTATGATTTTAATTATGTTGTGTTTTCTATGAGACTTTATTATGTTACTATTTTCTAGGTTTGACTATTTATATTTTCTATGTCATTTTTAATTATGTTAGAGTTTTCAAGAGTTGGTTAGAATTTCTAAATTCATTATGTAGTGTTAGTTTCTAAGTTGGATTTTTAGTTTTTCTAAGTTATTTATTATAATAGATGTATTATAAGAAGAGATGGCATGCCATTTTTTTCTATATACTTGATTAACATATAAAATTTTCTTATCTTCTCTCTTGTGATTTTCTCTCTTCTTGTCTAAATTCTCTTCTCAAATTGTTCAATATCTCACTAAACCAAACAAAACCTGTACACGCGGAGTAGAGTTTGAGACGTGCCGTCGTCAAAATGCCTTTAAGAAAACATGTACTATATTCTTTTTAGCATCCTTGAACCACAACAAACACAAAAAATATATAACCTCTTACGTCTTAAAATTTGAAAATTTTGAAAAATGAAAGCCCACATATCAAAATTTTCCGTGCACCACTTGATCATCACTGTGCGAAAATATTTTTGTGTACTGTTTTATGAACATCATACAATTGATCACATTTGTTCTAGTAAAAAAAAAAAGGAACATTTTTTACTATAGAATATCCAAACAAAAATCGTTATTAATATAGCCATTTTTTTAATCACTTGAATATTAATTGATATTAAATTACATATATGCAACATATTTTATTTATGAGAAACAAAATTCAAATTGTGTATTATTAATGTTGTCATAGTACATTCCAATGAGAATCACATAGTTAGAAGATGTTTTAAGATATAGAATAATTAAATGATCAATACTAAGCTATCATTACAATAAAACAAAATAATAACTGTTGATATATATTCAATAGGACAACAATAGCTTCATGAAACATTAATTTCACATTTCCAACTCATCAAACTTTTGCCAATGAAGGCAAATAATGCGTGAGCTTGATCTCTAGCTCTATATTAGCCAAAAGTTGGACTCTTATCTATACATTTTCCCCCTTTAAATGCCAACCAAAAAAAAAAACAATTTAGTAGCCAAAAGTTGCACTCTTATCTATACATTTTTTGAACTCTTAATCAATGAAAAATTCTCAAGATAGTATGAGAGAAATTCGGATGAAAATAAAATATATACCGGAGTGATTCTCGTTTTAGATTTTGTTCTTGAAATTTTTCTTCAAATATCCGGTATATATTTTGTTTTCATCCGAAATTTCTCTCCTATTATCTTGAAATGCCAACAACAAAAAAAAAAGACAATTTAGTAGCAATGATGGAACTGAAAAGTTAATATTTTTTATTTTATTTTTATTTTAATGTTTACTTTTATTTTGAGTTATCTCTCTTTTATTGTCTACTATTTTTTTTAGTGATCTCTTTAATGTCTCTGTCTCTCTCTCTTCCATCAAAATTGAGTTCTCTCTCTTTAGAGTGTGCTCCGGAAGAAGGGAGAGGAAGGGAGGGAGGGGAGAGAATAGGTGACCGGATTGTCCAAGCAAGTTTAATTGCTCCACAAACTAAAATTTTGGAGAGTAGCCAAGAGAAAAGAAGAGAAACCAAGACACAAAAATGAATAGAGTTCCCCTCCAATCTTTATACCCGATTTGGAGGGTAGTTCTTCCCTTTACTCCTTTCATCTCTTTCCCTTCTCATCCCTTTTAATTTGTAGAGCACACCCTTGATGTCTTTATTTTTTTAGTGATATCTTTAATATCTCTGTCTCAATATTTACCCCACATGTTGTCTCAGATTGTCCGAATTGATCAGACTTCATTTATTATTGAGTGGCGCGCCGAAAGTAAAATAGGCTTTTATAGTAGTGAATGGTGATAAAGCACTACTCCAGTACTCAAGTACTCGCAATTTATTTGTTTCTTTATTCACTTGGAGAAAAAAAATTTGTGGACCATGACATGCGAATTAATTGTATAAAAAACTACAAATAGGATAACTGAACTTAAACTAATAATGCAAACACCGTCCAGTCAAAATCACAAGGTCCATAATAATCACACTTAATTATGGCATGAGTAGCATAGTTCAACCCGCTGAAATCTCTGGTGACATATTTCTTACACTATATTAATTTACTAATATAATTTACGAAAAAAATATTGTACAATTGTATTTGAATATTAATTTATTATCATTTTCTGAAATTTTTATTAATAGAAAAAAAAAATATCGATAATGAAGAAACATTTCGTGAAAATTCGATTTGTAAGAAAAACGTGATAGTCCATAACGTCCAGGGGACGTTATAGGCTATCACGGCCAGCTAAATAAAATCAAGTTACTGCTAATTAACCGAAATAAACTCTCAAGCATGCCGTTGTTGTCTATCACGACCAGAGAAATTTTGAAAAAAAAAAGTTTGCTTGATGTTGGTTTGTACAATGTCCTGTCGGCAAAAAGAAACAGCAAAATCAGAACGTTATAGTCCAAAACAGGCAGACCCCAATGGAAAAAAGTGATAATCTAGACTCGAAAAAAAAAGTGATATTTTGAACGTTACGGCCCAAAACGTCCAAATGGTCCATAAATACAACCCCGGGCACCCTTGCTATGTACAAAACCTTCTCCTCTATTAAAACAAAATCTTCACGCATCTCTCATATCTCACACATCTTCTCTAAAAAAAAAAAGAAATCTTCTCTGTAAAAGGTAAATCTCCAATTATATAGCCTGACAAAGTAATTAATTTATGCTATGCCAATTATTATAAAAAGTGTTGTGGAGTTTTGCATCGTAAAATATATATTAGATATCGTTCTTTTTGTTCCAGCATCAATAGTTTAGTTTCGAATTTTTCTATGTCATTTATTGTCATAGAGTGACACTAGATTTCACGGTGCGGAAACAGGAGGAATCTATCCGTTTGACGTTGCAAAGCTCCCCATCACTTTCTCAGGTTCTCGCATGGTGAATTATAGCTTCAATCTATGTGAGTTATAAATGAACATATTATTTTTAAGTTAACAATTATTGTTGTTTTTATTATCTTAGTTCCGAAGTATTTATTCTCATCCTCGATAAAAAGGAACTAATTTTTGTATGTTAAGTACCTTTGTAAATATTTATAAGGCGGATTCGATTAATACTTTTAATTTGGGTTGTTGGACATCACAAATCTATTTAATTCTTTAAAAATAAATACATAAATAAAGTAGTTCACAATATATTCTTAATTAATTTATTTATTAAAAAACAATATTTTGAGAAATCACTAGTTTTAATTTTAGTAACTATTGTGAGGATAATTAATCAATATTTATTGTTGATTAGTGTAATAATAAATTATATCTAATTAATCAACACTCAAAAGTGTACAAAATTCCAAACACTTTTTTTTGCTGACAGGACTTTTGACTATAATGTAAAATTTTATATTTTTTTGAATTTTTTACTATTTATTAAGATGGGTACAAAATTAATGGTCTGAATTTGACTAATTTTTGTAAAATACTTAATAAATAATAAAAAAATTCAAAAAAATGTAAAATTTGATCTGCAAGCACATGTTATTGTGGAGATCATGTTGAACGGTTTGGATCGACGATTTGGACTTTGAAAATGAAAAAAATAGTTGTAGTAACTTTGTGGTAACTCAAAAGTGTTGTAATCGGATCCCTCCTTTATATATATATATATATATATATATATATATATATATGAGCTAGGGTGAGACGTGGAGTAAAACAAGTTTGTACTCCACTGCATATTTTCATTTTGAAAATCCAAACAACCGATCTGAACCGCTCAACATGTCCTCTATATTGAAATGTGCTTGGAGACTAAATTTTACATTTTTTGGATTTTTTTTACTATTTATTAAGCCATTTTGAAAATTGCTGATCCACTATGAACAGTAAAAATTTCTGGACCACCGGATCAGCGATTTTCAAAGTGGCTTAATAAATAGTAACAAAATTCCAAAAATTATAAAATTTGGTCTCCAAGCACATTTCAATATGGAGATCATGTTGAGCGGTTCGGATTGGTTGTTTGGATTTTCAAAATGAGTGCCATGGAGCAAAAACTTGTTTTACTCCACATCTCATTTTAGCCCAATTATATATATATATATATATATATATATATATATATATATATAGAGAGAGTGGCTAAGATCAAAGTGGTATGACCAAGGCCTTTGGTGCTACCAAGTCGTTTTTGGATTTTCAAAGTCCAAACGGTCGATCTAAACCGTTAGATGTGATCTCTATATTAAAATCTGCTTGGAGACCAAATTTTACATTTTTTGGAATTTTTTTACTATTTTTTAAGCCACTTTGAAAATTACTGATCACATGGTCCAGAATTTGGTTGCACTGTTTTTACTGTTCACCCGGATCTGCCATTTTCAAAGTGGCTTAAAAAATAGTAAAAAAATTCCAAAAAATGTAAAATTTGGTCTCCAAGCAGATTTTAATATAGATTGAACATCTAACGGTTTGAATCGACTATTTGAACTTTAAATTGCAAAAACTAATTGGTAGCACCAAGGCCTTGGTCATACCACTTTGACCTTAGCCACTCTCTCTCTCTCTCTCTCTCTCTATATATATATATATATATATATATATATATATATATATATATATATATATATATATAGAGGTTGGCTAATGTCATAACGTTATAACTTCGGCCAAAGTTATAACGAGTCGTTTATTAGTTTTTAAAATCCAAACAACCGATCCGAACCGTTCAACTTTTTCTAAATATTGAAATGTGCTTGGAGACTAAATTTTACATTTTTTGGAATTTTTTTACTATTTATTAATCCACTTTGAAAATCGCAGATCTACTGTGAACAGTAAAAAACAGTAAAATTTTCTGGACCACCGGATCAGTATTTTCAAAGTGGCTTAATAAATAGTAAAAAAATTCCAAAAAATATAAAATTTAGTCTCCAAGCACATTTCAATATTTAGAACATGTTGAACGGTTCGGATCGGTTGTTTGGATTTTGAAATTGCAAAAACAACTCGTTATAACTTCGGCCGAAGTTATAACGTTATGATATTAGCCAACCTATATATATATATATATATATATATATATATATATATATATATATATATATGAGGAGGGATCAACTTACAACAAATTTGAGTTACAACAAAGTTACAACAATCATTTTTTTCATTTCCAAATCGTCGATCCAAACCATTCAACATGATCTCCACAATAAAATGTGCTTGCAGATCAAATTATACATTTTTTTGAATATTTTTACTATTTATTAAGTATTTTACAAAAAATAGTCATATTCAAACCATTTAATTTTGTACCCATCTTAATAAATAGTAAAAAAATTCAAAAAAATGTAAAATTTGATCTGCAAGCACATTTTATTTAGATAATTATTTAGAACGGTTTGGATCGACGATTTGGACTTTGAAAATGAAAAAAATGATTGTTGTAACTTTGTTGTAACTCAAATTTGTTGTAACTTGATCCCTCCTCTATATATATATATAGAGAGAGAGAGAGAGTGGCTAAGATCAAAGTGGTATGACCAAGGCCTTTGGTGCTACCAAGTCGTTTTTGATTTTCAAAGTCCAAACGGTCGATCTAAACCGTTAGATGTGATCTCTATATTAAAATCTGCTTGGAGACCAAATTTTACATTTTTTGGAATTTTTTTACTATTTTTTAAGCCACTTTGAAAATTGCTGATCACATGGTCCAGAATTTGGTTGCACTGTTTTTACTGTTCACCCGGATCTGCCATTTTCAAAGTGGCTTAAAAAATAGTAAAAAAATTCCAAAAAATGTAAAATTTGGTTTCCAAGCATATTTTAATATAGATTGAACATCTAATGATTTGAATCGACTATTTGAACTTTAAAATTGCAAAACTAATTGGTAGCACCAAGGCCTTGGTCATACCACTTTGACCTTAGCCACACTCTCTCTCTCTCTCTCTCTCTCTATATATATATATATATATCAAGTGATGCTATGGTGCTTTGGGAAGTAAAGAGGGTGTTTTACTTCCCGCTCATATCTCAATTTTCAAAGTTCAAATAGTCAATCCGAACTTCTCAACATAATCTTCCTATTGATATGTGCTTGAAAACCAAATTTTACATTTTTTGGAAATTGTTTACTATTTGTTTACAATTTTTGAAAATAACAGCTTTTTATTAACTAAAAAATAATAAAAAAATTCAAAAAACACTGATTTTCAAAAATTCTAAAAAAGTAATAAATGTTTTTCAAAAAATGTAAAATTTGGTCTCTACGCACATATTAATATGAAGATCATGTTGATAAATTCGGATCGACTATTTGAACTTTGAAAATGGAGATATGAGCGGGAAGTAAAACACCCTCTTTACTTCCAAAAGCACCGTAGCATCACTATATATATATATATATATATAAAGAGAGAGAGAGAAAATCTTGTTTGGAAATTTTTTATTATTATTTTAGATAAATAGAAAACTATTGTTTTTGAGTGGATTCTGGATCATACAAAACAGTGATTTTGAAATATTCTAAAAAATTAGTAAACGTTTTTAAAAAAATGTAAAATTTTGTCCACTAGCACATTTTAATATGAATATTATGTTGAGCGGTTCGGATCGTCGCTTTGAAGTTTCAATATATAAAATATAAACATAAAGTAAAACAAGATTCTTACTTCGTAACTCACCATACCCCAACTCTCTATATATATACACACACGCTCAACAAAGCATAAATATTAAATATCTAAATTCCTAAATCGGTTTAAGAGAAACAACATCATGAAGAAAAGAGATAATGGAATTTAGTACGGTGGGGGAAGTGATCGGAGAATGAGATTAAGAGAGAGCACAATTAGATTTACATTTTAGAGCGAAGGGACTATATATACATGTGACGCACGTGGCAAGTATAGTTTATTCAAAGAGTGAGGCTACGGTGCTATGCATAGTACCGTTTGGGTCCGTGTTACGGTTCAAAATTTGACTTTTTAAAATCTTAACGGTCGATCCGAACCGTTCAACATGATTATAAAATGAATATGTACATGCAAACCAAATTTTACATTTTTTTTGAATTTTTTCCTATTTTTTCAAAAATCACTTGATCTGAACATTCTGGACCATCCAAAAACAGCCTATCTAAAAAAATAATAAAAGAATTCGAAAAAAATGTAAAATTTAATTTGCAAGTACATATTTATTTTATAATCATGTTGAACGGTTCGGATCAACCGTTAGAATTTTGAAAAGTCAAATTTTGAGCCGTAGCACGGACCCAATCCGTGCTTTGCATAGCACCGTAGCCTCACTCTTATTTAAATTATATCTCCAATTTTCTAACCATTCTAAATCACTAATTCTTGCCTAACCATAGTATATTAATTTTAATTTACTTTTCGCAATTACTAACCATTGTATAACTAATATTATATTATAACTAATATTATATTATATTAATTTTAATTCTAAATCACTAATTCTTGCCTAACCATTGTATAATTATTATATTAATTTGATTACATTACTAATATGTTCATAAAAATTCCTATTTATAATTCAGATGATTTGTACTTTTTTTTTTTTAGAAAAGTTTCTTAAAAGCGATTCATACATCAGATTCAATTATGAATTTTGAATATTTATTTTGCGAAATGTAACATCATTTCATATAAACTATGTCTCATTACCAAACAATTAGTTACAGAATCCATACATAAAAAAATATATGAAATGCCTTTTAGATAACATGTACTATATTCTTTTTAGCGTCGTTAACCACAACAAACAAAAAAAATAAAACTTTTTGTGTCTTAAAATTTGAAAATTTTGAGAAATGAAAACACACATAACAAAATTTTCCGTGCACCACTTGATCGAAAATATTTTTGTGTACTGATTTATGAACATCATACAATTTACAATATTTTTTCTAGTAAAAATAAGGAACATTTTTTACTATAGAATATCCAGACAAAAATAGCCGAAATTTTTATTGTTACCATAAGAAAAAATTGAAATTAAATCGTTACCACCCTGTTGGGGTCCTTATCAATTCTACCACCCTCGCTAACCCAGTTCGCGCACCAAATAGGCTGGTGTGCGGACTGGGTTGGCGCACCAACCTCCTTTGCCTATTAAGGCACCAACTCAGTATACTGTGCTCATTCCATTCGACCCAAGGCAGCAGGCAGCAAAGAACATTATCGCAAAGACCAAAGAGTAAGTTTTTTTCACTCTAGTCCTTTATATTTTTTTAATTATTTAATTACTGTTTTAATTTTTTGTAAATTTATTAAATGTTGGATTTGTTCTGTAATTCAGGTAACTATGATTGGAATTGCTTGTTATTTTGGTGATGAAGTATTACAAGGGCAGAATGGTGCTTATTACAGTACCCAACCCCAGAAAATATTCAATATCGGCTCGAATTTAGATTTCACTGGTATAACTAGGGAAGTGTACCAGGAACTTGGTATTGACCCAAATTATTACGAACTGGTAATTTCCGCCAGAATTAATATTGGCCAAGGCAACCAAACATGGTTCCAACAACTCCCTGTACTAGACGATAGCAGTTGTGGGTTGTATACCCAAATGACATTGAATTTGACAACACCTTTCAAGTTCCTAGAGTTATATGTGGTTGCCAACCCCAGACAGAACCGTAGACAGAACCCTAGACAGAACCGTACACAGAACCCTAGTCGGGGCATGGATCAGTCAGTGACGGGTCCTACTCGGGCCCTAAATTTAGCGGGTACTAGTCGGTCCCCATCCACGGGGGCTGGTACAAGTCGGTCCCCATCCACGGGGGCTGGTCCCAGTCGGTCCCCATCCGTGGGGGTTGGTTCTAGTCAGGGCCGATCTCGGGTTCCATCCTCCATCTCTAGCCGGAACCTATCTGAAACTCCAGAACCACGTTATTATACTGACAATACAGACGAGGATCCTGAAGAATGGGAGGCAGAGGAAAATTGGGATGCTAGTGACGACGGTGGGCAGACAATAGATCATAGTGATGAGGAAGACAATCGTCCCATGCTGGGTATGCGAAAGTGGCCGATATCGGGTCGTGGAGAGAGACACCCGTTTCCAGCTTTTCATGACACTTTGGGGTTTGAAGAGGCTGACCACATTTTTTTTGCGAGTTCAGAGGTTTTTTTTTCAACTTCTATGAATTTTTTATTTCTTTGAAAATATAATAATTTAAATTTTTTGAATTTTCAATTAGGTTGGAGAAAGAACAATGGTTTCTGAGGGGATGCCGTACAACGACAAGGATCAAATGAAAGAAAAAATCCACCATTGGCACATAGAAGAAAATATCGAGATCATACAGACACACAGCGATAGAACAAGGTTGAGGTTTAAGTGCCAGAGCAACAAGTGCAAGTGGAGGTTGGTTGCGAGGGCCATAGGCTTTGGTAATACTTGGGCCATCACGAAGAATGAGGTACCGCACACATGCCACGCAGATGCATCCAGGTCAGATCATGCGCAGTTGACGTCCTCTATGGTCGCCAACTGCATAAAACTTTCTTTGGAAAAAAATACTGATAGAGCTATCAGGGACCTGGTTGCTGAAAGGTTTGAGGGCATCTTCCCAAAATACAACAAATTGTGGCGTGGTAGAGAGTTAGCGATTGCCCGGGCATTTGGTAGTTGAGAGGGGTCTTACGGGCTTATTGTCCCTTTGTTGGAGGCAATAAAAAGGGCAAATCCCGGAACTGTGTATGAAGTTGTTCTAAGCCTTCACCAAAGGAAGGGTACCGGTATTTTATGAGGTTGGCATGGGCATGGGGACCGTGTATACAAGCAGTAGGTCACCTCAGACCTGTTATCAGTATCGATGCTTGTTTCTTGTCAGGTAGATACAAGGGCAGGTTGTTGATTGTCACCGGATATGATGCCGAGAACCAGTTAATCCCACTAGCATTTGGATTGGTAGAGAGCGAAGAGTTTGAGAATTGGGGGTGGTTTAAGAAGTGGGTGCTGAATAATGTAATTGGTAGTTGTAGATTCATGTGTGTGGTCTCTGACCGACACAAGGGCATAAAAAAAGTGTTCATTCAAGATGATTTGGGTTGGTCAGAGGAGAACGGGCAGTGTGCCCATAGGTTCTGTTCTCAACACGTGTTTGAGAATTTTGGAAAACACACTCAGGATAAGGTTGCTTCTAAATTCTTCAAGATGATGGTTAAAAAGAAGAAGCGAAAAAGATTACAAGATGACCTTGATGCAATCGGAAGGCAAAATCCTGATTGGCTGACATACTTGGATACATGTGGCAAGTATAATGAAAATGACGAGGAAGAACCAGCTAAGCCATGGAAGATTTATCAAGCTATGGACGACGGGAGTCGTTGGAAAATAATGACCAGCAATGGTTCTGAATCGCTGAACAATGTCTTCAAAACTTCTCGCAGGTTTGTTATTCACAATTCTCATAGTTTACTATTAATGAAATATTTTAGGTTATCTTTATTTTAACTGTAAATTATAATTCTCGTAGGTTATCGGTTGCTGCAATTATTGAGGAGACGTTTTACAAGTGTGTCACATGGTTCGTTAAAAGAAGAGAGAAGGCCGTGGAATGCCAACAAGAGGGTCAACTTTTCTCCACTCGTACGCACTTGAAGCTGAACAAGCACATTCAGAAGACTAACAAAATGACTGCGGTTGCATTCAATAGATCCGGGGAATTCATGGTGACATCACATGGCGAGAAAATCTCATTTGACATAGAGGCAGGCAAATGGGTGTACACATCCCGAGACTGTAGGTACAAGGTCATTGTGCAGAACGACCATGAGGTGCAATGCTCTTGCCAAAAGCCTCAGCTCACCGGAATACCATGTGTTCATGTGATGGCAGTGTGTAAAATAAGGTACAAATGTGTATTAAAATTTCATAATAATCTTGGATGATGAAACTTACAAATGTGTGAAAAATGTAGGAACTACGATCCAAATGTCTTCGTAAATTACTATTACAACATTCAAACGCTTATCGACACATGTAGTAGAGAATTCCACGTGTATGACAATCAAGGTGATTGGCCGCCGCACGAAGGGGATATCTTAATACCAGAGCACCGGTTAGTGAAGTTGGGTCGGAGAAGACACAACAGGATCCCAATGTGGATGGACATACTGGAAGGAAGGAGAAGGGGTCACGAGACCAACAGAGCTACCCTCGAAAGGAATGCGAGAAGGAGAAGGGATGCTAGGAACCGTACCCAATAATGTCATGGTTAGGGCTTTCTGTTTATGTATTAAGGTTAGGGTTTTCGGTTATGTATTATGGTATAAACTTTCAATTTTCTATTAAGGTTAAGGCTTTCGGTTTTGTATTAAGGTTAATGCTTTCGGTACTATGACTGCGGAATATGTATCGTTGTGTGTTATGTTTTATCTATGGTGTGTTTTTATGTTTTAATGTATTATGTATTGCGGGATATGAGATCTAAAATACGCAATATAAGAAGTAATATGAAAATAATATCTAAATACGCAACATAAAACTAATCGAAATAACGATCTAAAATACGCAACATAAAAATAATACTGAGTTGGTGCCTTAATAGGCAGAAGAGGTTGGTGCGCCAACCCAGTCAGCGCACCACCTGGTGTGCCAACCCAGTCCGCGCACCAGCCTATTTGGTGCGCGAACTGGGTTAGCGAGGGTGGTAGAATTGATAAGGACCCCAACAGGGTAGTAACGATTTAATTTCGATTTTTTCTTATGGTAACAATAAAAATTTCGGCAAAAATAGTTTTAAATATAGCAATTCTTTAATTACTTGAACATTAATTGATATTAAACTACATATATGCAACATATTTTATTTATGAAGTTTTTGAAACAAAATCAAATTGTTTATTATTAATGTTGTAGTACAGTCCAATATTAGAATCACATAGTTAGAAGATGTTTCAAGATATAGAATAATTAAATAATTAATACTAAGCTATCAATACAATAAAACAAAATAATAATTGTTGATATATATTCAATAAAAACAACAATAGCTCATGAAACATTAATTTCACATTTCCAACTCATCAAACTTTTGCCACTGAAGGCAAATAATGCGTGACCCTAGACTCCCAACAATAATATATATATTAAATTCTGACTTCCTCACTCAGTTAGAAACAATGACTACATCTCAAAATTTCAAAAAAATTAAGATAATTACCAACTTGGTCGAAAATAATCACATAATTTTACTTATATATATATTATATTGTCTTTAACAGCGAGCATATTTTTGTTATCTATTTCGCATTTTAATAAATAACAAAAGTTTTGTTATCTATTTCTCAAAATTTCAAAATTTTAATAAATGCGAATAGATAACAAAAATATGCTCGCTACTAAGAAAAGGATTGAACTAAACAACAATGGAATTTTTTTTTTCAAGTAAGCGTCTTTATCATCAATATGTGTGTGTCTATGTTTATAGACCTAATAGATTACAATAACTTATATTTGATTTGTATTTTGAATAGAAATTTAGCCCTAGCGGTCAACGAGATCCACAATAAATCATCTTAGTATTCTTTGAAGTTGGATAAAAGAAAACGTCTATGTATGCGAAGGCAAGGAGGGTTGGATACTGAAAATTGGCAATTTCGATTTAGATGGTAAAATTTTTTTTAACATATTTCTTATTAATTTATATAGCTTATTTATAATAAATAAAATTATATTTTGTTTTTGAAATTGACTCTTTTCTCTAAAAAAGTATCTATGGGTAAGAACCATCTCTGGAAACTTTTTGTAAAGCTATTGAAAAATTGTGGAGACTAGAATACATACAAATAGTGGCGAGCTAAATGACTTGTATAAGATATTGACAAATCCCTCTATACTCAGGTTACATTTTTTATTACTTGTTTTATTAATTTTTTGAAACCTTTCTACATCGAATCATTCATGACATGGAGCAAAAGGAGATTTTTTTTAGTCATATTGCTTCTTAGTTCTGCAATGATTTTTTCCAATAAATTTGTGCAAAATAGATTTTGTTTACTAATTTCTCATCTATTTTTCAAGATATTGATGTCAATGGTACAATTCTATTTTAAATTGCACAAATTTAGGTTGTGTTTTACGCCATCCATCTATGGTGGCGATTTCAAGATATTAAGAACTTAACTAATTCAGTATCAAAAGACTTGAAAGAAGATTTAAAAAAAATTATACAACAAAAATTTAATTGAATCAACTTGAATACACAACTGTTCATTTTCATTATAATTTAAAAAATCGGGGCCAAGTGGTGCCTTTGATATATCACAATAGCATGAGCGGATTTGCTCGATTTTGAAGAAATACAACTACCCATTTCTTCGAAATTCAAAGCAAAAACCAAAATTTCAAGGTATTTATAATTCTTTATTAACTCCGTCTAATTTTTAT
This sequence comes from Carex parvula, assembly GCA_025461045.1. NCBI lineage: Eukaryota > Viridiplantae > Streptophyta > Magnoliopsida > Poales > Cyperaceae > Carex > Carex parvula. The sequence continues at coordinate 163,870 of JAJGRW010001381.1, read as the reverse complement.
TTAATTGAAATGAAGAAAGGGGTTATTATTCTGTTAACAATTTTTTTTTTGAAAACAAAATGATTTGAAACCGAATTAGAAGCTTCTAACGTGGTGGGATGTGAAACTCAAACTTAGAAGAGCAGTCTGAGTCATATGCTTACTACATGCATTCATTTTTATTCAATTAAAATAAATTGCCCCATGCATTAGCCCATTCAATTGTAATATTAACATATATATATATATATATTTGTAATTTGTTGAAGTCGTTTGGCAACGAGGTAGAATGGGGTGAATATTTAGAAACTTTTTTTTCGAAACCTTAACAACAGCTGTCAAGTATAATTTATTAAATAAAATAAAATTACATCAATCATTCACATTTATGACAACATCAACACATCAAAATATAAACAACTCATCATCTAGATCATAAACAATACATTACAACATCGAGCAACACAACACAAAGTCTAATCTCACAACATCTAGCAAACCGACTGCAAGTGATCGCTAATCTCCACTGCCCTCCATTGCACCAGCTTGATAAGGCATCTAGGTTTAAGTATGGTGGCGGGTGGAGGAGGCCGGCACACACCGCAGCCTCCCCAAACCCTGCACCAAAGAATACGGAGTAATAGAAATTGGTACAAAAGTTCATACGAATAAAAAGTAACCATCTCCAAAGTAATAGAAATTGGTACCAAGTTCATCCAATGGATCGCATGAATACGGATTTATGTATCTTGAAAATTAGCGGTCGTCATCAGCAAAATTCAAGAGAGTCGAATGCACAATTTCTATTGTTTTCAACTCCCATAGTCTATTACACTCGATCTAGTAATTAAAAAATATATTATTATTGTATATCAAGTGACCATTCAGATTATTGATGGATAAAAAAAGAAAGGAAACGATGGAAATCATCAGCATGAACGGTCTTGACAACTACTCTGTCAAGTCGAAAAAAACTATTGCGAAACCAAAGAAGACATGCATTTCAATTGAAATGAGTTCATTTCAATAAACAATCATGCTCATAATTTCCATAGTCACCACTTCTTTTTTCCAACCACCAATAGTTTTCTAAAACTAATATATATATATATATACATATATATATATAGAATCTGGCTAATATGATACGCGTAGCATAGAGGGTCTCCGTACTACCGCTCAATATTTTTCTAAAACTAATATATATATAGACAATGGTGAGTTGTGAAGTAAAATAACGTTTTACTTCACGCCATATTTTCATTTTGAAAATTCAAACAACCGATCCGAACCGCTCAACATGTTCTAAATATTGAAATGTGCTTGGAGACTAAATTTTACATTTTTTGGAAATTTTTTACTATTTATTAAGCCACTTTGAAAACCACTGATCCGGTGGTTCAGAAATTTTTACTGTTTTTTACTGTTCACAGTGGATCATCTATTTAATAATGAATGCTGGTCAAGCGGGATTTGAATCATGCAATTAGAAATCATGGACTCTCTTATAGACCACATTTGTTCTAGTAAAAATAAGGAACATTTTGTACTATAGAATATCCTGACAAAAATCGTTATAAATTAATATAGCAATTCTTTAATTACTTGAATATTAATTCATATTAAACTACATATATGCAACATATTTTATTTATGAGAAACAAAATTCAAACTGTGTATTATTAATGTTGTCATAGTACAGTCCAATTAGAATATTCACATAGTTAGAAGATGTTTCAAGATATAAAATAATTAAATGATCAATACTAAGCTATCAATACAATAAAACAAAATAATAATTGTTGATATATATTCAATAGGACAACAATAGCTTCATGAAACATTGATTTCACATTTCCAACTCATCAAACTTTTGCCACTGAAGGCAACTAATGCGTGAGCTTGATCTCTGGCTCTATAGTAGCCAAAAGCTAGACTCTTATCTATACATTTTTCCCCTTTAAATGCCAACCCAAAAAAAAAGACAATTTAGTAGCCAAAAGTTGCACTCTTATTTATACATTTTTTGAACTCTTAATCAATGAAAAATTCTCAAAATGATAGGAGAGAAATATGGGATGAAAATAAAATATATGCCATAGTGCTTCTCGTTTTAGATGTTATCCTTGAAATTCTTCTTCAAATACCAAGCAAAGTTCATAATATTCACCTGTTTGGCCACTCTGGCATATCTTTTTTATGTTTTTTAACTCTTTTATTAATGTTTATAACCGCCTCTCTATCTCGTTGTCCACAGATTAATCATTATGCTCGTACAGTTCTGTTCGGCATGCTTTTCATTATATTGATGAATACGATTATCACAGTGGTGTACCGCTCATTCCCTATTTAGTTTTATTTTTATTAGTTATTTTAGGGTAATATTTTGTAATCTTATGTTTTAATATATTTTTTTTTCTTTTAGTTAGCAGTTTGTAGTTGTTTTAGTTAGAGCATGTTGTTTTAAGTTATGTTTTAATATTTGATATTTTAACTTGTTGTGAGCAAGAAAGACTTGTTAATTTTTTTTTTAATATTTAATATGTGATCTTGTTACAACATTTTTTGCTCCTATTATATTTGTGGCAGGGGGTGTATCTAGCATATGGATGGATTTGTCAGGTCCTTTCTGTTTTCTTGATTAAAGTTTAACAATTGAGCAGAAAAAAAACAAAGGTGAAGTATCATGCTTAGTTTGTTACTAAAACTGTGCCTCTGTGAGATTTCCAAATTTTCTTTTCTTTTTACAAGACATTTTTTTGGAATGAATTTTGCGGCACAATTAATTTCTCCTCTCAAATTTGAATTTTCGCAATTTATGTTTGGCAGAAATTCTTTCCTTCCGATCAGAACAGACAGTATATATAATGGATATATGCATCAATGAAATAAATAAAAGATATCACGCTTGTAATATTAGTTAAAGAAAAGAAAATAGTCTTGCCTGCATCATATATATATATATAGGATTTTGCTAATATGCTACGATAGAGCCCCTCCGTGCTACGGCTCAATTTTTGAGTTTTCAAAATCCTAACGGTCGATCCGAACAGTTCAACATGATCTCCATATGAATATGTACTTGCAAACCAAATTTTACATTTTTTAGAATTTTTTTACTATTTATTAAGCCACTTTGAAAATCGCTGATCCAATGGTCCAGAAAAGTTTACTGTTGTGTACAAATTAGTGTTTACTAAATTAAATAGAAGTAAATAAAATAAAAATTATTCCCTAGCTAAAATATATGAAGAGTTGGAAAATTAGATTGATTATAAACATAACCATCACCATAGCTCAGTGCCAGTTATGAGTTTGTATTTGAATTTCATTCTTATATATATACTAATAAAAAGGAAACAATATTACGGCGATTTTCTTCAATGTCAATAATCTCGTCCTATTTCCTCAGCATATGTAATGCATCTAGAAATAATATATAATTGACGTATCGTATCCGGAATTTTTTTTAAAATGATTGACGTCAATAGAAAAATATGTTTTTTTAGTTTGAATGTTTCATTTTGCATACCTTTGTTTGATAAAATTGAAACACTTGGAGTTTGGAGTACCAATTAAGAAACAATCTTCATTTTTCATTTTGATTTATCTATGTTGTTAATTCTACAACATATATATATGTACTTGAGTTGATGCAAATTGGCCAATCCAATATGGTTGTTAGAATAAGGTAAATGCTTGTCCAAATGTTAAAATTGGTTTCCTTCAATATTTTATTTTATAAATTAATTTACTTAAATTGTTGAAAAATAATCTTCACTTCCAGTAACTTTTAATGTTTTATGCACTTGATGATTAATATATTATAGAAATATAGTTGATGACTTATATTAAAGATTAAATTATCATACAAATTTTATCCGTAGTGTATTCATAAAAAAATATTGCTATAAATTTGATTTACTAATAGGTATCCAAATTCACTCAATATGAAAATTTAAATGCCGTCTATTTCGAATTGTTCAGTTTATACGCCTAATTGCAACAAGTTTTTTCATGCACGTGGTTTTGTCTACTAATATAATTTTATTTATTTTTGTATCAAATATTTGTATTGGCATTAGTATAATGAGACATAAAATATATGAGGTCTAAGATCTCATTTTCATAAACCATTACATATAAATCCTCTAACGAGATCTAAATTTTTAAACAGAGATATATGATATGAAGTATAATGAGACATAAAAAATATGATGCATTTGAACCCTTTTTTTTCATTGTGGAGGTTTTCAGGTACATTGGATTAAAATGAAGCTATTATACATTTATACTAGCTAAGGGTAATAACATCTTCAAAGATAACAAAAAGCTTGCAAAAACCTACATAAATTAACTATAAAAAATAATTTAGCATTAAGCTCCAAATGAGTAAATAGTGTGTATTGAACCAAATATTTTGGGAAATATCTCAACCGCTCATGCCGGACCAAAATGCGGCCCAAATTGCCAAAATTTAATAATGAATGCTGGTCAAGAGGGATTTGAATCATGCAATTAGAAATCATGGACTCTCTTATAGACCACATAATTTGCTCTAGTAAAAATAAGGAACATTTTTTACTATAGAATATTCAGACAAAAATCGTTATAAATTAATATAGTAATTCTTTAATTACTTGAATATTAATTGATATTAAACTACATATATGCAACATATTTTATTTATGAGAAACAAAATTCAAATTGTGTATTATTAATGTTGTCATATTACAGTCCAATTAGAATATTCACATAGTTAGAAGATGTTTCAAGATATAAAATAATTAAATGATCAATACTAAGCTATCAATACAGTAAAACAAAATAATAACTGTTGATATATATTCAATAGGACAACAATAGCTTCATGAAACATTAATTCCACATTTCCAACTCATCAAACTTTTGCCAATGAAGGCAAATAATGCGTGAGCTTGATCTCTGGCTCTATATTAGCCAAAAGTTGGACTCTTATCTATACATTTTTTCCCTTTAAATGCCAACCAAAAAAAAAAACAATTTAGTAGCCAAAAGTGGCACTCTTATCTATACATTTTTTGAACTCTTAATCAATGAAAAATTCTCAAGATAATAGGAGAGAAATTCGGATGAAAATAAAATATATACCGGAGTGATTCTCGTTTTAGATTTTGTTCTTCAAATTTTTCTTCAAATATCCGGTATATATTTTGTTTTCATCCGAAATTTCTCTCCTATCATCTTGAAATGCCAACCAAAAAAACAAAAAGACAATTTAGTAGCAATGATGGAACTGAAAAGTTAACATTTTTTATTTTATTTTTATTTTAATGTTTACTTTTATTTTGAGTTATCTCTCTCTTTAATGTCTACTTTTTTTTAGTGATCTCTTTAATGTCTCTGTCTCTCTCTCTCTCTTCCATCAAAATTGAGTTCTCTCTCTTTAGAGTGTGCTCCGGAAGAAGGGAGAGGAAGGGAGGGAGGGGAGAGAATAGGTGACCGGATTGTCCAAGCAAGTTTAATTGCTCCACAAACTAAAATTTTGGAGAGTAGCCAAGAAAAAAGAAGAGAAACCAAGACACAAAAATGAATAGAGTTCCCCTCCAATCTTTATACCCGATTTGGAGGGTAGTTCTTCCCTTTACTCATTTCATCTCTTTCCCTTCTCATCCCTTTGAATTTGTGGAGCACACTCTTAATGTCTTTTTTTTTAGTGATATCTTTAATATCTCTGTCTCAATATTTATCACACATGTTGTCTCAGATTGTCAGAATTGAAAAGACATCATTATTATTGAGTGGCACACCGAAAGTAAAATAAGCTTTACAGTGGTGAATGGTGGTGAATGGTGATAAAGCACTACTCAAGTACTCACAATTTATTTGTTTCTTTATTCACTTGGAGAAAAAAAATTTGTGGACCATGACATGCGAATTAATTGTATAAAAAACTACAAATAGGATAACTCAACTTAAACTAATAATGCAAACACCGTCCAGTCAAAATCACAAGGTCCATAATAATCACACTTAATTATGGCATGAGTAGCATAGTTCAACCCGCTGAAATCTCTGGTTACATATTTCTTACACTATATTAATTTACTAATATAAATTTACGAAAAAAATATTGTATAATTTTATTTGAATATTAATTTATTATCAAATTCTTACAACTATGACAAGAATTTTAAATCAAACGAATAAAAAAGATTAGTAGTTATGACAGACAATAAATTTATTTTTATGATAAGAGATGAAAAATAGATGTCAGACCTCATTTTTTTTTTTTTTTGCAACTCCTAATGTTTCAAAACACTTGTTACAGATACTTGGTATCAAAACTTACATCTTCAATCTTATTATAACTAGACATGTTTTATTATTATTATTATTATTATTATTATTATTATTATTATTATTATTATTATTATTATTATTTTCAAAATTCAATATTTTCTTTACGGACTAGCTCTTCAATGTTTCGAATGTTTTTTTTGTAACATCTCCTCTAATATCTTCTCTTATAACATCGGCAATCATTTCTGCAGTTAATTTTGCATGATCAGTACGAGAAGCATCAGCATGACATGTATGTTGTGCTGTAATTGTTTTAATTTCCCACTTAGATGAAAATAATCTTGACTTGGCATACAAACGCCACGAACACCTGTTGTCCTTGCAGTCGACTATCAAGATGGTTCTATTGCTACTAGTAGTTTTTTATTTCAATATTATTTCTGACGTGATAATTATTTATTTTTAATTGTAGAGCCTCTTTTGAAGAGTACTCTTGACCTACAACAAGTGGATCATGGTGATGTTGGGTCCTACTAAAGTAGCTGACATTTGTTTCCTGGAATGCTGAGATGTCATTGAAACTTGCCACAAGGTGACTCATACCGCGATCAGATATGGAAAAACATCGAGTCTAAACACGTGGTGTCTGCGATTGTCTCGGGGTATCAGGCGGGACATCCCCTTCTACATCAGCTTTAGTATCCCAATCGGCATCATCCTCACATAAGTCAGTGTCATCTTCGTCATCACTTTGCAGCACGTTATCAACATCATTACAAGGATCACCTGCCCTCGGCGGATCAACCCATGGACTGTCATGATTATTGTACTTTGTCCAACTCATATCTGCCTGAATAGGCGGTGACAACTCATTTACATCGGGATAAGGATGAAGAGAAAGGTCTTTACTCGGTGTTTGTTGTGTCTGATAGGGTTGGAAGAGACTGGGACCCGCTTGTGAAACACTGTATTGGGTACGTACAAGTTCTGGTTGTGTCTCCGGTACCACACTATCAATGAATAATTACGATTACATTGAACCGACAATTGAAACCAACTCAATGTATAAATCGACATAATAATACTAGGTTTTGGCAAATTATACTTTGGTTATAAATACTTCTCCAAGTTTGATCGCACACGATTTCTATTATCTCATAATAACGTCGAGTTGTTGTACCAACATTAACCCGTGCAAGTATTTTTAGGTTGTACTCACTCTCTCTCAGAATATCCAAGCTGACGATAAATTTCACCCTTCACATCATACCAACCTTGTTTACTAGTTGCCATCAATGAGAATCGAGCACCAATGCTATACTCCGCTCATTTACGACCGTGTCGTATTTCACCACCGAAATGAACCCTCAACATGAGCATGATTAATTATTTTGATAAATTAGCCTACACAATAATGAATAAATTAGATATAATTTATTATTACACTAATGAACAATAAATATTAATTAATTACCCTACACAATAGTTACTAAAAATTAAAACTAGTGACTTTTTAGAATATTTTTTAAATAAATTAATTAATTAAGAATGTATTGTGAAGTGTGAACTACTTTATTTATATTTATTTTTAAAGAATTAAATAAATTTTGTGATGTCCAACAAATAAAAGGAATTATCTCCCAAATTAAGAGTATTAATCGATATCCGCCTTATAAATATTTACAAAAGGTACTTAACATAAAAAATTTAGTTCTTTTTTATCGAGGATGAGAATTTAATATGTTCATATATAACTCACATAGATTGAAGCTATAATTCACCATGCGAGAACCTGAGAAAGTGATGGGGAGATTTGCAACGTCCAACAGATAGATTCCTCCTGTTCCCGCACTGTGAAATCTAGTTTTAGTATATGACAATAAATGACATAGAAAAATTTGAAACTAAACTGTTGATGCTGGAACATAAGGAACGATATCTAATATATATTTTACAATGCAAAACTCCACAACACTTTCTATAATAAATAACAATGTTTTAAATAGCGTTTATAGCTTCATAGCGGGAAGGCTACAAAAAAAGCTATAGCGGAAGCTAGAGTGGGAAAATGGCACGGCGGAGCCGGCTCCGTCACAGAACGGCACGGTTACGGCACGGAACGGCACGGCACGCGTGTCATTCACGTGCCGTGACTCGCGTGTCCCGTGCCGTGACCATTTGCGTGTCGTGCTCATCTTTTGAAACTTTGGCATGGCACGGCACGGCACGACACGTAGTCACGCGAGTCACGTGTAATTAGGATCATTAGATATTGATTGAGTAGTGAATCTTGAATAAACTAACCTAAATTATGATTAAATGGTCACTCGAGTCACGTATGGTCACGGCACGTTTAGGCACGGCGGGACTCACGTGGCGTGACCATTCGCGTGTCGTGACTACCCCTTTACATTTTGGTCACGACACGGCACGACATGTGAAAAATTAACTTGGTCATGGCGTGTTAGTCACAACACGGCACGGCACGGCACGTTTTTCCCACTCTAGCGGAAGCTATGCTACATAACTTTTTTTTTTTTACAAAAATTATATTATATATTTGTATTAAATATCAACATTATCTAAAGTCTCATAGAACAATAAATAACACTAAATTAATTAAGAAATTATAATATTCATATTGAACTAGTACAAAGTTCAAATTGCGGTTTAAATTATCCATAGTAATATCATAAACTATCGATTCTTTTTTCTATTCAAAATATCTTAAGCATCATGATTCATGACATAATCTGTTTTTTTTTCTATTCAAATTTCAAAATAAGGGTTTCCTTCTCGGTTTGGGCAAATTAAAAGATCTGTAGCAACAAAACTTTTAATTTATTTCGGTTTGGGCTTTTATTAACTTTTTTGGGTCTTTCTTTATATGACTTGTCTAAAAAAGCTCATTATGAATAGCGCGCACTATTTGCGCTACACGCTATGTGCTATAGCGGACCGCTATTACCGCTATAGCGGCCATAGCTCAATTAGCGCATTTTGATGCCATAGCTTAGCGTTTAGAGTCCAAAAACGCTATATAGCGCGCTATTTAGAATACTGATAAATAGCATAGCATAAATTAATTACTTTCTCAGGCTATATAATTGAATATTTATCTTTTACAGAGAGGATTTTTTTTTTTTTAGAGAAGATGTGTGAGACAAGAGAGATGCGTGAAGATTTTGTTTTAATAGAAGAGAAGGTTTTGTACATAGCTCAACAAAGCTTAAATATTAAATATCTCAATTCCTAAATCGGTTTGAGAGAAACAACATCATGAAGAGAAGAGATAATGGAATTTAGTACGGTGGGGGAAGTGATCGGAGAATGAGATTAAGAGAGACAGCAAAATTAGATTTACATTTTAGAACCAAGGGACTATATATACATGTGACGCACGTGGCAAGTATAGTTTATTTAAATTATATCTCCAATTTTCTAACCATTCTAAATCACTAATTCTTGCCTAACCATAGTATATTAATTTTAATTTACTTTTCGCAATTTATAGGTTTCTTAAAATTTCAAATATTTTAAATTGTTATACGTATTCAGTCAAATAGATTTTTTTGTTTATCTTTGTATAATTATTATATTAATTTGATTACATTACTAATATGTTCATAAAAATTCCTATTTATAATTCAGATGATTTATACATTTTTTTTTAGAAAAGTTTCTTAAAGACGATTCATATATCAGCTTCAATTATGAATTTAATTTGTATATTTATTTTGCGAAATGAAACATCATTTCATATAAACTATGTCTCATTACTAGTGTTTTAATATTCAGTTCACATACAGTATTCGGAAGGCCACCGCATACCGCATATACGGTATGCGGCCGAATGTGCGGATTCTTATTCGGATTTATATATGCGGATTTTTTTATTAAATATTTAATCCCACACTACTTAAATACAATAAAGTAGCATGTAGAGAGGTTATAAAAGACTTCTGAGTGAGACGCTTGAAGAGAACACCTACTTGGTGAGTCTGAAACTAATTTAATGGGTTATGAATTCGGGTCATGAACTCTTTTAAGGGGTTTTGAATGTTTTTTAATTTTTTTAAAGCATGAATTCAATAATCGGTCCGAATAGCTATTTTCTATTCGGCCGGACTCTGAATAGGAATATACGGCCGTAGATTCACCGAATATAACCGAATTTTAAAACATTGATCATTACCAAACAATTAGTTACAGAATTCATATATAGAAAAATATATGAAATGCCTTTTAGATAACATGTACTATATTCTTTTTAGCATCGTCGAACCACAACAAACAAAAAAAATATAGAACTTTTTACGTCTTAAAATTTGAAAATTTTGAAAAATGAAAACAAACATAACAAAATTTTCCGTGCACCACTTGATCATTACCGTGCGAAAATATTTTTGTGTACTATTTTATGAACATCATACAATTTACAACATTTTTTCTAGTAAAAATAAGGAACATTTTTTACTATAGAATATCAGACAAAAAATAGTTATAAATATAGCAATTCTTTAATTACTTGAACATTAATTGATATTAAACTACATATATGCAACATATTTTATTTATGAAGTTTTTGAAACAAAATCAAATTGTGTATTATTAATGTTGTAGTACAGTTCAATTAGAATCACATAGTTAGAAGATGTTTCAAGATATAGAATAATTAAATAATCAATACTAAGCTATCAATTCAATAAAACAAAATATAATTGTTGATATATATTCAATAAAGACAACAATAGCTCATGAAACATTGATTTCACATTTCCAACTCATCAAACATTTGCCACCGAAGGCAAAGAATGCGTGACCCTAGGCTCCCAACAATAATATATATATATATATATATATATATATATATATATATATATATATATATATATATATATATATATATATATATATATATATATATATATATATATTAAATTCTGACTTTCTCCCTCAGTCAGTTAGAATTTAGAAACAATGACTACATCTCAAAATTTTACAAAAATTAAGATAATTACCAACTTTTTAGAAAAGAATCACATAATTTTACTTATATTTATTATATTGTCTTTAACCGCAAGCATATTTTTGTTATCTATTTCACATTTTAATAAATAACAAAAGTTTTGTTATCTATTTCTCAAAATTTTCAAAATTTTTATAAAATGCGAAATAGAAACAAAAATATGCTCGCTGCTAAGAAAAGGATTGAACTAAACAACAATGGAATTTTATTTTTCAAGTAAGCCTCTTTATTATGAATATATGTGTGTGTCTATGTTTATAGACCTAATAGATTGCAATAACTTATATTTGATTTGTATTTTGAACAGAAATTCAGCCCTAGCAGTCAACGAGATCAACAATAAATCATCTCAGTATTCTTTGAAGTTGGATAAAGAAAACATCTATGTATGCGAAGGCAAGAAGGGTTGGATACCGAAAATTAGCAATTTCGATTTAGATGGTAAAGATTTTTTTTAACATATTTCTTATTAATTAGTTTAGCTTATTTATGATAAATAAATTATATTTTGTTTTTGAAATTGACCATTTTCTTAGAAAAAGTATCTATGGATAAGAACCATCTCTGGAAACTTTTTGGAAAATTAATGAAAAATTGTGAAAACTAGAACACATACAAATAGTGGCGAGCTATATGACTTGTATAAGAGATTGACAAATCCCTCTATACTCAGGTTACATTTTTTATTTCTTGTTTTATTAATTTTTTTGAAACCTTTCTACATCGAATCATTCATGACATGGAGCAAAAAGAGATTTTTTTAGTCCTATTTCTTCTTACTTCTGCAATGATTTTTTCCAATAAAATTGTGCAAAATTGGTTTTGTTTACTAATTTCTCATCTGTTTTTCAAGATGTATAATTCTATTTTAAATTGCACAAATTTAGGTTGTGTATTACGCCATCCATCTATGTGGCGATTTCAAGATATTTAGAACTTATTAATTCAGTATCAAAATACTTGAAAGAAGGTTTAAAAAAATTATACAACAAAAATCAATTGAATCAACTTGAATACACAACTGTTCATTTCATAATAATTTCAAAAATAGGGGCCAAGTGGTGCCTTTGATATATCACAATAACAAATATCATAATAGCATGAGCGGATTTGCTCGATTTTGGAGAAATACAACTACCCATTTCTCCGAAATTCAAAGCAAAAACCAAAATTTCAAGGTATTTATAATTCTTTATTAACTCCGTCTAACTTTTATTTAATTGAAATGAAGAAAGGGGTTATTATTATGTTAACAATTTTTTTTTTGAAAAAAAAAAATGATTTGAAACCGAATTAGAAGAGTAGTCTGAATGCTTACTACATGCATTCATTTTTATTCAATTAAAATGAATTGCCCCATGCATTAGCCCATTCAATTGTAATATTAACATATATATATTTGTAATTAGTAGAAGTCGTTTGGCAACGAGGTATGGAAACTTGTTGCGGAGATTATATTTTTTTCTTTGTTTTTGATCTCTTCACATCATCAAACATGTCAAACATAGTTTCAGGCCAGCCTATATATGATTAGTCCTTTTTTTTTGTGTCCTTTAAAATACCATATTTATTATAAAAAATTATGTTCTAATTTAGGCTCTTGATTTTCACTTGCAGATAATTTAAAAGGCATAAAATGGTTCAAGAAAAGTTACTGAAGTCTGATGGATAATTGTTTGTGAATTATGTGAGTAATATTTATTAATTACTGTGCGAATGTTTTGAGTTTTTATGATGATGTATGTAGTATAACTATTTAGGAGGAATAAAATGCATATTACATGGAACTTCTATGGTCAATCTACCACGTAAATGCTTGATTTCAAAATAATTGCTCGTCTATTATTAATGCTTCTGGGAACTGATCACTTGTTGTCCAAACTAGTATTTGATTTTTTAACATGTATACCCTCTGTGGATCTAATCCTTGTATTAGTTGAACATGAGCATGAATCTGATACTGGCAATGATTTTGAGCATAGACCTGATTCTGTTTGGTAATTTGATTTCTTTGATTAAATCTTCCTTTGTGGAATGTTTATAAACATGTGTACAGTTAAAAAAGGATGCTTGAGAGTACATATTCATGAATTTAGCATGTTTTTGGATTAAAGGATTCATAGAAATACGAAACTCAAATTAAAATCTGAAAATTTACTCCCACAAAGCATCAAAATACTAATAATATCATCAACTGGCACGCCTTAATTGTGATCTAGCTAGCTTCTTAATTCATATGAATGTGATTCTATGTACTTCTCCATGCATCGACCATCCTTTAATTACGCCTGAGAAAAAAATTTAATTAGTCAACAGAGTAACTTGGAACCTCGCTCTACAATAAATTAATTAAGCTGGCATGGTGCTGGGCTGAGGGGAGGAAATATAATAAAAAGATAAGCACATACCAATTTATAATCTACACTGAAAACATGTTCATGTCTTTTATGCTCATGATAAAATTTTGTCCCCAAGACCTGTTCGACACGAGGGACAAATTAAAGGATGCACTTTAACTTTAGTATCATAATAAGAACAAACAAAACCCAAAGATATGTGAAAACACAGCCTACCCAAGGAAACAACCCCCCTCCACAAGGATACGCAATCCGCCAAGATGGCTCACTCCCACCCTCCTGTCATCACATATCTATTAGAGAAATATATAAGAGAGAGAGAGAGAGAGAGAGAGAGATTGGCTAATATCAAAATGTTTTGATATAAAAAATATATAGCACGTTCCTCATCATAAATGTTCTTCATGTACAGCTGCAAATAAGGTTAATATATATTAGATATCTAAATTCAAGCAGAAGAGGCACGCACATGAAAACGAATGACAAATAAGATACTTACAAGAGTTGCTACTATGACATAATGATCTGCAATACCTACAAACCAATTCTTTTTCATCTCATCAATTATATCCTTGAAACCCTCCTCCTGCAATAGATTATATCTTTAGAATTACAACATGCATGTTCATTTTCCATACTCTTGACATCCATTCAGATGAAAGCGAAATGCCACATTAATGGTTGTCATCCATGTGTGTATGTATAAAGAAGTGAAAATAATAGTAGCAGGAAAGAAACAAGTACCGTGGCACTGTCGAATGCTTCGTTCAAGGAGAAGTCGAAGATGCACGGGTAGCTCTTGCAAAATTTAATCAACTTTTCATCAAGTTCAACAGTTTCCTTCAAATAATAGTAGCAGGAAATCTCCAAAACATTACGAATAAGAAGCAGAAAGAGAGTAGAAGCCAGAGAGAGAGAGAGAGACAGAGATACTTTGTTGTTGTGCTTCTCCTTCAGTAATTTGAAGTTTGTTGTGTACCATTGTGTATCCTTCTCGTACCACTGAAGAGCTTCAATACTTGCCTGCACCACAAAATTTAATTTTTTAACAATCAGGCTAAGCTAAACAAAAATATGCACTTACAAATTAATTAATTGATATCTATTTCTATGCCACCTTCAAAGAGAGGTGAACAAGTTCAGTATCCAACTCCTTAAATATTTCTGGAACAACATCAACATCATCAATCAACTTCTGGATACATCCACCAGACTGCAATAACTACAAATAATACCACAGACACACATCATTATTCACTGCACAACAGTCACTATATACATATAATTAATGAGGGTTACGATGAATTGACAATTAAGAACAATAACTACCTTGGTTTTCTGACAAAAAAGGAGATGCTTGTGAAACTCCTCCTGCAACTCAATTTGTTTGCAACAGCTCTCGTAATACTGCAATGCACATTACATTTCGCATTATTACTAGAATGTCAAAGAACTGTACCTAAAAAACCAAATACTATTAAAAATAATGGCACAGGTTAGTACCTCATCCCTAAGACCTGGAGCCCGAGACATTTCTTCGTAGTACCTCTTTTGCTCTGGATAAAAATATTGAACAAAAGTACTTCGCCTGCGTGACTGTTGGGACCAAAAGGTAACTTGAGAGTATGTATGTACGTGCGTACGTACGTATATGTATGTACGTGTGTGTGTGTGTGTGTGTGTGCAAATGACAGAAATTTATGCAAGGAGAGAAAATTAACCTCCTCGAGAAAATCATGTATTTCTAACTTCCTCTCCTCATCAACAAGTTTAAAGAACTCATCTTTAAAATAACTCTGCATTCGACAAAAGTACTGGCTTAGCATTACTTGATTAGGATGATCCAATTAGAATTTGCATCTTTATTGCGATTTATATAATTGAAGTACATCTCTTTCTACATTTCCTATACTAAAATTGGATGTACCTTGCGTATCAGTGGATGAAATAGCCTCTCTCTGTGGCTGAGAAGACGTTTAAATATCTGTTTTTTAGACAGGTAAGTCAATTATTAAAAATTAAAACGAATTTATATATGGAATCTGTATCGAAGAAGAGGTGCTGATATTAGTACCAAAGTTTTTGTTACTCGCAGAACTATCTCTGAAATTTTATTTATTTAGTGACTGATTTGTCCCGCATAAGTTAAGTGCTTTCTCTAATAATATTGCATTCCTTTTTAAGCTAAAACTTTTTCTCACACTAAGAATGTTTCCCAATTTCCTTATAAAGCAAAAATTGTATCCAATCAATTTCCTTATAGTACAAGTATCTTTTCTACTATTCTTAGTCTGAATAGCAAATAAAATAATATTTGGATTGTCAATATAAGAATAATCACTTTTATATTTGAGTCATTCTCTTTGCTATCCTATAATTAAAATCTTTTGCTTCTAGTTTATTTTGAATTTGCTCAGTTACAAATGAAGTGATATTTACAAACTTTGATATTAAAGTAATGAAACTGTTTAAATTAAAAGTAGAAGAAAAAGAACACTGACAAAAATAAACTTCAATCATTAATATATATTCCAAATATATTTTATAGAAAGTACAATTTAAGTATCTAATTTACAATTAAAAAAAATTTAATCTCTGCCAAGAAATCTTTCTCATTTTAATTTGATATAATATTGAATGAACAAAATCTACACGTTAATGAAGAGAGGTGGTGTTATTTGAGAAACAACTATATATATAAGCAGTATGGGTATATCGTCCATCAACGGAAAAATTTGATTAGTGTTGTGTGAATATTAGCTCACTGAAGAAGAGGTACAAACCTTGACTACTGCATAAAAGTTGCTACTGAAGTAGGAGAAAGGTTCGACTGTAAGGTCAATCTTTTCCCTAATTTGTTTTTCACTATCAAGGCACTGCATAAAAAAAGGGGGTTAAAATCCTCTTTAAGGAGGGAGCATCAGAAATAATTTTTTATTGAAAATGCTATATAGTTCCTACTGTGACATAAGGAATATGTTCATAAAGACATTTCACTGCTTCGAATGACTCATGCACTATAAGAAGGTTCATCTCGAAAAGTACTTGTTCCTGCATACAAATCAAACAACACCTAATTAATTATAGTGAGGGATGGAGGTGTGGGGGTGGAAGAGAGAGAGAGAGAGAGAGAGACCGCTACGACACCAAATAGGTTACAGGGTTCGGGAGCATTTGCCTTCAAACCAGGGAATTCTGCGATGACCCTGTGAACATAATTTTCTGTATCTTCTACCCTTTCAATATTCACAGGCTGTGTTAAAAATTAAGATTGTTACCATTAAGACAAAAGTATGATCCGATTAAGGTGAAAAAAAGTTAAAACTAAAAAAAATTATCATATTGACCTCGATCTGAGTGAGGGGTTTTTTAGAAAAACGTTCCCGAAGCTGAAGTTTATAATGGAAGTAGTTGCTCATACGTTTCTGCATTAGAAAAGCACAAAATATATGTACATGAGAACGGATTTTATAAAGATAACTAGCTGCTGATGCTTATAAGCATGCTTTATATACCGGCAACGTTTTGTTGTTTTGTTTTGTGAAAGAAAGAAAGAAAGAAAGAAAAAACATGGTGTTCCTTGTCCTCATCATCTAACTCCATTAGAGAGGTAGAGTAAGAAGGCCAGGGATCATCCTCCAGCTTCACCCTCTTATAATTTGGTTCAAAATTTTCCTGCATCGATCATCAGCAAGACTCAGACTCAGACTCAGACTCACTCTTGGATCAATTCAACCATTAATCAATCAATTTAACAAAGAAAATATATAGAAGATGCAATCAAATTTACATTAGACTCCTCTTTTTCCTTTTGCTTTTGCGGCGATGAAGATGCTTCCTCTTTCTCCACGGAACCGAAATCCGTTACAAACATAGATACATGCTCCGGCGATTCCGATTTCATGGCGAGAAAGGCGATCCAATTACAGAACAGAGTTACAGCCTATTCTATTCTGGAGAAATGTTCTGGCGATTCGCGTTTATTTATTTCACATTGTAGAAAGAAAGAAAAGAAAGAAAGAAAGAAAGAAGACAAACATTTATTATTTTTTTATTTCTGTGAGAGGATCAGAGAGAGGTACGAATTAAGAGATACCTTTCTTCTAGGGTTTCACGACATACCTTTCTTCTTCAGGAGAACGCAACCTTCTTGCCTCTCGACTCGAGATTCTTTCCCAAGATCTAGGCTTTATATAGAGTTTCTGCTTTAAACAAAAAAGAAAAAGAAAAAAGAAAAAATAATATCTACGGTTTCAGACACGTGGCAATCATGATTTCTTTTTTAAACGGTTCAGATTCATTCATTCCTTCTCACTCAGTTAGTCAGTGCTCGCTTTTATTTTTTTAAATTTTAAATAGAATAGATGGGCCTAAATATTTCTCTCTCACTTCACTATAATATGAGATGGGCCCCCATATATTAAATCGTTTGCTTCATTTCTAGTTTTATGCTTATGCACTTTATTACAACCATAGTTGTTGTTAATTATTAATTTTTTTTTTCTTCCCTTCTTTTTTTTTCTCGTTTTGCAATGGAACCAAGCAAGAAGATCAATTGCTTCGCATACAGAAGATCAATTGATTCGCATTTATTTATTTCACATAGTAGAAAGAAGGATCAGAGAGAGGTACGAATTAAGAGAGACCTTTCTTCTAGGGTTTCACGACATACCTTTCTAATACTAGGAGAACGCAACCTTCTTGCCTCTCGACTCTTGAGTCTTTCCCAAGATATAGGCCGTAGAGCGGAAAAAAGGTGCCCTGCGGACCAAGCTAAATTTTTTTAATTGGAATTGTTTGCAATATCATAAATTTTTTAATTAACAATCTTAATCGGAGGTGGAATTTAACTTTTTTTCACCTTAATCGGATCATACTTTGGTCTTAATGGTAACAATGTTAATTTTTAACACAGCCTGAGAATATTCTATATCTTAATTTTAGCAATCTTTGTTTTTCTATATCTAGAATATTCTCAGGCTGTGTTAAAAGTTAAGATTGCTAATTTATGATACTTTTGTCTCGTGCTGTGCCGTATTGTGATCAAGTTAGTTTTTTAGTGTCATGCTGTGCCGTGACCAAAATATCAAGAGGTAGTCATGGCACACGAATGATCACGTTACGTGAGTCATGTCATGCTTAAATGTACTGTGACTATATGTGACTCGCGTGACTCACATGATCATTTAATCATAATTTAAATTAGTTTATTCAAGATTTACTATTAAATTAATATCTAATTATTCTAATTACACGTGACTCGCGAGACTACGTGTCGTGTTGTGCCGTGACTAAATCTTTCACGTGCCATGCCATACCGTGTCAAAGTTTCAAAAAATAGGCACGGCACGCGAATGGTCATGGCACGGAACATGCGAGTCATGGCACGTAACTGACACGCGTACCGTGCCGTTCCGTGACGGAGTCGTGCACGGAACATGCGAGTCACGGCACGTAACTGATACGCGTACCGTTCATTCGTGACAGAGTCGTACACGGAACATGCGAGTCACGGCACGTAACTGACACGCGTACCGTGCCGTTCCATGACGGAGTGCCATTTTTCCAACTCTAATCTACCGTTTCTGCTTTAAACCAAAAAGAAAAATAAAAAAATAATATCTATGGTTTCAGACACGTGGCGATCATGATTTCTTTTTTAACGGTTCAGATTAGTGTATTGATTAAACCGGGACGGGTCGACCCGGACCGAGCAAACTCGTGACTCGAACCTGGACCGGCCCGAACCCGTGCCTAAATTCGGACCGGACCGTCCTAACGGGTGGGCCGGGTTTCACTAGGGTCGGATCCGATTTTCTGGGCCAAACCCGCCTATACCCTACCCGTTTGAACCCGCCTACCCGAACCCGACCCAAACCCGAGTCAAACCCCCGGACCCGAGTCAAACCCGGACCGGACCGCCCGAACCTATGCCTAAACCCCCCGGACCCGGACCCGAACCCGAACCCTGCACCAGCCACCACGCATGGACATGGTCCAATGAACCGCGCAATAGGCAAAAAAATTTTTGAGGCAACCAAGATTCGAACCCATGACCTATTAGATAAGCAACATATCACTTACCATTACACCATCTTACATTTGTTGTCTAATTCTACTAACTTATATATTTAAGTTATACTTGAGTTGATTTTTAATATTTAATTTATATAATACAAGTTTAACATAATTAAAATAAATACATTTGTTGTCTAAATATGAATTAACATATATACATATTATTTGACATCTTAATTAAAATTAACATATTCATATGTTAATTGATATGTTAATTCTATAAACTTTAAGTTGAATTAACATATGTATCTTCTTAATTAAAAATGTGTAAAAACTATAAATAAGCCTATAAACATAATTTATTAAAATTGGAACTATTTTTTAATTCAGAAAAAATATGTTATTCTAGTTACTTCATATATAAAAGATACAAATAACAATAATAATACCAAGTTGGCATTAATGTAACACGATGAATTTTAAAGAAGCTACAAATTTGAAAACATTTTATAATATAAGAAATTCAAACAATATAGCAAAGTGCAGAATTAAAACTATTTAATAATACAAAAAAATGAATAAAAAACCACAATTAACTAAATATTTCAGTACATAACCTCACATTTCAGTACAATAATGAATAAACTTCATACATAAGCGTGGGGCAAATAATAAACAAACTTTGAACGCATAAAATTGAAAAGAATATTGTTTTAAACTTTTAATCCTTTCTAAGACCTACTTGATCTAAAAATGTTACACCATCCAAAAACAATGATTTTTTACCTATCTAAAATATAGTAATTTTTTTTTAGAAAAATGTATAATTTGGTCTTCATGTACATTTTAATATGAAGATCATGTTTAACGGTTCGAGTTGACTGTTTAAACTTTAAAAAAATAGAGATATAAATCTATAGCATGGCTCAATCCATACCATAACCTCGCTCGGCACGGAAATTATATACTAGAACGAAATTTACTATATAATAGCAATTCTTTTTCTTATTTTTTAACCTGCAAACTAGAACAAAATTATGTAAACACCGTATTCTTTGTCAAACAATCAGCTCTAAAATTTATAAATTTAATATAAAAAAAGTTCTAGCTATTTTTTTTTTTTAGCATCCGATAAATATCAAATAATTGATAGCATTTCTTACAAAGTTAGCATCCAAAATGCCAATGTAACCACAAGGCACATCGCATTACCTCATCCAATGGCAGATCTAGTAAAAATAATTATTTTTAACATTTCGACGTTTATACATTATTTTGTTTATAAATAAAGTAAAATGTTATAAGTATTGTAAATTAATTACACAATTAGTATGATTTTTTTTTATATAATTAACTTTCAATATATCTTTTATTCTAGTTACACACTTAACATTTCAACATAAAAATAGCACTCATTTTGATAGCGATGATGTTTATTCATTATAATATATTTATAATTTCATAATAGCGTCTGGTTATAAGTTATAACTATATTGCTAACTCAATATTTTATAAGAATAACAAATCAACATTCTTTGAATTAACATTATTTCAAAAGTATACAAATTAAAACAATATTTGTACTATTCCAAACGATACAAAATTAATACTATTTTCATACTACTTAAATTAACATTATTTTCACACTATTATCACAGACTCGATTTAGATAAATATTATTATTAATGACACGTCAAACACACTCTATAGTATATAATTTTTTTTGCGGAGAATGAGAGTTGATTTCACAGTAACATAATATTTTAATCTAAATTATACGTAAAATTATATATGAAAACAGAAAAATAAGTTAGAACTATTATAAAACAAAACAAAACACAACTTGAGAGAGGCTAAATCTTATTCTATATTATATCTCCATCTATATCTCAACATCAACTATTTACATAATCTCTATTTATAGGCTAGAGAAAGCAAATGAAAAGCCATACAATTAACAAGATAATTAATATAAAACACTATCTAATAGATAGTGGATGAGGTGGAGAATGTGAAATGTCTATTATTATATTTCATAACACTCCCCCTTAGATATTTTACCTTATATTATACACTATTAATATTGTACTGCAGGACAAATATTAATTTGGTACTACAGGACCAATTTGAATTAACTGATACTTCCGGATTAGTTATGCTGCCTCATTAAAAATCTTACTAAGAAAAACCCAGTGGGACAAAACTTAGTGAAGGGAAAAAGAGTGCAGCGTGTATAATACTCCCCCTCATTTTAACATATATCTTTTAAGCGACGGATGCCGATCTTCTGTGAGAGTTGCTCAAACACTTTTCTTGGCAATGATTTTGTGAATAGGTCTGCCAAATTGTCGCTTGATCTGATTTGACAAACATTTATCAAGCCATCCTTTTGTAGATCATGAGTTGAGAAGAATTTTGGCGAGATGTGCTTGGTTCTGTCACCTTTAATATATCCTTCTTTGATTTGAGCAATACATGCTGCATTATCTTCATAAAGTACTGTCGGACTTCCTTTGATTGACTCCAGCCCACATTCCTCCTGGATGTGTTGGATCATTGATCTTAACCAGACACATTCTCGACCAGCATCGTATAGAGCAATTAATTCAGCATGATTTGATGATGTTGCCGTGAGTGTCTGTTTTGTCGATCGCCATGAAATTGCAGTACCGCCATATGTAAACACATATCCGGATTGTGATCGAGCTTTATGCGGGTCTGATAAATATCCTGCATCTGCATACCCAACTAATTTGGACTTTGTATCTTTTTGATAAAATAGTCCCATATCACGTGTCCCGCAAAGGTAACGAAATACATGTTTAATTCCGTTCCAATGTCGGCGTGTTGGATCAGAACTATATCTTGCTAGTACATTTATAGAAAAAGCAATATCAGGTCTCGTATTATTAGCAAGATACATCAAAGCCCCAATTGCACTTAAGTATGGTACTTCTGGACCAAGAACTTTTTCATTCTTTTCTCGGGGACGGTAAGGATCCTTTTTTATATCAAGTGATCGGACAACCATTGGTGTACTTAAAGGATGAGCTTTATCCATATTAAAACGTTTCAACATCTTCTGGATATAGTTTGATTGATGGACAAAAATACCATTATACAAATGCTCGATCTGCAGGCCGAGACATAATTTTGTTATTCCAAGATCTTTCATTTCAAATTCTTTCTTTAGTAATTTTGCAGTCTTTTCGATCTCTTCAGGAGACCCAATAATATTTAAATCATCAACATATACTGCAATAATCGTAAAACTTGAGATTGATCTTTTAATAAAAACACATGGACTAATTACATTAGATTTATATCCTTCTTTTACGAGATATTCACTGAGTCGATTATACCACATTCGACCTGACTGTTTTAGTCCATATAAAGATTTTTTTAATTTTATAGAATACATTTCTCGAGGTTTTAATTTTAATGCTTCAGGCATTTTTAATCCTTCAGGGACTTTCATATAGATATCATTATCAAGTGATCCATACAAATAAGCTGTGACTACATCCATGAGGCGCATTTGAAGGTTTTCAGTGATTGTGAGACTGATTAAAAATCTAAGAGTTATTGCATCCACTACAGGTGAATATGTTTCTTCATAATCAACTCCTGGTATTTGTGTAAAACCTTGTGCCACAAGCCTTGCTTTATATCTCACAATTTCATTTTTCTCATTCATTTTTATTGCAAATACCCACTTGTAACCTACAGGGTTAACATCTTTTGGGGTTAAGACTACAGGTCCAAAAATATTACGCTTTTAAAGCGAATCTAATTCAGCCTTCAGAGCATCTTTCCATTTGGCCAATCATTTATGTGCATACACTCTTCAGGAGTTTTTGGCACATAATCTTTCTCATTTAGCACATCAATTGCCATAGCATATGCAAAAATTTCATCAGTACATGTTTCATTTCGGTTCCAATTGTACCATTTTGTATATAGTTTATTGAGATCTCATAATCACTAGGTACCTGAGTTTCTTCTGGAACTTCATCAACCTCTTCTGGGGTTTTATCAATCTCTTCTGGAATTTTATTAATCTCTTCTGGAATTTTATTGATCTCTTCTGGAGTTACACCAACTGCTTTATTCTGCTCTTTCTTTTGTCGTGGATTTTTATCTTTGGAACCAATTGGTCTTCCACGTTTTCTCTGTATAGTAACCTCTGCTGGGATTACATCAATTCGAGCAGTTGCATTTAAAGCTGGTACATGTGATTTAGTCACTCTTTTTGTATCTGTAAATGCATCTGGTAACTCATTTGCTATTCTTTGCAAATGTATAATCTTTTGAACTTCTGATTCACATTGACCACTTCGGGGATCAAGATAAGATATTGAGGATGCATTCCAAGTTACTTCTTGTTTTACCAGCTTTTCTTTTTCTCTTCCTAAAATTGGAAATATTGTCTCATCAAATTGACAATCAGCAAAACGTGCTGTAAAAACATCTTCAGTTAATGGTTCTAAATATTTAATAATTGATGGAGAGTTAAAACCAATATAAATTCCCAATCTTCTTTGTAGTCCCATTTTTGTACGTTGTGGTGGAGAAATTGGAACATACACAGCACAATAAAAAATTTTAAGATGGGACAAGTTTGGTTCTCTTCCAGAGACCAATTGTAATGGAGAAAATTTATGATATGCAGTTGGTCTTAATCTAATAAGTGCAGTAGCATATAAAATGGCATGTTCCCATGTAGAAGATGGTAGATTACATTTCATAAGTAATGGTCTAGCAATCAGTTGTAATCTTTTAATTAATGATTCAGCTAAACCATTTTGTGTATGTACATGAGCCACTGGATGTTCTACCTTAATTCCAATTGACATACAATAATCATTAAATGATTGGGATATAAACTCTCCTGCATTATCAAGCTGGATACTCTTAATTTGATAATCTGAAAAATTTGCTTTCAATTGGATTATTTGTGCTAATAGCCTAGCAAATGCAACATTTCTTGTGGCTAATAGGCAAACATGTGACCATCGAGTTGATGCATCAATTAAAACCATAAAATATCTAAATGGTCCACATGGAGGAGAAATAGGCCCACAAATATCTCCTTGAATTCTTTCCAAAAATGAAGGAGATTAATTTTCAATTTTATTTTTAGATGGCCTGATTATCAGTTTTCCAAGAGAACATGCTGCACATGATAAATCTTTTGATAAAATTATTTTCAGGTCATTTAGGGGATGCCCATTTGCACTTTCAATTATTCTCCTCATCATAATGTTACCTGGATGACCTAATCTGTCATGCCACAGAGTGAACATCTTTGTGTCAAGTAACTTCTGGTTACTTACCATATTTGATTCTATTGGATTAATGTTCGTACAATATAATCCAGAGGATAAAGCTTCCAGCTTTTCCAATATGATCTTCTGGCCATATTCAATAGATCTAATTTGGTGATACTCAATATTATTTTCAGTCATGGTTTCAAGATGATAACCATTACGTCGAATATCTTTAAAACTTAGTAAATTTCTTCTGGATTTACTAGAGTATAATGCATCATTTATAATTAATTTTGTTCCTTCGGGTAACAAGATACAAGCTCTTCCGGAGCCCTCAATTAAATTACTAATACCAGAAATTGTATTAACATGTGTCTTTGCAGAAGACAATAGAGAAAAATATTTCTTACTTTTCAATATGGTATTTGTTGTTCCGCTGTCTACTAGACATGGATCTTCTTTACTTACCATTGCGTCAGTCATTTTTCTTTAAAATAAAAGAATGCAAGAATAAATAAAAATAAACTACCTTTATTCATTAATTATATTTGCATACAATATAAAAATTAAAATGTAAACTAAACTTTTATAAACATAAACTTCTACATTATATTTTCTCTCTTAGTAAAGTGTCTATTTCTTTATCCACATTATGAAAGAAATTTGATACATCAAAATCTGTATCTATATGGCATTCATATTCGGAGTCATTTTAGTTTCCACATTTTCTCTTCTTCTTTTTTTTAATTGAGGCTTGATAAAGCCCTACAAAATGCTTGGGCATACGACAGGTACGCAATCAATGATTTGTCATCCCACATCTGTAACAAACATCTTCAGGATGTTTTCCTTTCTCATTTTTCATTAGTACGTATTTATAACAAAATACAACTTCAGGTTATTAATACCATAACTTCGAGTTATGATAAATGAAAAAGGAGATAAATTCAAGCTTTGTGAGATTTGTCATATATACTACAAAATAGATACGTATTAATAATTTCAGATTATTAATATCATAACTTCAGGTTGTGAAAAGGGAGATGAATAAATATAAATAAAAGAATATGTAAATTGCACAAATAAAAAAATTTAAATGTATTAATAACTTCAGGTTAATATTTTATAACTTCAGGTTATAATAAAATACTTATTTAATAACTTCTGGTTATTAAATTGCTTGACTGCGCTATGTAAAATTTAATTTGAAATAACTTCGGGTTATATTTTCATCCAATGACCTATAATAACTTCTGGTTATTATATTAATTTTATATGAAAATTTCTAATAAAACTTCAGGCTTTTAATTGAGAATAACTGCAGGTTATTATTCATCCAGTGGCTTATAATAACTGCGGGTTATTATATTAATTTAAAGTTTCAAATAGAACTTCATATTCTAAACAATTATAACAACTTCAGGTTATTATTCTTATTATTCTATTCGAGTAATATGAACTTCAGGTTCTTGAATTAAATATTGGAGACATTTTATCGATTTGATAACTTCCGGTTATCATAAATATTAATAACTTTCTTGTTCATATAAGAACTTCTGGTTCATAAAATAACAGAACACAACTTTACATAGTTATAAACGAGTAGAACTAGGGTGAGCTGTGCTCACCAAGTCTTTTGGTGAGCACACCTCCAAAAATCATATTTATAAAGTTCAAATAGTCGATTCGACTCTTCCAACGTGTTCTTCATATTAAAATGTGCTTGGAGATCAAATTTTACATTTTTTTGAAATTTTTTACTATTTTTTCAGTGCATTTGAAAATCACAGCTTTTCATTAAATAAAAAAAAAATTCAAAAAACACTGATTTTCAAATGCACTGAAAAAATAGTAAAAAATTTCCAAAAAATGTAAAATTTGGTCTCCAAGCACATTTTAATATGAAGAACACGTTGGAAGAGTCGAATCGACTATTTGAACTTTGTAAATGCGGTTTTTGGAGGTGTGCTCACCAAAAGGCTTGGTGAGCACAGCTCACCGCCCTAGTTCTACTCGTTATAAACAAAGGAAGAAGTAAAATAAAAAAATAAAAAAAATACTCAACCGTACAAACAGAGAAGTAAAATAAAGAAAAAGATTATGATTATGATTAAGAAAAAGAAAAAGATTACAAACCGTACATATATAATGAATTCGTTTTCATATTACTTTTTCTTCTGCTGATGTAAGTAGCGAAATCTTTTTTCTTTTTTTTTCTTTTTTATTTTTATTTTAACTTTGGCTAAGAACTTCATGTTCTCTTGTATAAAAGATTATGATTAAGAACTTCAGGTTCTCTTAGAAAAAACTTCTAGCTATAGTATGTACAAAAGCTTATGGCTATTATCATGTACTTGTTTTATCATTCTCTTCGGAGAATGAAAATATTACTCTCATTAAATATAAAATAAGAAAATTTCATCCAAGAAATAAATATTATTACTAACAGTAATGTTTATGAAATGTAATCTAAAGAGTACCTTCTAGGTGTGCTTCTACGAAATCCCGTCGCAACTTGACTAGAGCAAACTCGTGCTGATAACGTATTATAAAACAAAACAAAACACAACTTGAGAGAGGCTAAATCTTATTCTATATTATATCTCCATCTATATCTCAACATCAACTATTTACATAATCTCTATTTATAGGCTAGAGAAAGCAAATGAAAAGTCATACAATTAACAAGATAATTAATATAAAACACTATCTAATAGATAGTGGATGAGGTGGAGAAGGTGAAATGTCTATTATTATATTTCATAACAAGAACAAGTTATATTTATTTTTTTTAAATAGATTTTTGAATAAGTTAAATTTGTTAGAGTTATTTTTTTGAATAAGTTAAATTTGAATTAGAGTTATATTTTTTTTAAAATAGATTTTTTAAAATTAGAGTTATATTTTTTTTTCAAATTCGGATCCCTCTATGGCTTGCTGCCTTGTGAATTTTTTTTATTTACTTTAATTTATATTTAATTTAGATTTATAAAAAAAGGAAAAAAAAAAAACAGCCCCAAACAAAACAAAAAAAAAAAACAGGAAAAAAAACCCGGACCGGACCCGGACTCGGACCGGACTGCCGACCCGACTCACCCCGGACTGGACCGACCTAACCCGCCGGGTTTAGGCCGGGTTCGGGTTGGCCGACCCAAAAAAAAACCCGGATCATGCCGGACCAAAATGCTGCCCAAATTGCCAAAATTTATTGAATGCTAGTCAAGCGGGATTTGAATCATGCAATTAGAAATCATGGACTCTCTTATAGACCACATTTGTTCTAGTAAAAATAATTAAGGAACATTTTTTACTATAGAATATCCAGACAAAAATCGTTATAAATATAGCGTTTCTTTAATTACTTGATAATTAATTGATATTAAACTACATATATGCAACATATTTTATTTATGAAGTTTTTGAAACAAAATCAAATTTTGTATTATTAATGTTGTCATAGTACAGTCCAACTAGAATATTCACATAGTTAGAAGATGTTTCAAGATATAAAATAATTAAATGATCAATACTAAGCTATCAATACAATAAAACAAAATAATAATTGTTTATATATATTCAATAGGACAACAATAGCTTCATGAAACATTAATTTCAGATTTCCAACTCATCAAACTTTTGCCACTGAAGGCAAATAATGTGTGAGCTTGATCTCTGGCTCTATATTAGCCAAAAGTTGGACTCTTTATCTATACATTTTTCCCCTTTAAATGCTAACCCAAAAAAAAAAAAAACAATTTAGTAGCCAAAAGTTGCACTCTTATCTACACATTTTTTGAACTCTTAATCAATGAAATTTTTTCAAGATGATACTAGAGAACTTTCGGATGAAAATAAAAAAAATATGCCGGAGTGCTTCTCGTTTTAGATGTTCTTTTTGAAATTCTTCTTCAAATACCAAGCAAATTTCATAATATCCACCTGTTTGGCCACTCTGGCGTATCTTTTTTATGTTTTTTAACTCTTTTATTAATGTTTATAACTGCCTCTCTATCTCGTTGTCCACAGATTAATCGTTACGTTCGTACAGTTCTGTTCGGCATGCTTTTCATCATATTGATGAATACGATCATCACAGTGGTGTACCGCTCATTCCCTATTTAGTTTTATTTTTATTAGTTGTTTTAGGGTAATATTTTGTAATCTTATGTTTTAATATTTTTTTTCTTTTAGTTAGCAGTTTGTAGTTGTTTTAGTTAGAGCATGTTGTTTTAGGTTATGTTATAATATTTGATGTGTTAACTTGTTGTGAGGAAGAAAGACTTGTTAATTTTTTTTTTTGTTTTAATATTTAATATTTAATCTTGTTACAACATTTGCTCCTATTATATTTGTGGCAGGGGGTGTATCTAGCATATAAGGGTTCTTCTCTTGGCTTTTTTACGTTTTCCTTTTGTGAATGAAATGTAGGCCCTATTTAGGTCCCTTGTCTTGATGGGGATTTCTGGATGAATCACCATTTGGGACGGGTATGCATGGTTGATTATAAACATAACCATCACCAGAGCCCAGTGCCAATTATGAGTTTGTATTTGAATTTCATTCTTATATATACAATAATAAAAAGGAAACAATATTACCGGTGATTTTCTTCAATGTCAATAACCTCGTCCTATGTATAGAGAAAGGATTGGCGGTGGCACTAAAAAAGGCAAAACTGAAGAAGATTTGGCGCTGATCGGGAATGGAATTGATTACCGTGCAGCGGGAATGGAAAAAATCCACATCTCGCGTGGCTAGCGACATAGCCATCAACTATGGCATCACGATTGCAAGGGAATCGGTGATTCCTATGTCTATTCCCTTCCTGTTTTAACCAAACGCGGTAACGACTAAAATGGTATTGAGATGTCAGGGAATTAGCCTCCGATAGAATGAACCAAACCCCCCCTTGAAGGAATAAGGAAAGAAAATAAAAGCTGGGCTTGGCTCCTAGCTAGCTTCTTGGCCTCTGTATAGGAAATGGAAATGTAAATTAAGACACTACTACAGAAAAACAGATTGCACACGGACATTAATGGAAGAGCTACATGGATTTCCTGCTGTGTTTAAAGCCAGGGTGTATAAATAGGTCATGAACTACACACGGATATTTAACCGTGTGTGATTATAATGATTTCTACACGGATATTCCCTAATTAACAGTGTACAAAGACCTGCCGGTGTCGCTTGATACCTCGCATATTTAGTCTATTTTAGGCCTGTTTTAGTACCAGATTCGTGCCCTAATTCACCAGAATCATGTGCATTTCATCGATATATCTTTAGAATTTGGTACTGCTGAGTGTTTGTTTGTTTTCTGCAGGTTTGGAGCAAAACACACGAAGAAACGGCGATTTGGATGATGAGGTACGACCCTTACCAGGCTTGGTACGGGTCTCACCAGACTTAGCCGATTTCAGCTCATCACGCCTGGTACGGCCAGGCCGTACCACTTTGGTACGGGCCGTACCTAAAGGCGGCCTGACAGATTCAAATTTTGGCAGAGGCTATTTAAAGCGGGGAACTCTCCAATTTCGACATGGATTCCATTCCAGATCCATTTGAGAGCACAGTAAGAGAGAGAAAGAGAGCTAAGGAGCTAGGAGCAAGAAGGAAGGAAGAGGAAAGAGGCGAAACTCGACAGATCTAGCTTCCTCCTCTCGATCCCTTCGATCCATGGCTATCTCTCTCCCTTTTATTGTATTTTTAGATCAGATCATGTGCTGTGAGTAGTTATTTTAGTTTCTAGGGTTTAGAGATTGATTCTTGATTTGTTTTGACTTTATTTGACTTGTATCTTGTATGAACTCTTTTGATTGATTGATTGTGATTACTTTGCTATCTCTTGCTTTGCTTGCTGTGATTGTGTATGATGCACCTCTAGGTTTAGATCGAACCTATCAAGGTCATGTGATCATCTCATTCTCTCATCCAAATCAAGTGCTTAGGGTAGAATAGTTCGAATTGAAGCCGAGAGGTTGAATTCTCCTCTAATCGACAGATTAGAGGGTGCCTTAGGTCTCCAATCAACCAGCTAGGGTAAATCTGTACCAACACACGAGAGTTGAGGTGTAGAAATCCCTAAAAGGCACTCAATTGCATTCCAACCTAGATCTTGATCCAACAAACGATGGTTGAGGGTTAGGAACCTTAGGTATGGTCAATTGAACCTTTCTAAAGAGTTTAGCACAAGGTACCAGCAAGGAAATGCATCAACTCGAACTGGTAAGCTCTGTTCTGGGAAGCCAGTACGGGTCTTACCAGAGTGGTGCGGCCTTGCCTTACCAAGTGAGGTACGGCCTAGTCGTACCACCTTGGTACGGGCCGTACCACTAGAGGCAGATCAGAGATGAAATCTGAAACTCTGGAAACGCCTTTTATCCATAATCAAAACACAATTTACATTTCTTCTAGCATTTTATTACATCTTCCTGAATTGTTTGAATTGCTTGAATTTACCTTTTTAGGAAATTAAATACCAAACAAAACCATTTCTCACTTCTAGTTTTTGATTAAGTTCGATAGATTCTAACCTCGTAATTGCCCGTCCCTGTGGATCGATACCCGATTATACTACCCGATAGGGGTTGTGCACTTGCATCCCTTACTCGTGGAGTGTAAACACGGTTTTAAAAGGTGCGCCCTCAAGCGTACCGAAACTTGCGTTGCGCTTTGCGCGCATCAAGAGAAAATAAATAAATAAAAGAAACAAAATAAAAGAAAATAAAGGATACAAGATAAAGTCTAGATTAACTAAGTAAGGTAAAATCTAACTAGGCAATTGGTTACCGTCCCCGGCAACGGCGCCAAAAACTTGATGCGCGCAAAGCGCAACGCAAGTTTCGGTACGCTTGAGGGCGCACCTTTTAAAACCGTGTTTACACTCCACGAGTAAGGGATGCAAGTGCACAACCCCTATCGGGTAGTATAATCGGGTATCGATCCACAGGGACGGGCAATTACGAGGTTAGAATCTATCGAACTTAATAAAAAACTAGAAGTGAGAAATTGTTTTGTTTGGTATTTAATTTCCTAAAAAGGTAAATTCAAGCAATTCAAACAATTCAGGAAGATGTAATAAAATGCTAGAAGAAATGTAAATTATGTTTTGATTATGGATAAAAGGCGTTTCCAGGGTTTCAGATTTCATCTCTGATCTGCCTCTAGTGGTACGGCCCGTACCAAGGTGGTACGGCTAGGTCGTACCTCACTTGGTAAGGCAAGGCCGCACCACTCTGGTAAGACCCGTACTGGCTTCCCAGAACAGAGCTTACCAGTTCGAGTTGATGCATTTCCTTGCTGGTACCTTGTGCTAAACTCTTTAGAAAGGTTCAATTGACCATACCTAAGGTTCCTAACCCTCAACCATCGTTTGTTGGATCAAGATCTAGGTTGGAATGCAATTGAGTGCCTTTTAGGGATTTCTACACCTCAACTCTCGTGTGTTGGTACAGATCTACCCTAGCTGGTTGATTGGAGACCTAAGGCACCCTCTAATCTGTCGATTAGAGAAGAATTCAACCTCTCGGCTTCAATTCGAACTATTCTACCCTAAGCACTTGATTTGGATGAGAGAATGAGATGATCACATGACCTTGATAGGTTCGATCTAAACCTAGAGGTGCATTATACACAATCACAGCAAGCAAAGCAAGAGATAGCAAAGTAATCACAATCAATCAATCAAAAGAGTTCATACAAGATACAAGTCAAATAAAGTCAAAACAAATCAAGAATCAATCTTTAAACCCTAGAAACTAAAATAACTACTCACAGCACATGATCTGATCTAAAAATACAATAAAAGGGAGAGAGATAGCCATGGATCGAAGGGATCGAGAGGAGGAAGCTAGATCCGTCGAGTTTCGCCTCTTTCCTCTTCCTTCCTTCTTGCTCCTAGCTCCTTAGCTCTCTTTCTCTCTCTTACTGTGCTCTCAAATGGATCTGGAATGGAATCCATGTCGAAATTGGAGAGTTTCCCGCTTTAAATAGCCTCTGCCAAAATTTGAATCTGTCAGGCCGCCTTTAGGTACGGCCCGTACCAAAGTGGTACGGCCTGGCCGTACCAGGCGTGATGAGCTGAAATCGGCTAAGTCTGGTGAGACCAGTACCAAGCCTGGTAAGGGTCGTACCTCATCATCCAAATCGCCGTTTCTTCGTGTGTTTTGCTCCAAACCTGCAGAAAACAAACAAACACTCAGCAGTACCAAATTCTAAAGATATATCGATGAAATGCACATGATTCTGGTGAATTAGGGCACGAATCTGGTACTAAAACAGGCCTAAAATAGACTAAATATGCGAGGTATCATCGCTCTACAAGTTACCGAGCTACACGGATATCCCCTAATTAACCGTGTACGATTCCTCTTTCTACACGGCTTTGTATTAAAAGTCCGTGTAGCTCTCGTAGGTATTATACACGGACTTTTGGTAAATATCCGTGTACAAATAGTTGAAGATTTTTTGTATTTCGCCTAGCAAGGCTATCATACACGGATTTTTCTAAAATATCCGTGTATGATTAGTATTGCACACGGATTTTTATAAAATGTCCGTGTATAATTACCTTTTTTTTTTTTTGTATATTTTGTTTTTGGGCTAGCCTCCAGCTTTGCTAGCCAATTTTTTGCAACAGAAATACAAATATATATTCATTTGAAACAGATTAATTAGCAAGAAATTCATATACTAAATTTATACAAAATTCATATAGCAATAAATTCATTCGAAACATATTTTTATTACAAATTAATCTATGCAAATCCATATCGAGGATTACAAAATTCCATGGCAAACCACCTTGCCCACATGCACCGCACATCGTCGATCTGAGCCATGGTGTAATGCTCTTGCTTTGTCACATTCTACAAAATTATAATTTGATAATAGTTAGTATTTCAGAAAAGGTAGATATCAATTGCTTATTATATAGGAAATTAATATGAAGTACATACCGCTTTTGGGAATAGGAATTGTATTCTTTCGACAAAGTCAAACATGAATATCATCGTGTAATAAGCGCATTCCCAACCCTCCTTCTGTTGCGGGCTCTAAAATTTACATTTAGCGGCATTTGTTAGAATGACAATAATTTTTTTAACAAGATATGAAATTTCTAACTCGTAAAGTGTGCTCACCAACATCCACTTCCAATTCAACTTGCTTTTCTTGCGCGTGCCCGTGCTATCTGATCCTCCCTCTTTAATATATTTCGCAAAAGCCCTTACAAAAGTGAGTGAATGTAATTAGCAATTTTATAATTTGATATGATTGAAAGAAATGCAAACCTATAGAATTGTTATTGCTTACTTATTCACAAAATGAAAGATAACTTTGCACTTGTCAGCCGCGATTCTTCCTTTGGGCTTACAAGAATCAACAATTATGCTCGTATGTAGGTACGGCACAATGAGAATCAAGCACCAATGTTTGCTGTGGGATCGAGGAGAAGAATTATAGTACTTTAGCATATAAAAGTCACACGAGTATTTGCTATGATTGATGGTGTGATTTCATTTTTTTATGTTTAACTTTTAATTCCTTTATACAATTCTTTAATTAAAATATAAACAACACATAAGTTAAGATTAGAACTAACCCCTCGTGGTATGGCATGAGAATGAATTTCTTCTCCTCCGCCTTAGCACGATGCATCGCAGAACACATGTACTCGATAGCCATATCCGGATAATATGTCACTGCCGTAGCACTCACTTTCTCGGGGTCCAGAAACATGCACAAGTTCTTTTCAACCATCTCATCACAGTTTCGGACTAGCTTCCTGAAAACTCATCATATTGTAATTAGAATATATATTTGAGTTCTATACAATAATGAAAATATTTTAATATCACTAACATGAGGAAAATGGTGATGTGTGAAACATCGAGCCATTTGTCGGATGACGAGTGGTGGAAGAGGTCCTTGAAGTCTTTGAACGACAGCAGGAGACCCCTGCCTTCGTGTAGAAACATCCCAGGTGGGACAGGGATGATGATAGCCTCCATGCCTTCGGGCGCCGTCATCAAGTAGTAGTGGAGAAGGCGCAAATCATTGGGCAAACGGCTGTATTCTTCTTCGGTGACCATATGACGGGGCGGTGATTGTGGCGCGTCAGCCGCGACGTCACAAGCCACCTCCTGACGTACCGGTGACATCGCCGTACCGGTAACATCATCTCCTCGTGTCTGTATCAAGTTATAGATGGATTATTCTAGTATTTCAAAAAGAATGAGTTGAATGTAACAAATAAATGGATTTTTTTATGGATTACCTGATCCAAAACAATCTGACTCTTGGGCCATTGGACAAATGACATCCGTGCATCATCAAGCACAAACATCTCGTCGGTAGGGACAGGAAGGGGTACGCGCTGCCAACCATCCACGACTAACTCAACCTGCATGCATGCATGGTCGGGCCTTAGCTGACCACAGTGTACACTCTTGGCTCCTGGATGTACAACGCCCTTAGCAACGATCAGAGGAACGCTACCATGCAACAGGACGAGGTCGCATGCTCTGGGGTCCTGCAAATTTATGGGAAAGTTGTTTATTTTAATGATGCGATATTGTCTATCAAGGTTGCAAACAGGTTTTAATTACCTTTAGATTATGAACAAGTATTGATTACCTTGAGATTTTCCAAATCGTCTAAGGCCCACGTGCCGGATGCTTGACTACTTCGCCGAATTCCCGGCGAAATGGGAGGTGGTTGCTCGGATGGCTGCGTAGTTGCTGATCTAATTTGTGTCAACATTGCTTCCATCTCAGCAAACCTTGCGTCGTACTCTTTGCTCACCTCCGCGCGTATCTGCGCAACTATCTCGTCTTTGTTTACCTTGGCACGAGATTTTCTTCGAGGTTTCTCTCCCTCCACTCGGAACACCTCCTTCCAGCCCCTGTAGACCCCTACACCCCTTACTCGACCCGGGTGTTCTGGATTCTCGAGCGCTGCGGACAAGGAATCATTTTGTCGTTCGACACTCCGGGCACCCGAGTTGACCTCCTCCTCCACTTCCAACTGTTCAAGTAAAAGAATTAGTTAAAGCAAAAGAACAATTGATGTACTTTCGGAGTTATAATTTTCGGATGAATGTCACAAAGTAAGTATAAAGGACTCTTACCATTCTTTGAGCCACGGGTTGCAAATCCTTTGGGAGTACTATCCTCCCGTCAGCGGTTACCTCGGCTCTACCCATGACCCAGTCTTTGCCCCTAGGATTTTGGATCCTAACCACGGGTGAGTCAGAATCCTTGTTTTGCTCCAGGACTTTCCTCCATTCTGCCGACTTACCCTCATAACCAGCTGACCCTAGATGGTGTGGATACTTGTTAAAGGCAACGGTCCTCCTGCCTTTATCACTTTTTGCCTTCACAGAAACAAGACAATAACGATCAGTTAGTTTTAGAAAGATAAGTACATATCGAGAAAGAATAAGCACAAAAGAGGCACGAGTTAGATACCTGGAACTCTTTGGTAGACTTCAAAGCTTGAAACGCATCCCAGTCCTCTTGTTTTAGCCATTTGTAGTAGCCGACCGGAGTTCTCCCTTTCTCCATGAACTCCGTCTTCAACGTGCTCTTGAATTGCTTCCAACCATTGTTCATAATCTTCAAAGTCTTATCCTTTGGAACATCATTCTGGATGTTCCACTGAGCCTGATTAACACCAAAATTTAGTGTATTTAAGTATAGATCATACATAAGTGAAAATAAAGCAAAGAGTTGTTAGGCACTTTACCTTCACCTTGTTCCACCACTCGTCCTTCACCGTATCCTCAAAATGATCCCACCTCTCTACAAGGATACTCGCATTTTGCCTCACAAAACTCGTACACCAATTTGAGTATTTCTGCCGTTTTTCTCCCTGCGCACGCCCGTCTTCTGTGAACCAGATTTCTTGATGGGTCTGCTCGGACGTGCTCGTGCACATTGTCGGCCCTCTTTTCCTTCTTTCTGATGAGGCAGTAAGCTTGCTGCTCCTCTTCTGCCATCATATCCACGTACTCATCCTCATTCGACATGGTTCTGCATGAAATTAAAGATCAAATCATAAGTGACCAATAATTGATATTCTTGTACAAAAATTGATATTCTTGTACCAATAATTGAAATTAAAGATCAAATCATAAGTGTATGCATTGAATAAAGATCAAATCCAGTTACTTTTCTTTAAAATACAATCAAACTTTTTAAGTTCATGAGCACTTAATCTACATTTACTTTTTTTAAGTACAACATATTTGAATCAGTCCAATTCTCATATTAATTACAACTATATATTGTGGTTGTAATACACAAAATTGATGAACTACAAATAATTAAGTAGTTAGTACACTCTAATTGCTATAAATTAGAAATATATAATTGGGATACATCAATCCCTGAAATAAAAATAAAAATGCTATGTCATATTAGAAATCGAAAATAAATTATCGTTGTAAATGCTCATATATAATACTTAAGTTGTACCGTTTGTTATTTTTTTATCAGAATTTTTTTTCTTGATTTTCTCAAATATCTCATTTAAGAAAAATATATATGTGATATGATATGTGTAAAAAGAGTTCACTAAACTTACAGAAATTTATAATATAATATAATATAATATGATATGTGTAAATAAATACGAATAGGGTCTAGCACTAGTTGAGGAGATCAATTATGCACAATCATCTTTCTTTTTGTCAATTCTGAAATTTTTTTTATTCTATCATGTTAGCAAAACTGAAATTAATTACTTTTGTAAAATTACAGAAATTTATATAATCTAAGACATTGCATGCTATTTCTTAACCAATGGAGAGTATATCTCAACACATTACTTTGTATCAAACACAAGCAATGAGAACATATCTCAACACCTTGTACAATTTTTTTCCTCTTTATTCTTGCAATGGACAAAAGAAGAAAAAAAGCTACAATGTTAGATTTCTGACTTATGAGGTTCACAGCCTACTGACTTATGAGCAAAGGACCTAAAACATATATCTAAACCCTAACTTTATTTCACAAGGGTGTTGATATTTACCGCGGGTTAGAGAGAGAGAGACCACGGGTGAGAGAGACCGAGGTGGTGAGGCGGTGAGGCGGCGAGGCGGCGAGGCGGTGAGGCGGTGAAGAGCTCGGAGAAGGATTTCGGACTTTTGAAAATTTTGTGAGGGTTCTCGGACTTTTGAAAATTTTGGCAGAGAAGGATTTCGAAATAATAGTGTTTTCCTCATTATACACGGACTTTTAACTTAAAAGACCGTGTACAAAGAGATTTCTACACGGACATAACTCTAAAGTCCGTGTGCAAATGTCCTTTCTACACGGACATCTAGCTAATAGTCCGTGTAGCTCTCTTCCATTTCTACACGGACTATTAGCTAAATGTCCGTGTATAAATAGGTCCGACAGGCGGGTCCCAGGTTCAGTAAAATTTTAGGAGGTGAATATTTATAAAGTAATAATAAATTAATAAAATTTCAGATTTCTAATATTTATAAAGTAATAATGAATTAAGTAAAATTTCATATTTCTAATATTTCTAAAGTAATAATAAATTAAGTAAAATTTCAGATTTCTAATATTTAAAAACTTATACCGATATTTGTATCAAGCAACTAATATTAAAATCTAATAGTGAAATTTTATTTATTATTAAATGTTTTAACTAATATTTTCAAAAACTAATACTAATATTTGATAATATTATAAGCATTAAACATAATCCTTCATTGTTGCAATATTTGATAATATTTGATAATCCTTCATTAAACATAATCCTTCATTGTTGCAATATTTGATAATATTTGATAATCCTTCATTAAACATAATCCTTCATTGTTTCAAAAACTAATACTAATATTTGATAATACTAATACTACATTATGCTTTTTTCCTTTTTCCCTCTTTTTTTCCTTTTTTATTTGATATATTACAAGCTAAGGTTGCAATATTAAAAGCTACACGGTCTTAAACAAAATAAATATTATACATTATGCTTTTTTTTTTCCTTTTTCTCCTTTTTTCCACTATTTGAACAGTACCCTCGGCCCATAATCCTTCATTGTGGTCGGACCGCATGTAGTCAGCTTCGTCTACCCCTTCAAGTGTTGCTACCTCAGTTTGCACATCGATACAAAATGGAGGTACTTCGTCGAACTGGTCGTACTCTTCTTCATCAACGACATTTTCTACCCCGACAATCCTTCTTTTTCCGGATAGGACGACGCTCAACCTAGCATCACTCGGGTCAGTGGCATAAAAGACTTGGGTGGCTTGCTTGGCGAGTATAAACGGATCATCAACATGCCCAATCCTGTTTAAATCAACGAGTGTGAACCCGTCGTTGTCAACTTTAACACCTCGGTCTTCGACCCATTGACACCGAAACACGGGAATGCTCAGGCGAGGACTGTAAATGAGCTCCCAAATTTCTTGAATAACGCCATAATATGACTTTGATGCTATTACAGCCCGGCCATCTCCGGATCTACTGAATTCTTGAGAGGTCGCCACCAACGTCACCCCACTGTTTTGCATCGTGCTCTTATCACTCTGGGATTTAGTGTAAAATGTATATCCATTAATCTCGTATCCTTGGAATGTTCTAACAACAATTTGGGGTCCTTCGCCAAGCAGTTTAACAATTTCAGGTACGGGGTGTGACTGCACTCTTTCTTTCAGCCATCCTATAAAAGAACGATTATGCTCGTTAGTAAGCCACTTCTGACTCCTCGTGTAGTTTTGTTGTCGAAGGATTGTCATGTGCTCATCTATATAGGGAGCAACATCTGTCATGTGTTGTAGTACAATAAAATGTGCCTTTTGTAGTTCATTTAGATCAGCAACTACGGCTCTCAACCCAATTGTCCCGACTCCTTGGAGCCTTCCCTCGTATCGAGATTTTGGAACGCCAATAGGATCCACACCGGCCAAGTAGTTGGTGCAAAAATCAATCACCTCCTCCGTAGAATATCCTTCTATAATGCTGCCTTCGGGTCGATGTCGGTTCCTTACGTATTTTTTCAAGATGCCCATGTATCTCTCGAATGGATACATATACCGAAGAAACACGGGACCACAAATCTTAATTTCTCTCACAAGATGAACAACAAGGTGAACCATGACATCGAAAAAAGATGGCGGAAAATACATCTCAAGTTGGCAAAGAGTCACGACGACCTCCTTTTGCAAAGAGTCCAATTTTAGAGGGTCTATCACTTTGGAATTTATTGCATTGAAGAAAGAACAAAGCTTCGTAATGGTTTGACGAACATGCTTTGGTAAAATTCCCCGAATTGCAACGGGAATTATGTGTGTCAATAAAACATGACAGTCGTGAGATTTCAGACCGACCAGTTTCAAGTCCTTCATCGACACCAACTTCTTAATATTCGAAGAATATCCTGATGGGACTTTTATACCATTGAGGCATTCACAGAAGCTTGTTTTCTCTTTCTTTGACATGGTGCACAGTGCGGGGGGTAGGTATGTGCGCTTCCCTTTCTCCTGCGGTGCGAGCTCGTGTCGTATTCCCATCTCTACCATGTCTTTTCTCACTTTAATACCATCCTTAGTCTTCCCCGGAATGTTCAATAATAAACCAATTAAACTGTCACAGACATTTTTTTCGACATGCATGACATCTAGGCAATGCCTCACTTCTAAATATTTCCAGTACGGTAGCTCCCAAAATATGGACCTCTTTTTCCAAATATTCTTCGGTAGTGCTTTGGCGCATTTTCCAAAAACAACATCAATGTTTTTTACCCGTTCGAAGACACTCTCCCCGTCTAATGGATGACGAGCCACTCCAAGCTCAATTTTCCCGTTGAATGCCATCTTCTTCTTACGATATGGGTGATTAATAGGAAGAAACCTACGATGCCCCATGAATACATTCTTTTGACAATTTTTCAACCTCAGCACCTGCGTGTCATCTTCACAGATCGGGCACGCTTTTGCTCCTTTACAAGTGTAACCCGACAAATTCCCGTACGCGGGGAAATCATTTACGGTGCAAAACACCATGGCCCGCAAGTTAAAGGTCTCTTTCATATACGCATCCCACACCGGGACGCCATCACGCCACAATTTTTGGAGGTCCTCGATTAATGGTGCGAGATATACATCTATGTCATTTCCGGGTTGTCTGGGTCCTTGGATTAGTAATGACATCATTATATATCTGCGTTTCATGCACAACCAAGGAGGAAGATTGTAGATGCATAAAAGAACTGGCCAAGTACTGTGCCGACTGCTCATACTTCCAAACGGACTCATTCCATCTGAGCTCACCACAATCCTAAGGTTCCTCGTTTCAGAACCAAATTCTTTGAAATGTCTGTCAATGTTTCTCCATTGAGGAGAATCAGCCGGGTGCCTTAGTTTACCGTCATTTTTGCGCTCTTCTTCGTGCCAGCGCAATAATTTTGCATCTTTGGGATTCGCAAACAACCGTTTGAATCTCGGTATTATCGGCAAATACCACAACACCTTAGCCGGAGGTCGGCCATTTGTGTCCTCGTTACAATCATCAGTGTCCTGGTCCTTACGACGTTTATATCGTGAAACACCGCATTTAGGACAGACATGCATGGCCTCGTACTCGTTACGATACAATACACAGTCATTCGGACATGCATGTATTCTTTCGATCTTCAACCCCATTGGACATATCAACTTCTTTGCCTGATATATTGTACCGGGTAACTCGTTGTTATCTGGGAGCATTTCTCCTAAAAGCTGTAATAAGGACGTGAAACTCTTATCGCTCCAACCATTATCTGCTTTTAAGTTTAATAATTTCAACACAGCTGACAGTTTTGTAAAATTGGTACACCCGGGATACAACGGCTTCTTGGATTCATTAGACAAATTTTGAAATTTATCATAATTTTTATCACTAATTTCATCTTCCACATCACGTAACATATCCTCCAAATTTTCAGTAAACTCGTGTTCTACATTTTCATCAAAATTCCTCTCCATCTCATCATCGTCATTTTCGGGTTCGACGTTATCAGAATATTCGACACTCTCATAATCCTCGTTCCAATCAAGTTCAAAATTATCAGAAATTCCAACATTCTCATCATTCAATTCACGATTACAATCTTTATTGGCACTACTACTTTCCCCAAATTTCTCACCATGCATGAACCAACATGTATATCTCTTCTTAAATCCCCGACAAATCAAATGAGCTCTAATTTCTTCGATGTCCAAAAATCTTAATAAATTTTTACAATCTTTACAAGGACATAAAATGTCTTCTTCTTTTTTCTTCACTCTATAACTCTCAGCAAATTTTATAAACTCATCAACGCGAACCAAATATTCTTCACTGTCACGTCGCATTTCATACATCCAGCTTCGATCCATCTGTAAATTAAATTAAAAAAATGATTTGATCAATTAATCATGCATGCATGGTCAACATTCTCCTTCGTGTACAAAATTTTGGGCTTACAAAGGGCCGGTTTACAATCCTAACCCACTCTTTGAATATTATGTCTCATATGTGAACACATATTAGCGAGATTTAATTAGTATTTGAGAAAAATTCGGCAGCATTTCCCCTTAACTCCCCAAGTATGCGTACGAACCACATACTCGTAGGAGCAATAAGGGAAAATACTGTCGAACTTTTCTCAAATACTAATTAAATCCCGCTAATATGTGTTCACATCCTAAATGAGACATAATATTCAAAGAGCAGTCTCAAAACGGGGACTATCCAAAATTAATCCCTATTGGATTAATTTTGAACGGGCATGGACCTAAAAGCATCTAAAGGTCAGTTATTGGACCACAATACACTAATTAATTACATCTAAAATTAAGAAATCAAGCATGCATGAAATGACCTAAATAAGCCTAAATAACAGAAAATTAGAGGAAGAAAATGATTTAAATACATATTACTAACCTTAGAAAGATGGAGAGGAGAAAATACAAACTTAATTCAAAGATCTCAGATCTCAGCTGCTGGCCTCGATCAATTCGCAGAAATCAGCTCAGTTCGAGATGTATTAACTAAAAGACTTGATCAAAACGGCGCTCTGGAAGGGAAGACATTAAAACCCTACACTATTATACACGGCTATTTAGTTATAAATCCGTGTAGCTCTCCAACTATTTCTACACGGCTATTTAGTTATAAATCCGTGTACAATTATAAGATTTCTACACGGCTATATATCAAAAAACCGTGTGTAATGTTCCTACACGGCTTTGTATTAAAAGTCCGTGTAGCTCTCTCAATTATTTGCACACCCACTTCTTTACACACGGATTTGTGGTTTCTAATAAACCGTGTAGCTCTCTCTAATAATTCTACACTGATTATTAACTAATTATCCGTGTAGAAATCGTGCAGATCTTTTGGACTCATATTTGGTACACGGTTTTTAATATAATTGCCAAATCCGTGTACAATGTGCAGTGTACAAAGCCAGTTTTTGTAGTAGTGAGAATAGGCTGCACTTAAGTCTTGAAATGAAAATTCTGAAACGCTACATTATTGGAACATAAATTGAGCTTAATTAGAGTTGTATTAAACTTGAGTAATAAATATTTTCTGAATATTACGATACTTGATTGAAGTCTTTAGGTAGTTAATTAAATATGAGTAAAATATATATGTACCCCTAATAAATAGGAACTTAATTATTAGGATACAATAATTGTTGCGTTACAAGAAATTTATAAATAATAAACTAAAGAAATTTTTACAAAATCACAAATATATATAATCATCTGAACTGATCATCTTCTCTCAATTTTCTCTCAATTTTCTCTTCAGATTTCTTTTTTTTTTCTTTGATTTTTCCCTTTTTAAGTGACCGAGAGAGAGAGAGAGATTAAAGAAAGACTTTATATAAAAATTTATGAGGTAAACATGCACAATCTCCACAATGGCATGTCGCATGCCACGTTTTTTATTTTTTATTTTTTTTCTTTCTGTTTTTCTGAAAATAATTTTTACAAATTTAGATTAAAAATTTATGATATTGCAAACAAGTCCAATTAAAAAATTTCAGTAGTATGTTCAAAATGACTGGGTGTCACACAAACAAACTCACATATAGTATAGTGATTGGTGGAAATGTGGAAGGGAAAAGTTCAAAGGTTCTTATCCTTTTTGTTCTCTTTAATTTTCTTTTAGAACCTGTTCGGCTGTCAGACGGGAACGAGAATGGGTTTGAGTTCGGATCCAATGTGAATAGCCGAAACACTGTGTGCATGGGAAAAAAATAATTCACTCTAGAACAGTGGCAGCCGAACATGCCCTTAAATGGTTATCGACTTTTTCACTTGCATTTATCCTTTTTCTCGTTAGTGTGTATATTTGATCTTCTGTATGCGAAGCAATTGATCTTCTTGCTTGGTTCCATTGCAAAACGAGAAAAAAAAAAAGAAAAAGAAAAAAAAAATTAATAACTAACAACAACTTTGGATGTAATAAAGTGCATAAGCATAAAACTAGAAATGAAGCAAACGATTTAATATATGGGGGCCCATCTCATATTATAGTGAAGTGAGAGAAAGAAATATTTAGGCCCATCTATTCTATTTAAAATTTAAAAAAATAAAAGCGAGC
Organism: Carex parvula; assembly: GCA_025461045.1. Lineage (NCBI taxonomy): Eukaryota > Viridiplantae > Streptophyta > Magnoliopsida > Poales > Cyperaceae > Carex > Carex parvula. The sequence goes on along the minus strand of JAJGRW010001381.1, from coordinate 119,336 downwards.
ACTGACTAACTGAGTGAGAAGGAATGAATGAATCTGAACCGTTAAAAAAAGAAATCATGATTGCCATGTGTCTGAAACCGTAGATATTATTTTTTCTTTTTTCTTTTTCTTTTCGGTTTAAAGCAGAAACCCTAGATTCTAGAGTGAGAAAAATGACACGCTGGAGCCAACTCTATCACGGAACGGCACGGTACGCGTGCCAGTTACGTGCCGTGACCATTCGCGTGCCGTGCCTATGTTTTGAAACTTTGACACGGTACGGCACGGCACGTGAAAGATTTAGTCACGGCACAACACGACACGTAGTCACGTGAGTCACGTGTAATTAGAACAATTAGATATTAATTTAATGGTGAATCTTGAATAAACTAATTTAAATTATGATTAAATGATCATATGAGTCACGCGAGTCACATATAGTCACAGTACATTTAAGCATGACATGACTCACGTAACGTGACCATTTGTGTGCCATGACCACCTCTTAATATTTTGGTCACAGCACAGCATGACATGTAAAAAATTAGTTTAATCACAACACGGCACGGCACGAGACAAAAATATCATAAATTAGCAATCTTAATTTTTAACACAGCCTGAGAATATTCTAGATATAGAAAAATTAAGATTGCTAAAATTAAGATATAGAATATTCTCAGGCTGTGTTAAAAATTAAGATTGTTACCATTAAGACCAAAGTATGATCCGATTAAGGTGAAAAAAAGTTAAATTCCACCTCCGATTAAGATTGTTTACTTGAAAAATTTATGTTATTGCAAACAATTCCAATTAAAAAAATTTAGCTTGGTCCGCACGGCACCTTTTTTCCGCTCTACGGCCTATATCTTGGGAAAGACTCAAGAGTCGAGAGGCAAGAAGGTTGCGTTCTCCTAGTATTAGAAAGGTATGTCGTGAAACCCTAGAAGAAAGGTCTCTCTTAATTCGTACCTCTCACAGAAATAAAAAAAATAATAAAATGTTTGTCTTCTTTCTTTCTTTCTACTATGTGAAATAAATAAATGCGAATCGCCAGAACATTTCTCCAGAATAGAATAGGCTGTAACTCTGTTCTGTAATTGGATCGCCTATCTCGCCATGAAATCAGAATCGCCGGAGCATGTATCTATGTTTGTAACGGATTTCGGTTCCGTGGAGAAAGAGGAAGCATCTTCATCGCCGCAAAAGCAAAAGGAAAAAGAGGAGTCTAATGTAAATTTGATTGCATCTTCTATATATTTTCTTTGTTGAATTGATTAATGGTTGAATTGATCCAAGAGTGAGTCTTGCTGATGATCGATGCAGGAAAATTTTGAACCAAATTATAAGAGGGTGAAGCTGGAGGATGATCCCTGGCCTTCTTACTCTACCTCTCTAATGGAGTTAGATGATGAGGACAAGGAACACCATGTTTTTTCTTTCTTTCTTTCTTTCTTTATTTATTTCACAAAACAAAACAACAAAACGTTGCCGGTATATAAAGCATGCTTATAAGCATCAGCAGCTAGTTATCTTTATAAAATCCGTTCTCATGTACATATATTTTGTGCTTTTCTAATGCAGAAACGTATGAGCAACTACTTCCATTATAAACTTCAGCTTCGGGAACGTTTTTCTAAAAAACCCCTCACTCAGATCGAGGTCAATATGATAATTTTTTTTAGTTTTAACTTTTTTTCACCTTAATCGGATCATACTTTTGTCTTAATGGTAACAATCTTAATTTTTAACACAGCCTGCTGTGAATATTGAAACGGTAGAAGATACAAAAAATTATGTTCACAGGGTCATCGCAGAATTCCCTGGTTTGAAGGCAAATGCTCCCGAACCCTGTAACCTATTTGGTGTCGTAGCGGTCTCTCTCTCTCTCTCTCTCTCTCTCTTCCACCCCCACACCTCCATCCCTCACTATAATTAATTAGGTGTTGTTTGATTTGTATGCAGGAACAAGTACTTTTCGAGATGAACCTTTTTTTCGTGCATGAGACATTCGAAGCAGTGAAATGTCTTTATGAACATATTCCTTATGTCACAGTAGGAACTATATAGCATTTTCAATAAAAAATTATTTCTGATGCTCCCTCCTTAAAGAGGATTTTAACCCCTTTTTTTTATGCAGTGCCTTGATAGTGAAAAACAAATTAGGGAAAAGATTGACCTTACAGTCGAACCTTTCTCCTACTTCAGTAGAGACTTTGATGAAGTAGTCGAGGTTTGTACCTCTTCTTCAGGGAGCTAATATTCACACAACACTAATCAAATTTTTTCGTTGATGGACGATATACCCATACTGCATATATATATAGTTGTTTCTCAAATAACACCACCTCTCTTCATTAACGTGTAGATTTTGTTCATTCAATATTATATCAAATTAGAAAGATTTCTTGGCAGAGATTAATTTTTTTTTAATTGTAAATTAGATACTTAAATTGTACTTTCTATAAAATATATTTGGAATATATATTAATGATTGAAGTTTATTTTTGTCAGTGTTCTTTTTCTTCTACTTTTAATTTAAACAGTTTCATTACTTTAATGTCAAAGTTTGTAAATATCACTTCATTTGTAACTGAGCAAATTCAAAATAAACTAGAAGCAAAAGATTTTAATTATAGGATAGCAAAGAGAATGACTCAAATATAAAAGTGATTTTTCTTATATTGACAATCCAAATATTATTTTATTTGCTATTCAGACTAAGAATAGTAGAAAAGATACTTGTACTATAAGGAAATTGATTGGATACAATTTTTGCTTTATAAGGAAATTGGGAAACATTCTTAGTGTGAGAAAAAGTTTTAGCTTAAAAAGGAATGCAATATTATTAGAGAAAGCACTTAACTTATGCGGGACAAATCAGTCACTAAATAAATAAAATTTCAGAGATAGTTCTGCGAGTAACAAAAACTTTGGTATTAATATCAGCACCTCTTCTTCGGTACAGATTCCATATATAAATTCGTTTTAATTTTTAATAATTGACTTACCTGTCTAAAAAACAGATATTTAAACGTCTTCTCAGCCACAGAGAGAGGCTATTTCATCCACTGATACGCAAGGTACATCCAATTTTAATATAGGAAATGTAGAAAGAGATGTACTTCAATTATATAAATCGCAATAAAGATGCAAATTCTAATTGGATTATCCTAATCAAGTAATGCTAAGCCAGTACTTTTGTCGAATGCAGAGTTATTTTAAAGATGAGTTCTTTAAACTTGTTGATGAGGAGAGGAAGTTAGAAATACGTGATTTTCTCGAGGAGGTTAATTTTCTCTCCTTGCATAAATTTCTGTCATTTGCACACACACACACGTACATACATATACGTACGTACGCACGTACATACATACTCTCAAGTTACCTTTTGGTCCCAACAGTCACGCAGGCGAAGTACTTTTGTTCAATATTTTTATCCAGAGCAAAAGAGGTACTACGAAGAAATGTCTCGGGCTCCAGGTCTTAGGGATGAGGTACTAACCTGTGCCATTATTTTTAATAGTATTTGGTTTTTTAGGTACAGTTCTTTGACATTCTAGTAATAATGCGAAATGTAATGTGCATTGCAGTATTACGAGAGCTGTTGCAAACAAATTGAGTTGCAGGACGAGTTTCACAAGCATCTCCTTTTTTGTCAGAAAACCAAGGTAGTTACTGTTCTTAATTGTCAATTCATCGTAACCCTCATTAAATATATGTATATAGTGACTGTTGTGCAGTGAATAATGATGTGTGTCTGTGGTATTATTTGTAGTTATTGCAGTCTGGTGGATGTATCCAGAAGTTGATTGATGATGTTGATGTTGTTCCAGAAATATTTAAGGAGTTGGATACTGAACTTGTTCACCTCTCCTTGAAGGTGGCATAGAAATAGATATCAATTAATTAATTGTAAGTGCATATTTTTGTTTAGCTTAGCCTGATTGTTAAAAAATTAAATTTTGTGGTGCAGGCAAGTATTGAAGCTCTTCAGTGGTATGAGAAGGATAAACAATGGTACACAACAAACTTCAAATTACTGAAGGAGAAGCACAACAACAAAGTATCTCTCTCTCTCTTGATCTCTCTGGGTTCTACTCTCTTTATGCTTCTTATTCGTAATGTTTTGGAGATTTCCTGCTACTATTATTTGAAGGAAACTGTTGAACTTGACGAAAAGTTGATTAAATTTTGCAAGAGCTACCCGTGCATCTTCGACTTCTCCTTGAACGAAGCATTCGACAGTGCCACGGTACTTGTTTCTTTCCTGCTACTATTATTTTCACTTCTTTATACATACACACATGGATAACAACCATTAATGTGGCATTTCGCTTTCATCTGAATGGATGTCAAGAGTATGGAAAATCAACATGCATGTTGTAATTCTAAAGATATAATCTATTGCAGGAGGAGGGTTTCAAGGATATAATTGATGAGATGAAAAAGAATTGGTTTGTAGGTATTGCAGATCATTATGTCATAGTAGCAACTCTTGTAAGTATCTTATTTGTCATTCGTTTTCATGTGCGTGCCTCTTCTGCTTGAATTTAGATATCTAATATATATTAACCTTATTTGCAGCTGTACATGAAGAACATTTATGATGAGGTACATGCTATATATTTTTATATCAAAACGTTTTGATATTAGCCACTCTCTCTCTCTCTCTCTCTCTCTCTCTCTCTCTCTCTTATATATGTCTCTAATAGATATGTGATGATAGGAGGGTGGGAGTGAGCCGTCTTGGCGGATTGCGTATCCTTGTGGAAGAGGGTTGTTTCCTTGGGTAGGCTGTGTTTTCACATATCTTTGGGTTTTGTTTGTTCTTATTATGATACTAAAGTTAAAATGCATCCTTTAATTTGTTCCTCATGTCGAACAGGTCTTGGGGACAAAATTTTCTCATGAGCATTCAATACATGAACATGTTTTCAGTGTAGATTATAAATTGGTATGTGCTTATCTTTTTATTATATTTCCTCCCCTCAGCCCAGCACCATGCCAGCTTAATTAATTTATTGTAGAGCGAGGTTCCAAGTTACTCTGTTGACTAATTAAATTTTTTCTCAGGCGTAATTAAAGGATGGTCGTTGCATGGAGAAGTACGTAGAATCACATTCATATGAATTAGAAGCTAGCTTGATCACAATTAAGGTGTGCCAGTTGATGATTTATTAGTATTTTGATGGTTTGTGTAATTTGATGCTTTGTGGGAGTAAATTTTCTGATTTCAATTTGAGTTTCGTATTTCTATGAATCCTTTAATCCAAAAATCATGCTAAATTCATGAATATGTACTCTCAAGCATCCTTTTTTAGCTGTACACATGTTTATAAACATGCCACACAGGAAGATTTAATCAAAGAAATCAAAGATTCATGCTCATGTTCAACTAATACAAGGATTAGATCCACAGAGAGTATACATGTTCAAAAATCAAATACTAATTTACAATGTTTCCAGCATATTAGCAATTATTACATCCAGTTTGCTTCAGTATGAGCTTATTTAATATTCTGCAAACAATATTTACATCCACAGTACCGGCTTCTTTAATGTAAGGGTATAATAGTCAATATCCTTTTAAAAATCTAATGCTTATTTATTTACTGTTTCACTACTGCTTTTACTGAATTCGAGAGATCATCCAGCACCCTTGTATGTCTATTGTAAACTATGAGATGAAATAACCCTTGCCACATAATATTCTCTAATCTCTCATTTTAGATAAAATCATATTTGTCAATCTACCAGTATACCAGATCATAGATACCTGAACATAGAAGTTACAGATCATAACATAGAAGAACTTAGAAAGTACTTATTACACTAAAAAGTAAAGTTACAATAATGAATTGGATGTGAGTTTACACATAACCTTTGTGCTTCCTTTCTTCTCTTCACATGGAATGTGCCTGCTCAATGCAACAACAGTTCTGACTTTGGTATTTTAATATTACTAGTTTGCACAAGTGAGTTCCCAGAAGCATTAATAATAGACAAGCAATTACGTGGTAGATTGACCATAGAAGTTCCATGTAATATGCATATCACTTCTACTAAAATAGTTATACTACATACATCATCATAAAAACTCAAAACATTCACACAGTTAATTAATAAATATTACTCACATAATTCACAAACAATTATCCATCGGACTTCAGGTACTTTTTTTGAACCATTTTATGCCTTTTAAATTATCTGCAAGTGAAAATCAAGCGCCTAAATTAGAACATAATTTTTTCTAATAAATATGGTATTTTAAAGGACACAAAAAAAAGACTAATCATAGGTGGCCCGAAACTATTTTTGACATGTTTGATGATGTGAAGAGACCAAAAACAAAGAAAAAAAAAAATATAATCTCCGCAACAAGTTTCCATACACTCAGACCATGCATGCTACCTCGTTGCCAAACGACTTCTACTAATTACAAATATATATATATATATATATATATATATATATATATGTTAATATTACAATTGAATGGGCTAATGCATGGGGCAATTTATTTTAATAGAATAAAAATGAATGCATGTAGTAAGCATATGACTCAGACTACTCTTCTAAAGTTTGAGTTTCACATCTCACCACGCTAGAAGCTTATAATTCGGTTTTAAATCATTTTTTTTTTTCAAAAAACAATTGTTAACATAATAATAACCCCTTTTCTTCATTTCAATTAAATAAAAATTAGACAGAGTTAATAAAGAATTATAAATACCTTGAAATTTTGGTTTTTGCTTTGAATTTCGGAGAAATGGGTAGTTGTATTTCTCCAAAATCAAGCAAATCCGCTCATGCTATTATGATATTTGTTATTGTGATATATCAAAGACACCACTTGGCCTCAATTTTTAAAATAATTATTAAAATGAACTGTTGTGTATTTAAGTTGATTTAATTGATTTTTGTTGTATAATTTTTTAAATCTTCTTTCAAGTCTTTTGATACCGAATTAATGAAGTTCTTCATATCTTGAAATCACCACATAGATGAATGACGTAAAACACAACCTAAATTTCTGCAATTTAAAATAGAATTATACAATTGACATAAATATCATGAAAAATAGATGATAAATTAGTAAACAAAATCTATTTTGCACAATTTAGAGAAAAAATCAATGCAGAAGAAAGAAGAAATAGGACTAAAAAAATCTTTTTGCTACATGAATGATTTGATGTAGAAAGGTTTCAAACAAGTAATAAAAAATGTAACCTGGATATAAAGGGATTTGTCAATATCTTATACAAGTCATTTAGCTCGTCACTTTTTGAATATATTCTAGTCTCCACAATTTTTCAAAAGCTTTCCAAAAAATTTCAAGCAGTGCTTTTTATCCATAGATACTTTTTCTGAAAAAAGGATCAATTTCAAAAACAAAATATAATTTATTTATCATAAATAAATTATACTAATCAATAAGAAATATGTTAAAAAAATCCTTTACCATCTAAATCGAAACTGCCAATTTTCAATATCCAACCCTCATTGCCTTCGCATACATAGACGTTTTTTTTATCCAACTTCAAAGAATACTGAGATGATCTATTGTTGATCTCGTTGACTGCTAGGGATAAATTTATGTTCAAAACACAAATCAAATATAAGTTACTGCAATCTATTAGGTCTATATAAACATAGACACAAACATATATTCATAATAAAGAGGCTTACATGAAAAAAAAAATTCAATGTCTATAAACTATGACCTTAGTTCGTTATTTCACAAACATATATTCACAAACATATATTTGATGTTTGTGAATCAACTTTAAACTATGACCTTAGTTCGATATTGAATCAACTTTAAACTATGATCTTAGTTTGTCATATTCACAAACATATATCCATTGTTCGTAAATAAGATTAATCGTAAATAACAAACTAAGGTCATAGTTTAAGTTGATTCAATATCTCTAAACGCAACATAATGATGATTATGTATATCTGTTTGTTGCGAAACATATGCAATTTGCAAAATGTTAGGATTGTTGAACTTATTTAAATTGTTACTAAGTTTACTTATATTTATTATATTGTCTTTAACAGCGAGCATATATATTTTTATTATCTATTTCACATTTTAATAAATGGGGATGTATGTGGTTATTTTCTACCAATTTGGGTAATTATCTTAATTTCTTTTTTAAATTTTGAGATGTAGTTATTGTTTCTAACTTGAGTGAGGGAGGAAGTCAAAATTTAAAATATATATATTATTGTTGGGAACCTAGAGTCGCATTATTTGCCTTCGGTGGCAAAAGTTTGATGAGTTGGAAATGTGAAATTAATGTTTTATGAGCTATTGTTGTCCTTATTGAATATATATCAACAATTATTATTTTGTTTTATTGTATTGATAGCTAGCTTAGTATTGATCATTTAATTATTTTATATCTTGAAACATCTTCTCACTAGTACAAAAAACCCATTCACCGACCCTCCATCACCGACTGTTTTAATATGTAACAGTCGGTGTAGAGACTGCTGGTAAAATCGTAAATAAGAACAATATCAACACCGACTGTTCTCTTACAAAAAACCGTCAGTAAACCAACACCGACTGTTTTTTAAAAAAACAGTCGGTGTTGCTCATACCCTACACCGACTGTTTTTTGTAAAAAACAGTCGGTGTTGACCAATTACCAACACCGACTGTTTTTTTAAAAAACAGTCGGTGTTGCTCATACCTACACCGACTGTTTTTTATAAAAAACAGTCGGTGTTGAGCAAATACCAACACCGACTGTTTTTTACAAAAAACAGTCGGTGTTGAGCTAACGAAATTAGGTTCCCGGTTTATAACTTTGGATCCGCCGCGAAATATTTCATTTTGGTTCGCTGGAATTGTTTTATTCCCTCTCCGCCGCTCTCTCTTCTACTCTCTCTCACTCCCTCTATTTGCCCTCTTTCTCCCACTGCCTAGAAACCCGATTCCCCTCGCTCTTTATTGATCGGGCGATAAAATCGCACCCCCAGGCCGATCTCTCTCTTCTCTGCCTCCGCTATTGATTGCTGCTTGTTGATTTCGACTTGTTGCTCGTTGATTTTTGGATTGAGTTGACGGCCGAAGGCAGGGCAACCCCTTGGAACCGACCGAGTATACGTGCAGTGCGATTTACTCTCCGACCCGGTAACCCTAAACTTTTTATTTCGGATTCCTTTGCCTTGTGGCTTACGGCTAAGGCCTTGATCAATGGCCTTCGCGCCATTTCATTTGACCTGCGGCCATTGTGCCATTTCGGATTCCTTTTCTGTGATTTACTCTCCTCCTCCGCCGAAAACCCTCTCAAAATTTGAGTTTCTCTCTTTCATCAGCCTCGCGATCTGGCTCTGGCTGTTCTCGCTTCTGCTTCCTCAGTCTCGCGACTGATAAGCACAGACCATACATTGCTTGCTCAGTACTGGTTTGAACATTTTTTTCTGTCATTTCCCCCCTTACACTGCTTCCTCTGGCTGTTCTCGCTTCTGCTTTCATGTGCAATGTTAGGGTTATCATAGTATTTTTGACCTGGATCAGGTAGTGCAGGTCCAGCCGTGACCCAATTAAGTGCACATGACCTGTTTGGTATGCTGCTGGCTTATTTGAATATAAAGGAAAAAAGAAAAAGAAATAATATTTCAAGTCTGGTTATGGAACCTGTACCCTTCAAATTGCATGACGACACTCTTAACCAATTTGCTCTCTTTTGTTTGTAGAAATAGGACAAGTTGAAACAATACTAACTTCTTAATTTATGCAGGTCCAGTAGGGTTGACCCATCACTTACACAGGTCAGGCAGGATCAGGTCGTGTCATGTTATTTCTGACCCATGTCAGGTTAGGTCGAACCCATTTACAGTTTATTATTAATGTTGACCAGACATGACACAACCCATTAATGCCTCTAATTTATTAAACATGCATGAATTAGGCTTCTGCCAACTAAGAACAGAAACTAAACATTTCTGTACTATTTAATTCATACTAAAGCATAAGTCTTAGTCGATACAGGCAGGTGAGTACAGTTATCCCAGGACTGTACCAGGAATCAGTAACCTATCATTACTATTGGTCAACATTGTGCACCAGACTGTCTTGTATCAGAGTTTTATTTCAATTGCTGTAACCTTTTCTTTGCTATTTAGAATTTGAGGGATCACTTGACAATTCTTTATTTTGACAATTTTGACAATTTTGACAATCTTCAAAAAAGAAAACTTTAAATTTGAAATCCAACACCACAGATATGATCAATATTTATCCATTGTCAAGAGATCCTTCCTCTTAGAAGTTATATTTACTTGCATTCATAAATTGTCTCTCTTGTTTACTATGTACATTTCTCTGTTTCTGGGTTTTGTCTATATGATAAACTGGGAAGAAAAGATCTCAAAAAAAGAGAGAGGATTCAGAAATCCTAAGAAATAATAAAATTAGCCCCTTAGTAAAAAGGGCCTTGTACTTTGGGTAATAACTATGGTCTGTGCTTATGTGGTCAAACCAGTCAATGTTGTGACCAAACAATGAATACAACAACAGCAAGCTTTTGAGTAACATATTTGCATACACTTGACAACTTCTGTTTATTCGTTTGCAGTCTGTTAGCAAGGAGCGTCAGGAATTTTTAAGCCTTGTAAACAAGGAGGTAAAAGTAACTCAAGAACCCCTTTATTATTGATTGTTTTATATAATTGTGAATTTACCTGATGTAAAAACGGGAAAATACAGATTGAGTTATACAATGAGATGCTTGAAAAGAAAGGAACTGAAGGTGAAGAAGAAGCAAAGAGAGCATACATTCTCAATTGGGTTTGTTCTCAAAGCCTCTACCTGTATTTTCATGTAACCCTGTTAAATATATTATACTTATGAAGAAAGTAACTCCAACTATTATGAAAACCTTGTCATGAATCCTGTATTTTACTTATCCAGCAGAGGGCTTCTTTTCAATTTTCTGGTAGTTTTGGATCTCTAAATTACATTTTAGAGTCATCAATTTCCCATGATAGATATGGTGTAGTTGTTGAATACGTTATATTATCTGATGCTGATTGGAGTTTAAATAATTGTTGATAGGAATCAAGTCAAGATATATCAACAAAAAAATATCTCAGAAGGTACTTTAATATACCTTGGGTGGAGGCAGAATTTTTTACTATAGGGGTCAATATATATGCACAAATTACTGATTATTTTTTCTTAGAAAGATATGGGGTCAGTTTTAGTAAATTTGTAAAGAAGTATGGGGTTCAGATGCAAAGCAGATGCAGGCAAGTAAGAAGATGGCAGATGCAAAGCTGGCAAAAGATTTTAAAGTTAGCATTTAATGAGGCGATAATAGAGGAGAGGGATCATAGAAATTTGCTAGTTTTAGCTTTTATGTTATTACTCCGATGTGGGCATAATACTGATTGTAATGTTTGTTTTTAATTTGTAGATGAAATGGTTACACTATATTGGTTTCTGTTTTTACCACGAAAATCAATTTATCTATTCTGGCTTATGTAGTTCTGAATTTCTTATACAGTTGTCACGTCTACAGGTGCAAAAAAAAAAAAAAAAAAAAAAAAAAAAAAATTTCGGTGCTGGCACCTATACCGACGGTTTTTTCAAAAAAACAGTCGGTGTTGGTCGCCTACACCGACTGTTTTTTACAAAAAACAGTCGGTGTTGGTCGCCTACACCGACTGTTTTTTACAAAAACAGTCGGTGTTGGATGCCTACACCGACTGTTTTTCACCCGTCGGTAAAGAGTTATCTATACCGTCGCCGCCATCACCGACGCCTCAATAACAGTCGGTAAAAGGGTTTTTTAACAGTCGGTGAAGGGGTTTTTTGTACTAGTGTCTAACTATGTGATTCTAATTGGACTGTACTAAGACAACATTAATAATACACAATTTGAATTTGTTTCAAAAACTTCATAAATATAATATGTTGCATATATGTAGTTTAATATCAATTAATGTTCAAGTAATTAAAGAGTTGCTATATTTATATCGATTTTTGTCTGGATATTCTATAGTAAAAAAAATGTTTCTTATTTTTACTAGAAAAAATGTTGTAAATTGTATGATGTTCATAAAATAGTACACAAAAATATTTTCGCACAATAATGATCAAGTGGTGCACGGAAAATTTTGTTATGTGTGTTTTTATTTCTCAAAATTTTCAAATTTTAAGACGTCAAAAGTTTTATATTTTTTTGTTAATTTGTTGTGGTTCGACGATGCTAAATAGAATATAGTACATGTTATCTAAAAGGCATTTTCTATATTTTTTTATGTATGGATTCTGTAACTAATTGTTGGTAATGAGAACATAGTTTATTTGAAATGATGTTACATTTAGCAAAATAAATATAAAAAATTCATAATTGAAGCTGATATATGAATCGTCTTTAAGAAACTTTTCTAAAAAAAAAATGTACAAATCATCTGAATTATAAATAGGAATTTTTATGAACATATTAGTAATGTAATCAAATTAATATAATAATTATACAAAGATAAACAAAAAATCTATTTGACTGAATACGTATAATAATTTAAAATATTTGAAATTTTAAGAAACCTATAAATTGCAAAAAGTAAATTAAAATTAATATACTATGGTTAGGCAAGAATTAGTGATTTAGGCATATGTATAGCCCCTTCGCTCTAAAATGTAAATCTAATTTTGCTCTCCCTTAATCTCATTCTCCGATCTCTTTCTTTACGTGTCGTTCTCTGGATACGACTCTGCTGTTATTCCAATAGGAAAGTAGGGTTCTGCTTTTCCGATCTCAACCTTCAAATTCATTGAGATTCGTGCATGAAAAAAATTTCTTTATCAAGATGCGTGAATGAAAATTTTTAAATGTTTGAATCGAAAAAACAGAGTCCTTGTTTTTCTATTCGAAAAAAGTTCATTCCGTACTTGTTCCATTATCTCTTCTCTTTGTGTTGTTGTGAACTTTCTAGATTTAAGATTAAAATAAAATACTTTACTAGATGTATGTGTTGACTATATAATATAGTAACGATATTTTTCATTCAGTCCAGAAAAATAAAATAAATTCAATTCAATCGTGTAATTTTTTTTCTATAGATAAAAATAGATGCAGAATTTGCAGCATATGCCCATATAAGTCACTTCACTTGGTTAATTTAATTATTAAATAATAGTGTTTCTTCACAAAAATATATCACATAGAACAAAAATAATATTATTATATATTTTTTATATTTTAAATTTAACTGTTTATTTTATCCACACTTAATCAATGACTAAAACGTTTTCAAATTACACCAAATTTCATGTATAATCTATCTAAACTATAGAGAATATATATAGAGAGTGGCTAATATCAAAACGTTTGCACCAAGGTCCTCGTGCAATCAAGTCGTTTTCGGATTTTCAAAGTCCAAACGGTCAATCTAAACCGTTAGATGTGATCTCTATATTAAAATCTGCTTGGAGACCAAATTTTACATTTTTTGAAATTTTTTTACTGTTTATTAAGCCACTTTGAAAATTGCTGATCACATGATTCAGAATTTGGTTGCACTGTTTTTACTGTTCACCCGGATCAGCAATTTTCAAAGTGGCTTAATAAATAGTAAAAAAATTTCAAAAAATGTAAAATTTGGTCTCCAAGCAGATTTTAATATAGAGATCACATCTAACGGTTTAGATCGACCGTTTGGACTTTGAAAATCCGAAAACGACTTGGTTGCACGAGGACCTTGATGCAAATATTTTGACATTAGCCACTCTCATATATATAAATACTTATTTTTCATTTGATAATGTTTGTTTATTGTTATTGTTATTAAAGACATACAGTTGTCAACATATCGTGTTCCATTATAAAACATAAGTTGCACTTCCATATATAAGTTCTTTTGAAACTATATTTTTCTTAGAAATAGTAAAGCTAGCATGATCAATTTGCGCTCACAAAAACCTAAATGATTTATTTGTCTAGTTTCGCTCTAGTTCCTTCTCTTTCCTATGATCCATTTGTCATTCCAATTCCTTCTCCAGTACCGTCTCAATGGAGAGATAGCATCGGTGCGTCAGGTGGTCCCTGTCTTCAGCCTCTTACTATCGCATTTTATTTTTTCTCCGACTGCTGTCCCACACTTCAGTGGAAGCGTTTTAGTTTTGTAATTAACATGGTAAGGCCCATCAAGCCCAAGCCCGCTAATCGCCGCACCCTCTTTAGAGCATCTCCATTCCAACAACTTAATTAGAGTTGCTTATTTAATTAGAGTTGTTTTTAAAAGCAAACTTGCTAATTTAAAAATTGTAGTACATTTCAGCAAGTATATTAGCAATTAACACATCAGATTAGCAATTTAAAAGAAATCACCGTTGTAGATGCTCTAAATAGTGGTTTTTAAAGCAAACTTGCTAATTTAAAAACTGTGGTACATCACAGCAATTATATTAGCAATTAACACATCATATTAGCAATTTAAAAGAAATCACCGTTGTAGATGCTCTTACACTCTGATCGAAATAAAAACCTAACAAGAATAGAGTTCAATTCAATAGAAAAAGAGAAAAAAAGATTTGATTACAAAGAATCACAAGTTCACAACAGATGATTTGTATCCGAAGTATAGATTCAAAACTCATTGTTTAGAAGGGATACAAATCTGCTGTGATTCTTTAGAATTACTGGATCCTGTTATTTGAAATTCTTCCATTCATCTATTTGGAGATTTGTGCGTAAAAAATAAGTGTTGTTGAGATTCGTGCATTTCAAAAAATGAAGGGGTAGGTTTGAAATCACAGGATCCTGCGATTCTTTTAGAATCACAGTAGATTTATTTCCGTTTAGAAGTACATAAATTGAAAGTTTTTTTTTTTCTCGTGCATATGAACACCACACCTTGGTTATGTATGGAGAAAGTGCAAAGAGAAGAAAATGAGGGCTATTGAGTCTTAACACAACGTTGAAATTGATTCTCGCTAAATACCTCTATTTTTCACACGATTTTACCGAGCGACTTTTTCCTCTTTGAATCCTTTCGAATCGATTCTTCTTACCTTTAATCTTTACTATCTATCACAATGCGATGCGATGCGAATTCTTTTTCCATTTCGCGTTTGTGAATTCGCGTTGGCATTCCGATCAGCATCCGCCATTGCTAACAATTTGAGAAGAGGGAAGAACAGAGAAATGGTGAGATGCGTTGTCTCATTTGCATTGTAGATGCAGAGTGCCATAGAGGTTTATAATTTAAAAAAAAAAAAAATGTTTACTTCTAATGAAGAAAGGCAGTAAAGAAAAAATGTTTAGTCATAATTGGGACATAGGATATTTTAGATTTTCACAGGATAATAGGAAATTTAGAAAGTGTATTTTCCTACAGACTTAATTTTCAATTGCACAGAGTAAAATATATTATAGAAAAAACAACTATTCATCAAATCAAGAAACAAACTAAGCTTTATACAAATACTTTCCTATTTAAATCCACAGCAGATTTAAGGGAATCAGATATGAACAGGCTAAAATATACATCAAGGAGCAAACCAAGCTTTATACAAACACTTTCCTCTTTAAATCTTCAACAGATTTAACTCATTTAAGGGAATCACATATATATGGACGAAAGAAAAAAATTATATACCTCAAAACCTAAAGGGAAATGAACCAAAAATTAACACCAAAGGTGCCCATAATCTTATTATATTGTACCAATTTAACTCTTTTATATTTACTATTCCAACCGCCATAATTCCGGCCAGTTCAGAAGTTGTTGTATGCCTGGTAAGTATAGCCGACACCCCAGTAGGCGTCAGCCACATTGTTGCAAATGATTGTGTCTGACGAGCTGCCGGCCCGTATTTGAAATGAGAGCGCCTGACCGCTCAAATTGGAGAAGGCTTGCCACATGACGCCCCAGTTTTGGCTCATCTGGATCCAGCACGTTTTGCTACCCTTGACCGACATGGCACCGATATCCCCCGCCCCGGCTACATTCAACGGGGTCACCAGAAGCCAGTACGCATTCCCTGAGAACTTGAATTTGATACCACGGGTCCTCTTGCACGGAACCCTATTTTTTCACAAGTATATGTCATTCTTAGTTGTGGTTGATTACATTTCACAAGCCTTGGAATTATGAAAGAGGACATGCATGATATATATTTCTTTTCTGATTGCTACATTCTCACAAGCTTTTGGTTACAATTGTCAGCCCTGTAACTAAAAAGCTGCATATATTCTGTCACATTGCAAGTGGAAATGCACCTAATTTAGGTGGCGCTACTTAAAAAAAAAATAAGGTGGTGATAGTTTATTAGTTAATTGATTATCTGATAACTATAGTGCTATTCATGTGGAAGGTTGAAATTTTGAAACCTGATTGGATACCTAGTGAATATTTAAGTTGAAAAGCTTGAAATCTATCTTTACACAAAAGAAAAACTAATAATAATTATTACCTGCGGTACATGACTGGCACGATTCCACCCTCGTACTGACCGAACGACAACCATGCAGGCATGGCCATGTCAAAGTGTTTTCTTGGTGGATTGCACCATCCACCATTGTTTGAATCTTGTTCCCAGTTGGGTGGGCACAGGTTCGTACCAGTAACAACAATTGATGAAGCACCAGGGAGACAGAATCGGGACCCATAACAACGGATTTCATAACAACCACCGCAACCCTTGCCATTATTAAACAGAGGAGTGCTCAGTGCGGCGGTTTTGGTACCAAATCCAATTCCGTACATGTTTGAGTACCCGCAAGCTCCACCTACACAGCATATTCAAATATTTCGAATCTTTATTTATATAAAAAAGTGGAGAAAAAAAATATTTTGCTTTAGTAGGTCTTTTCTGTCCATATGAAGAGAAAGAAAACATGATTGATCGATAGAGACATACCCATATCATCACCCACACCGGACTCGTCTCCGTAAAAGGTTGCATGTGCCGGAACCCAGGCAGACGGTTGAAAATATGTTTCAGCTGTAGCCATTATTAGTGACACAACCGCTACCACCACCGCATGACAAGGCGAGAAAGTAGTCATGGCAACCATATGTCCTTCAAAATCCTAGAACTTGAAATTGTTGAGGTATCCAAGTTTGATCTTAAGAAAGACACCTTAGCGTATATACCTATTATATAGTCTGATTGTCATGTACGTTTGTACTGTAAGTTAATTGGCGCCACGACTATTTTCTGTGAGGCAATGTACGGAAATGCCTTTAGTTCTGATACCATAAATCTCAGTAGCTGAACTGTGTAGCAAATTACTGAACCTGATGCCCGACTGTCATTGTCTCACCAACTGATTTAGTGGATTCTGGAATTTAAAATAGAATGGTCCACGGACGTTAATTTATGTGCATGTGCAAATGACTCGCTACACAATATATCCATGTATAGGCTACAGTGATAAATCAGGCATACTGAAACTTAATTTAGTGTAAAGGGTCGGATTGACCCTACTTTATTTTTTTTTAATTTGTTTTCAAAGTACAAAAAGAGCCGTCCTTTTAGAAGCCTTCCATCATTTTTTATTATAACTTACACTTTGATATATAAAATGGTAAGAAAGGTTTATTTTATAGCCATAGCAAGAATGTCAAAAAATTTATAGTTGAAGTACCGATTGACTTAATGTATTTTCATCTTTATATAATTGAAATTATTTATAAATTTACGATTTACTTACAAGAATCTGTCACTAGTTTTGAGTGTAAAACGTAATGTACTATTGCTGAGAGTAAACCGACTGAAATTGCTAATTTCAATAAATCACTATTATTAACGAAAGTATATACTGACAGTAGAAAACACTTGCCCCGTAGAAATTAATGAGTCTGGCTAGTATGACATCAGTGTCATTTCAGCTTATATAACACCAACTTCAAAACCTATCAAATTGACTTCAAACGGTGAATCCAAACCGTTCAAACCATCTATTTCATTAGTTGTGCATTTACATACATTAAAATTTATAATTTTTTGAATTTATGTAGTATCAAGTCAAGCGGTCAAATGTGTGAGTTTTTAAGTTAATTTTAATGTATTCATTTTTTAACATTTTTGACCGCTTGATTTGATACTAAAATAACTAGAAAATATAAAAAATTTGTATGTAAACGCATCACTTATAAAGTAAATCGGTTTCAACAGTTTGAATTAGTCGTTTGAAGTCTATCCAATTAATTTTATAATTAATATCATATGACACCGATGTCATACTGGCCGGACTCGAAATTAATACTTAACTAGAGAGAAAAAAGAGAAAAAGTATCCGTCCTTTTAGTTCCCGTTGACAAATGATTGAGAAAAAGTAAAGTTTGACCGAGTATTTATTTAATCGGATTGGTGGACTACTAAAAAAAATAGACCCGTCTAGAAATGATGGCGGCAATTTGGGATTTTTATTTCTATTAAACGCTTGCCTAGGTCGGCCAATTTCTGATTGGTTTCAATTCTAATAAAGCATAACTAATTGTTCGTCAAAGAAACGAAGAGTGCCGACATTTCTATTAATATCCAAAGTTTAATAGAAATTAATTAATATACTCAGATTCGTTGAGAAGTTATAAAAATATTCATATCGGCAATTTTTTGACCGATACTTATTTAATCTATTACCGGCCAAAAGATGACCAGTACCCCAAATTATTTTTTTTTCATACGGTATCGGCTATTTTCTGACCGGTACCCAATTTTTTTATTTGTTTTTGGGCATAACATAGTTGACTAGAAGAAAATTCGAAAACTTTTTTAGAGATGCTAAAATCTAACATTAAAAATTCAAATTTTTTTAAATATTTGTTAGATTACTTCTTTTAATATATAATTAATATATTTAAACTAAAATACGCTAAATTTCTTGAAATTATGTTAAATTACGCTAAATTACACTAAATTACGTTAAATTATACTGAAATACGCAAAATTACAATAATTACAAAATGAAAGATACTCAATTTTAGAATGCTGATTATTGTCAAATTAAATTTAATAGCCGCATGCAAACACTAAACTACATTTTTTTTTAGGTACTAACTTTTAACAATTTCACTATGCTGCATACGACACTGTCACTAGCCGCATTCTCGTCCCATGCTTTCCGAATTCGGGTCATACGTGCAAATCCGAGTTTCCTAGCCAAATTTATGGCCGTTTAAAACACCGATGACACACCGATGCTTTATGCACGGCCTAACGACGGCAGAAGTACATGCTGTTTCATTGCAAAAACATCAGCGATGCACCGATTTTTTTAGCACTATCTTGCTTAATTGCCAATGCTAAGTCTAATAAAACATCGATGTTTCATTACAAAAATATCAGCGACGCACCGATGTTTTTTTAGTACTACCTGGCTAATAAAACATCGATGTTTCATTGCAAAAACATTGATGATGCACCGATACATGCAACCGATGTAACACACGCATCCAACCAAATGCATTTGTTTGATCTTAGCCAAACCGAGTGGAAACTTCAATCTAAGTTTCCTATGACTTTTTCTTCTAGCTAACTGTGCTATCCCATCCTAAAAAAAAATGGATACCAACCAGAAAATAGCCGGTACCGTATTAAAAAAAAAAGTTAATACTGGCCATTTTCTGACCGGTAATGAATTAAATTGAGTACCGGTTAGAAAATGACTGATTTGAATATTTTTATAACTTCCCATGATATGGTATATTAATTAATTTCTATTAAATTTTGGATATAATAAAAATATCGGCAAAGAGTCGGATCGCCTGTAGAAGCCCCTGCAAAAAAGCGTGCAACCAGCACCGTTCAAATTCTATTACGACCACAGTGACATAACTCGCGAATTATACGCGTATAATTAGCGTATAATTCGTTTTTCGACATAACCCAACCGGACTCTGTATAATACACGGAAAAATGTATAATAAGTTTTATTCGCGAAATAAATGCGTATGAAACGCGAGTAACGAATTATTCGTGATAAAAAGGCCAAAAAAATGCCAAAAAAAAAAAAATTTGAATTTTTTTTTTTACGTTTTTTTTTTCTTGCTTCCTTGTTGTACCGAATCATTCCCGAATTATACCCGAATCACGACTTTTTGACCTCGCCGAACCGAACCCGAACTTTTTATTTGTCACTATGATTACGACTTTGTCGTAATATTTTTTCTGAAAAAATATATATAACACGGACGTCCGCGAATCCAACTTATCATGATACACGACCAAACCTGATTTTTTATATTTTTTTAATAAACTATTTTAAATTATATAAAAAATAGTTAAACGTAACCACAACATATTTTAATTACGATTTGTATAATTTTGATCATGATACAATACAGTTTATAAACATTTGAGTATTAAAACTTAAAATTTGAGTTAAAATTTTAAAATTCAAAGTTTCTGCATTAAATATATTTGTTTATAACCTCCGAATATGTAATAATTATACTCATTTGATATGATCATTGATATATTTTAGACCAAATGTGATATTTAAAGTTTTGAGGTTTAATTTATATATTCACATCTTATTTTTACCATTGTTGTTACCTTCATCTTATTGATTAAGAAGGCTGTCATTAACTCATTACATTAATTTAAAACAAATGTCATTAATTCTCTCCTTAATATTTCTTCTATTATTTTGATCCTAATCACAACCAAAAAAGTAGCAGGTACATTGCAACTATGCAAATTTGGAACCTTAGTAAGATATGTACCAGTATGGTGCAAATTAAATCGATCAGTGTATGGTGTGAATCATAGTAATTGGATAACTATTTAACAGAAATCAATACAGGAGGTGCCTAAGTTATTGAAAGCATGAATCAGATTTTGGTGTACAGGAGGAGTCTAAGGAGAGAGAAAGTGCTAAGTTAATTCTTGATTAATTATAGTTTTTAGAATATTAAATGTAATTAATTTGAGTTTTAATTATATTTGATATATACTAAAATTATATTGGATAAATATGTGAATTATTCGCATTTAGAATGGTAAATACGTAATTAATGAATTTGGAAAGAAAAATACATAATTTTATAGTTTCCGGCTTTGTTGATCTTATGACTGGAAATTTGAATATGGCCACAATTGATTACAACATTAATAATTTAATAAAGAATAAAGCACATATATATAAAGCATATAATATGCTTTAATTTTAAATATATTTCAGCCGATTTGCTGACATAATATTGAATTTTTTTTTTATTTTGCGATAAAATAATTATGAGAATTTACATAACCATATTTAAGCGATTTCGACTAATTGTTTACGTAATATTTGATATATCATGCTTAATAAAAATTACGAGCATGTAATTGAACATATCAGGAGAATACAGGATAAGTCCGATAAACACCGGATTTATTTTTAGCTTTGATGGGTTTCAAAACCGTCCGATCCACTTTAAGATACGTGTATACGAAAATTGACCAAAGCATGCACGGATATTAAAACAGAGTACATAAATCTTAAAGTGGATCGGACGGTTCTAGAGTCCATCTAACCTAAAATTAATAGATCCGCAGTCTTTGCCTAGGAAATAGACTGAGGAGTAAGATAATGATAGAGTTGCTGGAATTCAAATCTCCAAGGTAATTCAAAATTTGAATTGAGATCCTATTCGTTTGTTGCATATTAGTACGGATCTTAACGATGAATGATTGGTCCGGATTCTAATTGGATGGTCCGGAGCTAAACTAAAACAGTGCATTAATGCGACTTGAGAGTAGGTCCGATGGGCATCAGACCTACCTCGTTCGATGGGTTTAATCACCATCGATTTTCTTTTAGATTCGTGCAAAATGCTTTAAACCCCGTGCGTGTATGTTTCAAGTTTCGTGCGCACAAATCACTCCATTCTCCTACGGTAGATCTGCCCATCGGAACCAAACTAGGTCCGATGGGCATCGGACCTACACTTATCTCAATGCAGAGAACGCGAACTCCATATTAAATAGCTCCGTGAATTTTCCCAGCCGGATTAGTCTGAATTCTAATTACACAATCCGAATCCAAAATCCCGGTAGGTTTGATATTGAAAAACTATGGGCCAGATGAAGAATTAATGGGCCTTGGCCCAGTACATACGTAATGCAGCAGGATGAAAATATGTCACGGCCCTCTAGAGAACGAGATTGCATGTACGAGAGGGCCCGGATCCCCTAAAGTAACCAAATCTTTGGGTTTTGGATCGAGACTTGTCCGATTCAAATTTGTCGCTCGAGATAGTCTCGAGATTCGATTTCGTTGGGATGTGTACGCTCACTTTGGGGATAGATTTTTGCGGATTCTAATCGAACGGTCGATAATCCTCCTTATCTTAAAAGTTTTAATATTTCATTTAAAATATATATAATAATTTTTAAAAGAAATTTAATAATAAATTTCATTATAGGGTTACTTCACTGGATCTGAATTCTGTACGAGACCAAGGAGGAACCCATTACAATAAAGATCGAGATTGCAATTGTGCGTGCAACCGAATTCATATCAGCTGAAGTATCTGAAATTTGGTGTTTAGATCCAAACCGTCAGATCTGTTTTGGTACGAATATTAAAGGACCCCATACATTCCATCTAGCTTTTTTTAGAGTAATCGGACACGGTCGGAGTTTCGGTCAGAGGCAATTCACAAAATGTGCAATAACTGATCTTGATGATGCCATTGAAGAAATTTCGGGTTTGCTTTGGTTGTACCATGGGCAATGATCACGGTTAGAGGAAGTGGATGAAGTTCATTTGTCGAGTAGCTTGTAAGTCCAAAGTCATGGGCGGAGATGAAGATATAGAAGGAAAGTAAAAGAGGAATTTTACTTTTCAAAATATGATAGCTACCTCTCTCTATGTGAGAATCCATCACCCTATATGTTCAGTGGATTATTTGAGGGTAATATATATTTTGAGCTAGCATTATTTTTCGGCAAATTAGTTTGTTACATTTTTTTTTATATTTTTTTAGTACAAAAAAGGTTTTTCTTTAAAAAACAAATTCGAGTTTCTGATCCAATTGGTTGATTCTCAATTTACCCGATTCCGATTTTATAGTCAAATTACTGATCCGCTTTCGATTTCAATTTTCAGAGTCGTGAGTTTGGCATAAATTTGATTGCAAAGGAATATATGTTAAATCTTAAGTAGCAGTGTTTTAAATAGCTAGCTATCACTACTACAGAAAAATAGATTGCAGACGGACATTACCGGAAGAGCTACACGGATTTCCCTGCCGTGTATGAGTTGAGTGTGTATAAAAGGTACCCTCTATAGACACGGATATTTACCCGTGTATATCTAACGCTTTCTACTCGGATTACCAAATAAACGGCCGTGAACATATACCTGCCTGTGGCACTCTCCATATAACCGAGCAAAACGAATATTACGTAAACGACCGTGTACGACTACTCTTTATTCACGGACATTGCAACTAAAAGTCCGTGTAGGTTACTTTACCTACACGGACATTTAGTTGCATATCCGTGTCCCTCTCTTAACAAATCAAGAAAAAATAAAATAATCCTTGTATCTCCGAACTCGTTCTACACAGACATTGGTCAGAACAACCGTGTCGAAGTACTCTATTTACACGGACGTTTAATTTCATATCCGTGTCCTGTCATAACTATCATACACGGACAAATATAAAATAATCCGTGTAGATCACCGAAAACGATCTACACGGGTTTTTGTTAAATAACCGTGTCAAATTACTGTTTTCTACACGGACTTTTAACTTTATATCCGTGAAGCTTTCTTAACTATCATACACGGACTGTATAAAAGAATATCTGTACTCATTTCTACACGGTTGTTTGTTTAACAACAGTGTGGAATTACTGTGTTCTACACGGACGTTTAGTTTCATATCCGTGAAGTTCTCTTAACTACATACACGGACTATATAAAAGCATCCGTGTAGCTCTCTGTACACATACACGGGCTTTTGTTTAACGTCCGTGTAGCGTTTGCTTTTGACACGGACTTATAATTCACATCCGTGTAGGTATCGTAACTATCATACACGGACAAATATAAAATAATCTATGCTCACTCAACTCGTTCTACACGGGCTTTCGTTTAATATCCGTGTAGAATTGTCCCTTTTTTTTTCTTAATTTTTTTCATTTCTGGGCTAGCCTCCAGTTTAATTTGCTAGCCAGTTTTTCTACAAAATTCATATACCATTCTGTTTTGCTAGCCAGTTTTCCAGATAATTTGACATTAAATTATGCTTGCTAAATTCATATATACACTAAATTGTTATACAAATCCATGTTCAGCATTACAATATTCAGATAGAAACCATCTTGCCCAGCTACATCTTATAAAGTCGATCTGCTCGTAGCTGTACTCAGTTTGCTTTGATGGTTGCTACAATTATAATTTGGTATTAGTTAGTAACAATAAAAGATAGATGCAAGACAGTCTCAAATATCAATTGCTAATTTAATGAAATGAGAATTATAAGTAAGCATAATATGAAAATATCAATTGCTATTATATAGGCACAATTAATATGAATTACATACCACATCTGGAAATGTGAATTGCATTCTTTCGACAAAGTGAAGCATGGAAATCATCATGTAATATCCACATTCCCAACCCGCCTTCTGTTGCGGGCTCTACAATTTACATTTAGCGGCCTATGTTAGAATGACAATAATTTTTTGAACAAAATATGAAATTATAGAATTGTGTTGTGCTCACCGGCCACCACCTCCAAGTCAACCTATTTCCCATTTTCTTGTCCTTGCTGCGCAATCCTCCTTTTGTAACGTATGCAGCAAAAGCCCTTACAAAATGGAGTGACTCTAATTAGCAAGTCCACAATTTGTTATAATTGGGAAAAAATCAAACATAGTGAAAGATTATTGCTTACTTTTGCACATACGGGTAGATTGCTTTGCACGTGCTAAATCCGATCCTTTATTTGGGCTGCGAAGAATCTATCAAGTAAACCGCACTCATGCAAGGCACAATGATGATCAAACACCAGTGTCCCCTGTGGGAGGAGAAGAATTATAGGATCTTAGCATACAGTACCCAGATATTTTGGCATATATAATAGTAAGACACGTGTTTGCTTGACTTGATGGTGTGATTTTAATTATTTATATATTTAATCAAAAGGTTAGAACTAACATCTGGTGGTATGGCAAGAGAAGAAATCTCTTCTTCGCCTTAGTAGCTTGGAGCATCGCGCCACACAGGTAATTCATAGACTCCTTCATAGCATTTTTCACGTTCGACGCACTAAGTACGCAGGGGTCCAGAAAAGCACACAACTTCTGTTTGCCCTTGCATTGAGAACTATTGATTAGCTTCCTGAAAAATTATCATATGACATTAGAATATATTCTATACATATGATATAAACAATTTTTGGTCACTAACATGAGGAAAATGGTGATGTGCCCCACATCGAGCCATTTATCGGACCCCGAGGCATGTAGAAAGTCCTTGAAGTCGGTGAACGACAGCATTACAGCCGAGCCATCGTGTAGAAATATCCCCGGAGGGACAGGTATGACGACTTCCGTCATGTCCTTGGGTGCCGCCATCAAGCGGTCGTGGAGATCCCACAAATCCTTTCCGGGAAGGAGCTTGTATTCTTCCTCGGTGAGCAGACGAGGTGGAGGTCCTGCTGGTTGGACAGGAGGGTCATGGCCTGCTGGTCCGGCAGTAGGGTCAGCAACTACTGGTCCGGCCGTAGGGTCAGGTACCGATGTTTGGGCAGGAGGGTCATGGCCTGCTGGTTGGGCAGTAGGGTCAGCAACTGCTGGTCCGGCAGCAGGGTCAGTAACTGTTTGGGAAGGTCCTTCTGCTTCGTCCCTCCGTACCGGTGACATCACGCCCTCCGTGCGACTACCATCATCTCCTCCTATCTGTATCGAAATTTTTTACCTTTTTCAAGTATTTGAAAAGGAAGTGCTTTGAATGTAACAAAATAACTTGACTATTTATACATTACCTGATCCAAAATAATCTGATCCTTGGGCCATTGCACGAATGACAGCCGGGCATCATCGACACAGAGCATGCCATTCCCCTCAATTGGGACAGGAAGAGGTATGTGCTCCCATCCCTTCAAGACATTGTCAATCTGTACGGCGGCATGGCCGGGAAGTAGCTGCTCATTGTGCACTTTGTCGGCTACTGGATGTACCATGCCCTTAGCAACAACCAGAGGCTTATTCCCGAGCCACAAGACGAGTTCGCATGCTGTGGCGTCCTGCAATTTCATGTCAGAATTTATTTTTAAATTGAAATATATATACATTCATTCATATAAATCAAAGGTTGAAATAGCGTTTATCGCGTCATAGCGGAACGGCTGAAAAAACGGCGCTATGGCCATATAGTGTCCAACAAGTAGTAATTGCCTCCCAATAACGAAACGGCTGAAAAAACGACGCTACGGTTGAAATACCTCCCAATAATGTCCAACAAGTAGTAATTGCCTTTAGAATACGAACAAGTAGTGATTACCTTTAGATGATCCAAATCGTCTCCGAACGTCCCGGATGCCTGACTACTTCGCCGAACTCCCGTCGGGGTAGGAGGTGCTTGCTCGGCTGGCTGCGCCATAGCTGTAAAATCGGCACGCAACCTTGTTTCCAACTCCTCCATCTTTGCGTCGTACTCGGCGCTCACCTCCTTGCGTATCTGCGCAACTATCTCGTCTTTGTTCACTTTCGTACGAGATTTCCTTCGAGGTTTTGGTCCATTGAATACGTCCTTCCAGCCCCTGTAGGCACCTACGCCCCTTACTCGACCAGGGTGTTCTGGATTCCCGAGCGCTATGGACAAGGAGTCATCTTGCCTTTCGACCGACCGGGCACCGGAATTGACCTCCTCCTCCACCTCCAACTGTGAATAGAAAAATTAGTTATAGCAAAAGAATTAGTGATCGATGTACACAAAGTTTTTAACACGCTTGAATTACACATAGTTCTAACGAAC
Organism: Carex parvula; assembly: GCA_025461045.1. NCBI lineage: Eukaryota > Viridiplantae > Streptophyta > Magnoliopsida > Poales > Cyperaceae > Carex > Carex parvula. Next base: position 92,406 of record JAJGRW010001381.1, on the reverse strand, counting down.
GACTCTTACCATTCTCTGAGCCACGGGTCGCAACGCGGGATGTAGTACTATCCTCCCGTCAACGGTTAACTCGGACCTTGCCAACGTCCAATTTTGGGCCCTAGGATTTTTGATCCTAACCACGGGTGAGTCAACGTCTTTGTTCAACTCCAGTATTTTAGCCCACTCCTCCCTTTTACCCTGGTAACCACCCGACCCCAACTTGTGAGGATACTTGTTCATTCCTACGATCCTCCTGCCCTCCTTCCTTTTTTTCTTCACACATCCAAGTAAAAAAATTAGCCTACTATTTTCTATTTATTAAAAAGTAAATAAACCAATTAAAAAACAAACAAAAAAATTACAAGTTGTGAGTGGAACACCATTTCAACTTCATATTAATGCAGTTATTCAAAATAAACACCATTTCACATTTATATATGATTGGAACAACAGCAACAGGGTGTCTATTTCGGACACCATTTACCAACATATATAATTCAAATCGATAAAGGAAAAAAGGTAATTTTGCTGAATTTACATACCTTGAACTCGTCCGTGCTCTTCATCTCTACAAACTTCTCCCACTTCTCTTGAGTCACCCAAGGATAGTATCCTACCAGGCTTTTACCTTTATCCATCCAATCCGTACTCAGCGTGCTTTTGAATTGCTTCCAAGCTTCATTCATTATCCTCAAAGTCTTATCCTTTACCACCTCCGGGATGTCATCCGGGATGTTCCACTGAGCCTGCATTGACACCCAAATTACTGCATTTAAGTTCATGTACAATTAAAAAAAAGATATTAACTGGTTAGGTACTTCACCTTCACAATGTTCCACCAGTCGTTCTTTTGGTCTTTCGAAAACTGATCCCATCTCTCTACCAGGATGTCTGCCTTTTTCTTCACCAAATTGCACACATAATTTCCGTACTCAGCCCGTCTTGTAGCCTTCGCACACCCATTTTTACTGAACTGATGTCCAGTTGCTTTGCCTCGGACGTGGACGCGCACATTGTCGGACCTCTTTTCCTTTTGGCCGAACCTGATTGGGCAGCAGCTTGGTGCTCACCTTCTTCCATCATATTTACGTGCTCATTCTCAATCGACATGGTTCTATAAAAAAAATAGAACTTTTTCAGTAAATACCAAAGTAAATACAGTAAATACATGCAGTAAATACCAAAATTTCTTCGCAATGGAGGTGTTGAGCGTTTCCCCGAGAAAGAAGACGTAGGTTGTCGGACCGGAGAGTTGGTTGGACAGGAGAGGCGACGAAATCGAGGTGAGGTGGGTAAGAAGGACTCGAAGCAGCGCGAGCTAAGTTTCGAAATGTTTGGAAAAGAATTGAAGGCGCGAGCTAAGTTATGAAAAATTTGGAAGAGCAGGCGCGTAATATGTATTGTAACCCTAGTTCTACACGGACAATTCACTTAATTCATTCGTGTTGGAACACCTTTATACACGGACATTTGATCTAAACTCCGTGTAGAGAGGAAGTAGAAGATATACACAGACTTTTTATCAAATATCCGTGTAGAAAGATCCTCTCGACACGGATATTAATTTAACAACCGTGTAGAATGAGGGAGAGCTACACGGACTTTAATGAGAAAGTCCGTGTAGAAAGACCCTTTCGACGTGGACTTGATTTTAACATCCGTGTCTATACCTTTTCGGACATTGCAACGACACTCGTGCACGAATACCTTTCGACACGGCCTTTTAATTAAACGTCCGTGTCATTTTACAATTATACACGGACATGTAATTAAACATCCGTGATAAAAGTATAAAAATCAGATTATTTATTTAAGTTTTGTTTAATTTGAACAATTACACGACGGAATTCGAAAAGTTGCCTTTTTATTATTTCTAAGGAGAAGACGAAACGACTCTTCAAAATTCTATATAATCTGAGAAACCCCGATTGAGATTTGGAATGTTCAAATGGCCGTGCCACCGCCCCCCTCAAGTGTGCCACGGCGAAGCCCAAGGGGGCACCCACCACCAAATGTGCTAGAGCCACGGCCCCCCTCAAACCCTCCCGAAGTCCCTCTCGAAGTCCCTGCTGAAGTTCCCGCAGTCCCTCCCGGCTTCGAAATGCCTCCTCCTTACGTGAAGAGGACATGGCCATGGCCCCCCTCAAGTGTGCCACGGCGAAGCCCAATGGGGCACCCACCACCAAAGCCCTACATAAGTAGGGGCAATCCAGCCAGACCATTCTTCCCTTGGATTACAAGGCCAAGGCAGCCACCACCATCTAACTAGTTTAATTAAGTTATTTTTTTTTTGTTTGCTTTGTAGTTATTTTGTAGTTTTTCTTTAAATTTGTGGTACATGTATGAGGATCCTTTCTTTTGGTACGATGTATGGGGATCCTTTTTTATGTAATATATTTTGTTCTTTAATCAACAATTTTTTTTTACACAGTTTCTTTTTTGTTAAATACTTCATGCTATCTAAATAAATACTTTTATAGATATGAATTAGCAGCACAAAACAACAACATGCAACAATATATAAGTACTACAAAGGTTATTACTTAAAAACCTTTAATATTTAAAACTTTGATTCTAAGTAAAATACTTAATGCTGTCTAAATAATCTGATTTGAAAACATAAATTAACACTTACCTGATATGAAGAATAAATAATTTATGGGGACTTTACAAAATAATTACAAAAGCTAGCTTTAACATAGAATAATTTCTGGGAATTGCAAATTAAAAACCTTTTTACACGGATGTTTAATTAAACGTCCGTGTTAGAATACCTTTCTATACGGACTTTTAATTAAAGGTCCGTGTAGCTCGCATAGCATTTCTACACGGATGTTCAATTAAAGAGAACGGAGCTTGGGTCCGATGCCCATCGGATCTACTTTCATGTTCAACGATGATGACCGTCCGATCTAATTTAAGATATGCACGCACGGAAACTGAAACAGATACGACCGAATATTAATCTATTCCGCATGACTTTTAAAGCAAATAGACGGTGATTAAACCCATCGTAAGAAAATACGAACGAATCAGATAAACTTTTTTTCAACGATGATGACCTACTTTTAATATGTTATGTACGAGAGCAGCTTGTGTCCGATGCCCATTGGACCCAAAGTGAGTTCGATGCGCTCTATGACCGTCCGATCTATCTCAAGATCCGTGCGCCTGTAAATTAAAGATGGCGCGAAAGTTCTGGCGGGAATCAATCGTAAAACAGATGGGCATCGGACCCAAGCTGCTGGGCGCGAAAGTTCTGGCGTGAACCCACTTTGAGTCCGATGGGCATCAGACTAAAGCTGCTCCCCTAAAAAATACGTACATAACGATTGATCGGACAGTCTTTAATTTACATGCATTCCCGCCAGAACTTTCGCGCCATCTTTAATTTACGTGCGCACGGATCTTGAGATAGATCGGACGGTCATAGAGCCCATCGAACTCACTTTGGGTAACAATGGGCATCGGACCAAGCTGCTCTCGTACATAACATATTAAAAGTAGGTCATCATCGTTGAAAAAAAGTTTATCTGATTCGTTCGTATTTGCTTACGATGGGTTTAATCACCGTCTATTTGCTTTAAAAGTCGTGCAGATTAGATTAATATTCGGTCGTATCTGTTTCAGTTTCCGTGCGCGCATATCTTAAATTAGATCGGACGGTCATCATCGTTGAACATGAAAGTAGGTCCGATGGGCATCGGATCCAAGCTCCTCCCGGTTTTTTAGAGTGATTTTTGTGATAATACAAGTTAAAATTCAAAGATCTCAGATAATACAGCTTGATGGATGGGTAAATAAAGACAAAATTCCATCAAAATTTGCTGCACTTGATTAAAGGCTGTAATCTTTGATTTGAACGGTCCCGATCAATCAACGGACTAACTATTTTTGTGCGTCTTCACAATCTCACAAGGCAAGAGTTTATGTTTCATGACATAAACTCTTGCCTTGTGAGATTGTGAAGACGCACAAAAATAGTTAGTCCGTTGATTGATCGGGACCGTTCAAATCAAAGAGCATTGCATTTATTGTCTTCCGTGAAAGTTTGATCAAAAATTATTTTTATTTACCCATCTATCTAGTTCATTGAAGATTGAAGTATCGTATGGCCACAAACACTTCGTGCTGGATCAAACCTCATACATAATAAATTTTCCAAACTTTTATGTTGGTTACATTCAATGTTCTCCCATGATCATTTTAAAACAGATATGGAATGATTTCATTGCAGATCGACCGTTGATTTTCCGCTTGAAAATGAACGGTCCAAAAATATTTTTACAATTTGAAGGGACATACAATGATGAAAGTTTATAAAAATAATATGTATAAGTATTATTTGGCCATATAAGATGGAAAAAAAATAAAAATATATTTTTTGAATTATTTTCGTATGTACTGTTGTACATGTACATGTCGATTAGTAAATCTCAAGCTTTGTTGACCGTCCGATAAACGAAGAACGGTCCTGAGGTCTTCATTTAAGAGGTGGTGGGTAGATTTTCCACACTATCTAAGGTAACATAATATCTCTGTTTAGATCTGGTTCTAGATGATGCACAAGATCCTTTAATATTTGTGCATAATAATGATTATACGGTCGGATAAAACCACAGATATTATGTTACCTTTGAGTTTATGAAAGCCCCTTCTATCCCTCCGCACAGTTATCAAAAAAATTTCGCACTTCCCTCCTTTAGCTCCCTGTCTCCCTCCTAAAAATTCAAAACGAATTTTCCAAAAATTTTCGCCTAGGTTGGCTTTTCCCCGCCTCACTTTCCCTCGCTTTCTGCACGGACGTTTAATTAAAAGTCCGTGTAGCTCGCTTTGCATTTCTACACGGACGTTCAATTAAAGAGAACGGAGTAGGTTCCGATGCCCACCGGACCAACTTTTATGTTCAACGATGCTGACGGTCCGATCTAATATAAGATATGTGCGCACGGAAACTGAAACAGAAACGAACGAATTTTACAATATTCCGCACGGCTTTTAAAGCAAATAGACGGTGATTAAACCCATCGTAAGCAGAGTAAGTCCGATGCGCACGGACCTACTCTCAAGTCTTAATTTTTTTAACTGGAAGTTAAATAATATAGAGTTCAAGAGCACAAAAAATAAAAATACTTCATATATTAATTTCAACATAGGGATAGTTACTGGATACATCATCACTTAATACCAAAATAAAAACATAAAATATATAACAAACATAAGTATCTATCCCTAATTAAAAAACTATCATTTCTAGTTGCCTCCCCTTTTTAATTTTAACATCTGTGTCTCTTACCCTTTCTACACGGACTTTTATTTAAAAGACCGTGTAGCTCACCCTTCTAGAGATCTAAACCCTAAACCCTTTGTACACGGACTTTTAGTTTAATATCCGTGTGTGATTACCTTGTACCTTTTTCCCTTCAGCTTTGCCTCAACCTTTTTTCCCCTTTAACTTTGTTCCCTCTCTGCCTTTGCAACTTGCATCCGAGATATTTGAAAACCTGCAATTGAGCATTGAGTTCCTGTACCAAACCTTCATAGCGATCATTTTCTTTTTAGAAATACAACTCCACAGCAAGCGATTTCTCCAAATGCTCGACCTTCCTCTCCCAACTCAGATTTCTCCCTCCTCTGAAGGCAGAACGGGCACATGCAGCCTCCTGGGAGAAGTTCTTCAATCTGAGTTGGAGAGGAAGGTTGAGCATTTGGAGAAATCGCAACGAGGGTACTCGGCCTTCGAGAAATAGATAGGTGAAATTGGCAAAGGACTCCAAGCGGCGCGAGCCAAGTCATTTATTATATTGTAATCCTCTATCTACACGGATATTAACTTAACAACCGTGTAGAATGAAAGAGAGCTACACGGACTTTTACATTGAACGTCCGTGTAGAAAGACCCTATCTACACGTATTTATTAAAAAAAAGTCCATGTAGAAAGTAATTAAAAATATTAAGTGAATTTACTTCTTATTTTTTGTATTATTTGAAGTGATAATGAATTATTATATGTATTATTTTGAATTAATATTTGATATTTGACCTAGAAATGTTTGAAATATAAATATTTTTTATTAATATTTAATATTTGAACTAATATTTAAAACAAAATACTAACACCTGTCTGTCCTCAAATGGACTTTTCCAAGTTTGATAAATTTTTAAGACATCTATTTGTTTAAATTATTTACATGCATCATAAATTCAAATTTGGAAAGTGTACAAAAATGTGAACAGAACAAAAAAAAGGTTAAATAAAATAGAGTTTAAGAGACTATAAAATAAAAATACTTCATATATTAATAACATAGGAATAGTTACTTGATACATCACTTAGTACCAAAACAAAAACATAAATTATATAACAATATAAGTCTCTATCCCTAATTAAAAAACTATTCTCTCTCACTAATTGCCTCCCCTTTTTCTCTTTTCAGGGAAGTATCTTGCTCGCTTGCCTCCTTTCTTGTTTACATTTTTCCATACTCTCTTGCTTCTTCTCAACCGTAACCAAACTTTGGGATCATCAAACTGACCGTGTGGACCGTAAGGATCCTCAGGACCGGAATTCGAATCACCTTCATAAGACTCAGGATCCGATTCGGATTCTGAATGAGAAGAGACTTCAATCACAGGTGGCGGGGGTACATCCTCCCAATGAATTATGTTCGTCTTGAGACCATTCTTCCCGCAGTTCGGACATTTAGCACCTCGTCCACATGGTCGGATTATACACGGATTTTTTGGAGGATTGTAATTTCCAGCAGAATTAGGATTTTCCATATCTGAATAGCACAAAATTATTTTCCAAGTAATTCTTAATTTCTTTTGATCAGAATTACTTGATCAAAACGGCACCGGGGCCCGGGAGGAGATTGCCTTTTATACCAAATTTTTCCATTTTTCTACACGGATTTTACCTTTAACAATCCGTGTAGCTCCCCTTCCCCATTAAACCCTAAACTCTTTACCCACGGACGTTTACTCTAACATCCGTGTTTGATTACCTTTTTACACGGACCTTTATTAAAAATCCGTGTAGCTCTCCTCATTATTGTGTGGATTTTAGTTAATAATCCGTCTACGTTACTTTTCTCCTCACGTATTATTAAATAAAAGGCCGGGTGTGAAGTAATTGACAACATTGCGTGGTTTAACTTGTTATTTTTTATATTATTTAAAGGTGATAATAAATAAGTATACGTATTATTTGGACTCGAAATATTTGAAAAGCCAATATTTTTTTACTGAAATTTAATATTTCAACTAATTTTCAAATCCTAATAGAAATATATTAACTGCAAATATTATTTTACTAATATTTTAACTGCAAATATTGTTTTGAAATAGAAATATTTTAACTAGAATATTATTTAAAAGTTGTTTCCAAACAAGATAATTAAAAAGTTATTTTCTAAACAAAATAAATATTATACATCTGCCTTTTTTTCGTTTTCTCTTTTTTTTCACTGATTTCACATTACATTCGGCCCATATTCCTTCATTGTGGTCGGATCGCAAATAGTTTGCTTCGTCTTGTTCTTCAATTGAGGCTACCTCAGTTTGCACGTCGGTACAAAATGGAGGTATTTCGTCGAACTGGTCATACTCTTCTTCGTCGACGACGTTTTGTACCCCAACAATTCTTCTTTTCCCAGATAGGACGATGCTCCACCTATTATCACTCGGGTCAGTGACATAAAAGACTTGGGTTGCTTGCTTGGCGAGTATAAACGGATCATCAACATACCCAACTTTATTAAAATCAACGAGTGTGAACCCATCGTTATCAACTTTAACACCCCGGTCTTCGACCCATTGACACCGAAACAAGGGAATGCTAAGGTCAGGACTGTAAATGAGCTCCCAAATTTCCTCAATAACGCCATAATACGACTTTGATGCTATTACGGGCCGGGAATCTCCGGATCTACTGAATTCTTGAGATGTCGCCACCAACGTCACCCCACTATTTTGCATCGTGCTCTTATCACTTTGGGATTTAGTGTAAAATGTATATCCGTTAATTTCGTATCCTTAGAATGTTCTAACAACAATTCGGGGTCCTTCGCCCAGCAGTCGAACAATTTCATTTACGGGCCCCCTATCGGGGTGTGACTGCACCCTTTCTCTCAGCCATCCTACAAATGAACGATTATGCTCATTGGTAAGCCACTTCTGACTTCTCGTGTAGTACTCTTGTTGAAGGATTGTCATGTGCTCATCTATATAGGGAGCAACATCTGTCATGTGCTATAGTACCAAAAAATGTGCCTTCTGTAGTTCATCTCTATCAGCAACTACGGCTTTCAACCCAATTGTCCCGACTCCTTGGAGCCTTCTCTCATATCGAGACTTTGGAACGCCAATAGGACAGACACCGGTCATGTAGTTGGTGCAAAAATCAATCACCTCTTCTGTGGAATATCCTTCTACAATGCTACCTTCCAGTCGATGTCGGTTCCTTACGTATTTTTTCAAAATTCCCATGTATCTCTCGAATGGATACATATACCGCAGGAACACAGGACCACAGATCTTGATTTCTCTCACTAGATGAACAACAAGGTGAACCATAACATCGAAAAAAGATGGCGAAAAATACATCTCAAGTTGGCAAAGAGTAGCGACGACTTCCACCTCCAAAGAGTCCAGTATTAGAGGGTCTATGACTTTGGAATTTATTGTATTGAAGAAAAAACAAAGCTTCGTAATGGTTTGACGAACGGGATTTGGTAAAACCCCCCGAATTGCAACAGGAATCATATGTGTCAATAAAACATGACAGTCGTGAGATTTCAGACCGACCAGTTTCAGGTCCTTCATCGACACCAGCTTCTTAATATTCGAAGAATACCCTGATGGGACCTTAATACTACGGAGGCATTCACAAAAGATTGTTTTTTCTTTCTTCGACATTGTGCACATTGCGGGGGGTAGGTACGTGCGCTTCCCTTTCTCCTGCGGTGCAAGCTCGGGTCGTATTCCCTTTCTCCTGCGGTGCAAGCTATTTGGACACGGTTTTAAGTTAAATATCCGTGTATGGTATCCTGTATAAATTTTTTTATTAACAATTTTTTTCTGGGCTAGCCTCCATTTTTGCTAGCCAGTTTGCTACAAAATTCAATATTGAGTTTACCACCAGATTTTCAGATAATTTTGACATCCAGTTTTCCAATTACAGCACAAAAATTATACTTATCATTACAAAATTCATAAATTCATATTTAGCATTACAAAATTCATAAATTCAACTCCTTATTTACTATTACAGCACAAAAATTACTAAATTCACTAATAAAACATTACAAGAAAATGCTTACAAGAACATTACTAGAATTCACAAAAATTACTAAATTCACTAATAAAACATTACAAGAACATTACTAAATTCACTAATAAAACATTACTAATATGCATAAATTCATATTTTATTTAACACCTTACAAGAGAATGCTTTATCTTGGTTAGGTTCCAAAGAAATGGGTCAGACTAACTTTCAACTAACAAAACATTTTCTGAAAATTAAATTATGTTTTAGTCTCTTGTTTTTGGCGATGTCGAAATGGACATGTCGCAGTGTTCTTACGTTGTTGTTTAAATTCTTTCGCAAACCACATCTTATTCAAAGGGGGCTTGTGTAAGAAATTAAACAACAATGCACTGCGACATGCCATTTCGACACCGCCAAAAACAAGTGATCAAAACATGATTTAATTTAAAGAACATGTTTTATTATTGAAAGTTAGTTTTATCCATTTCTTTGGAACCTAACAAAAAAAAAACATGTTCTTGTCAAGTGTCAAATAAAATATAGTGAAAATAAAAAAAAATGAAATTCATCACATGCTGTCCATCAGAAAGTTCATCACAATCTGTAAATAAAAAAAAATAATGAGTAAGTAAGCAACAATAAGTAACATAAAATTAGAGGAAGAAACGGAAAATACATGCCAGAGATGAAGGAGATATTCATGCCAGAAGTGAAGTCCAGATGTAGGTTATCAATTATATCACATCGCTCGTCTTGATAGATGAGCTCCAAAGATAAACCTAAATCAAAATTCCAATTATTAACCGTGAAATGATTGTCAAAGTTGATCATAAGCGAAATGTAAAGTGACCGGTCTTTCTCTCTTCCTAAGGTTATACAGGAGAACCTACAATTTACCTATTAATTGCAAACACTAACCTTTATGTTTGTTGAATTACTTGATCAAAACGGCGCTGGAAGGAGAAGGGCTTTTATACAGCGGGGGAAGGAGAAGGCCTTTTATACCAAAACCCTACACTTATCTACATGGATTTATACTTAACAATCCGTGTAGCTCTCTAACAAAGGATTCACGGATATTTATGCTTAAGAACCGTGTCCAATGGTAATATTTCTACACGGACTTATTATCAAAAATCCGTGTATCTATTCCGACACGGATATTCAAAAAATATCCGTGTCCATATACTATTGTACACGGTTTTTAGTTAAATATCCGTGTAGTCTAATGTATTTTTCTTTTTAATTTTTTTTTTCTGAGCTAGCCTCCAGTCTTGCTGAAGCTACAATTCAAGCCAAACTTAATTAATGTCGGCAATAAATTCAAGCCAAAGCTGAAAGGACACCATGATTTGTTCATACTGGGAAAATGCTTCAGATTCTTAAAAAAGGGCAATTAGAGCATGAATTGTAAGAACCAAAAGACGTTTCTTTAATTGCCAAGGCACAAATCACCTCTTCAAATTCTGCAATCCACTTTCTTCTAGTAATATATACATTTAATTCTTCAGTTATCAAAGGGAGTAAGTACATGCATGACAATAAAGGAGAAGGTAAACAGACTAAGGAGACTCATGAGAAAACTATTGAACAGCCACAAGAATCTATAAAAGGAAGGAACACATTTGCACAGAACCATGCACCATCGCTCTTGACATCACAATTCATAAACTGAAAACCATGGCAACACCACCAAATTGGCAAACTATGCAAATGCAAGATCCGGCTAATATCCAAAATCGCATTGAAGAGCTGAGGGTCTATTTGCCTCGACGGGATCAAGAAATGGCGGAAGAAAATCAGTTCCTTCTTCGCTCTGCAATTGTATTTGCCGGGCCACACTACAATGACCACCGCACGACAACACGTTTGGCGAGTGCATTGGGTAGATTTTTTGGAATTCCACCACATTATGTCAGAATTTCGGAAATTGACCCATCAATTGGGGACTTTGTTGCCACTTTCCCAAATTCAATTATGAGAGTTGCTGCGGTCCGGGTGGGCGTTTTTGTTCTTGACCGGGATGTTGAAGTCCAACTGGTGGAATGGACGGAAGAATTAGGCATGCTCCACGAGCCCACAACCCACCGTGCTAGAATTAGGCTGCACGGTGTTCCTCTCCAATATTGGAACAAGGAAGACCTCTCTTATCTCGTATCAGGTTTTGGCTATTTGGTAAGAGTGGCTCCTTTCTTTCTCTACGGTAATTATGAGGTGCTTCGTATTTTTGTGGCTTTTCATGATCCGGCAAAAATTCCAAAAAATATCCTTCTCATTGACGACCCAAACTCAACAATTGTGCAAGTGGAATTAGAAGGATACTTCCTCAGAGGTGGAAATTACATGCCACCTCCTCCGCCCTCCCCCCCCCCCCCCCCCCCCCCTCCATATAGGGGAAATCCACCTCCACATGCACCTCCACCACCCTCGTATTCTCAAGGCAATAACTCCCATGATCGCCGCATTAACCGCCGTCAAGCACCCTATGACAGTCGCAGGGTCGGGCCAGGTGGGCGTGACAGTCGCAGGTTCGGGCCAGGTGGGCGTCAACTTTAGTAGAGTTTGAAGTTGTCAGTTATATCAAATGTTTAGGTTATCTTTTAATTTTGCAAATTCGGGCAGCAAATCCCATTGTTTAGGGATGCTAAAAATTATTATGGAAATTTATAGTTCATTGATGAATAGAATTAAAGTTTTCGTGTCCTATATATTTTTTGGGTTTTTAATTTCTGGACTAGTCTTTTCTACACGGATTTAAAAAAAAAAATCCGTGTAGCTTTTCGTACACGGCTATTCAACAAATATCCGTGTACAATTACTATTTGGATACGGTTTTAAGTTAAATATCCGTGTATGTTATCCTATATATTTTTTTATTAATAATTTTTTTCTGAGCTAGCCTCCAGTTTTGCTAGCCAGTTTGCTACAAAATTCAATATTGAGTTTACCCTCAGTTTTTCAGATAATTTGACATCCAGTTTTCCAATTACAGCACAAAAATTATACTTATCATTACAAAATTCAATTTTTAGCATTACAAATCATGTTCAGCAATTACAAAATTCATAAATTCATCTCCTTATTTACAATTACAGCACAAAAAATTACTAAATTCACTATATTTTATTTAATTACAAGAACATGCTTTATATTTGAAACACAAAATCGGTGGATGGCATACAAACCGGTCAATTAATAAGGGTAAACTAAAAATTCATATACACTAAATTATACAAAATTATACAAAATTATACAAAATTATACAAATCCATATTGAGTATTACAAAATTTAAATTGAAACATTATACAAATCCATATTGAGCATTACAAATCCATATTGAGCATATAATATATACAAATCCATACTGGGTAGACATATCCTTCTTCCTGAGCCTCGATCCCATAATGATTTCAAATATAAACTTAAGGTTTACATTTGGTGCCAGTAGCTAGGCTTTACAGAGGGTAATATGAAGATACATTTTAATAAAGAAAGAGTCAAGTAAAAAGTTGGATGAAGGACCTTAAAAAAAAAGAGAAGAGGTGGATGAAGGACCTTCAGAGCCGGATGAAGAGTCGAATGAAGAGTCGCTTTGACTCTGAAAGGGTTATGTCCGACTCTTCATTCGGCTCTTCATCCGGCTCTGAAGGTCCTTCATCCCACCTCTTCCCTTTTTTTTAAAGGTCCTTCATCCAACTTTTTACTCAACTCTTTCTTTATTAAAACATGTATATCTTCATATTACCCTCTGTAAACCCTAACTACTGGCACCAAAAGCGAAGAGCCATCGTTGCTCACCTGAATGTGACATGGTTCTACAAAAAACAACATTATTAGAAACAAGCACAATTATACATGCATTAGTAAAATAATCACTAAAATAACAATTATACATGCATCACTGTATTATACATGCATTAGTTGATTATACATGCATTACTCTATTATTAGAAACAAGCACAATTATACATGCATCACTCTATTATACATGCATTACTAAACAAGCACAATTATCAAGCTAATCATCACTTTTATAACAGTTATACATGCATTACTCTATTATTAGAAAAAAAACACAATTATACATGCATCACTCTATTTAATATACTAATTATTTACATTATCTCAACAAATCAAGCATGCATGCATTAATTACTAATTGACCTAAATAAGCAATAACAAGTAACAGGAAATTAGAGGAAGAAAAGAGAAATATATACACGACTAACCTTAGCAAGATAGAGAGGAGAAATTCAAATTAACTTCAAAGATCTCAGATCCGGCCTCCTTGTGCGCAGAAATCAGACCAATTCGTATACAGAGAGAGAGAGTATTAATTGATCAAAACGGCGCTAGAAGGAGAAGGCCTTTATCGATAATCAAAACCCTACAATAACCTTTCTCCACGGATTATTATGTAAAAAGCAGTGTAGCTCTGTCAAATATTTCTACACTGCTGTTTAAACAAATATCCGTGTGCATTTCGCATATTTCTACACGGTTCTCACCATAAATATCCGTGTGGCTCTCTCATGGCTATCTACACTGTTAGTTAAACAATAATCCGTTTACAATTCCTGATAAACGTCCGTGTAGCTCTCTCAAGGCTTTCTACACTGATTCTTTAATAAATATCCATGTAATATATCCCACAGATATTTCGGGCTTCCAAAAAATTACAATATCACACGGTTTTTATATAAAATTGTCAAATCCGTATACAATGTGCCGTGTACAATGACCATTTCTGTAGTAGTGTATAGTGGCGCAATAGCGGAGCTATTGCGTTTTCGGTCCTTAAAAGCTAAGCTATATATGGAATAAAAAAATACTAGTGCAGCTACGACCGCTATACCGATAATAACGGTCAGCTATGCTACATGAATTTTTGTTTTGGCAATTTACATGGACTTTAAAGGCCCAAACTGAAATTATGTTTTTCAGCGATTACATTAGTTTGGTTTTGACATTATTATAATTTCACTAAAAGCTGTCTAAGTAAAATGTATAACTTTGTTAAAGCAGTCTACTTCAGAATCCTACCTTTTTAGTTAGATATTGGGGTATACTAATAAGCTTAAAATTAAATGAGCTTGATTCTTATAATCTCCGCATTTGTATCATATAGATCAAAATTTTAGCAACTTTGACGGAAAAACTTCGACAAAACTGCTGGTGAATATATATAATATACATTTAATCTTGCTTCGCTGGGACCTTGGTGTTTTGTATTTCATCGTTAAAATTAAGTTGCATATTATTGTGGGAGATTTAATTTCAGCTTGCAACGTACATAAATGAGGAAGGAAAGGAGTGAAGTTTATTTTGAATAGTAATTAATTTGGACTTTGTACTGGTTCAATATAATTAAATATTATAATTTTTTAATTAATTTTGTGTTACTTATTGCTCTATGAAACTTCTTTTGATAATATTGATAATTAGTAGAAGTATAAAATATAATTTTTGAAAAGAAAAAAACGCTATATATGATAGCTTTTTTTTTTTTTAACCTTTTTGCGATGACTTAATAATCGCTATTTAGAATCTTGCTAAGTAGCAAGCTTTCTTGTTTGTTATCGGCTCGGCTCCTCAATAACACCGCTAAAGAATCGTATCTCAGGCACTATATGACCCCTTTGGTACAAAATATATAGCAAAGGAACAATCTAAAATCATGAATCTGAATCATATTAATATAAAATGCCAAACACACAAACAAATTAAAGCACACTAGACTGAAAAGCACATATAATAGAATCTTGGAGCTAGATCTCCACATTTCTCTTCAAAAAAAAAAACAAGAAGAAGAAGAAGACGGAAAAGCACACCATAAAAAAATTAAAGCACACAACGCAGAATTACATAAGGTTAAATGAGGAGCTCAGACGATATTAAACAGACGGGGTCGGGAAGCAGAACCCAACCGGTATTGAAGCTTCAACATAATCCATTCACTGAAGAGATACGTAATACAGGGGACAGGCATTGATAGAATGCAAATTAAAATAGTGAGCCAACGGAACCTAGGGGGCGCCAGTACTGTGTACAAGCCAGTAGCAAATGCCACAGCAGTAGTCATTAATGAAAACCACATAAGCATCCTAGTAAATGTTCTGTAGTATTTCAGGTATTCCAGGTCCTCCCACCTAGCTAAGATGCATATGAAGACAACCGAAAAAGAGGAGCACATTGCTAATGTGTCAGAGATCAGGAATGCTATGAAAGATGGATTTCCTAGCAGAACGGGCAGTCCTTCTTCAGTTCCACCAGGCAAGGTAAAAGCAGCTGTGAAGGTAATTGTGGCAATGAGTATTGCCCCTAAAGACATGTATTTTGTGTATGCCTTGAGTTCGTTCTTCGATTTCACGTGTTTAACACTGGATATCTGACTTAAATAGAAGGGTTTAGCCCGGGGATCAGCTCTTGACATTAGCATGAACACTTCATTCTGCGTGCATCAAATTAAGAAGGTATAAAAGAAGCTGATGCAAGATAATATAATCAAGCACTTCAACACTATTCTCTGAATAGTGAAAACTATTGTTAGTCACACATTGCGCTCAAGATAGATAGTGCGATGATAAAATTACTAGTGTTGTAAGACAGAAATGTAAAAATGTTTCTCTTCCGTGAGCGGGGATAAGAATTCAGTGAATATAAAGTGCACAACTAGTCAACTACCATTGTATATTCTTTCCATAAAAATACAAGTCAAAGCAAGAGTTTGTGCTATAACTAAAAGTCGAGAGTTCGATTCCCCCTCACGACTTCGCAGCTTTTGCGAAGATTTTCAAAATAAAATAAAAAGAGAGTTTATGTGCTAGGGTAATTGCATGCCTTGTTAAATAATTCGGATAATTTTCACTTATATATTATGAGGTAATTGATGCTCCATCCTTTTTTTGTATCTTCCTTTAACCACATTAATTATTCTTCTTGCTATAAGAATTTGTTTTATTTGCGAGGATAAAAATGCTTAATAGTACCCTCACAAATACTTCCATTGGTAATTAATAGCGATACCCATGGAATAGCAATTTTTGTCAGCATATCCTCAGCAGTAGCTATTTTTAACCCTCGTGAATAAAACAGATTCTTGTCGTTCCATTTATTCCATTCTTTTTATTTCGACTTAACCAAAACCATTTATTTAAGATAGATAGATTAGTGTTCTTTTTTCTTTTTTCAAACGATCTTATATGATAGACCAATGGATAATGGATATATATAGAGATTATTATAACATACCCAGTTTGAAGATTTTGCACTATCAGTGGATTCAAGCAATTGCCAAAATGCTGGTCTTCCCTCGCTGTCATACATTTTAACGTCTATTTCTTTGTGAGCCAGTAGAGAACGAACAATTTTAGGATTGCATTTCTGGACAGCATAATGTAAAGCAGTATATTCATTGCTATCCCGCATGTTGATCAGTTTGTCAAGTTGACGGTTTCTCATAATAAACTCTACAAACTCTTCTTGACCATCAATTACGGCTTGATGAAGAATTGTCAAACCAGAATCATTGCAATCGGGGGCATCTGGACAGTGTCTGAGAATCTTTCGAGCAGCATCAACATGCCCTAGAGACGCGGCAGCACTAAGGAGAGGGTTGGATTCCTGCTTTTTGTTGACAAGATAACCTAAAGAGCTGTCCGCTTGCAACATTATATTGATTGCAGCAGTTTGGTTCCGATACACAGCATACTGAATCGGAGTTTGTCCAAGCTTGTTTTCTGCTTTAGCTAACGCAGGTTGATCCCGCATAATTGTTTTTATGATACCTACAAATATGTATGATTCACCAATAACAATGAAAAATTGCTTAGCAGAACATTGTTTCATAGCTATTAATTTGAGGATAAGTAATGATAAAGTAAATCAAATAAATTCCAAACTATATACAAGTTGATATATACTTTATTTAAATATCCAAGACATATTACGGCTCTAAACTTTTATTTGGATAATTTTCAAATACTGTTCATTCAAAACATCAAATGAGTGTGCCATAAGAATGGACCTAACCTAAAATTACCCACAATTTAAAAGTGTAGATCATGGTTCGGAGAATTTCAACAATATATAGCATAAATTTGTATAATCTTCTAATATAAATATATAATCACCTAGATTTTCATTTCTCACAGCTGCATGGAGAACATTGTCATCATAAGCTCCCGTAGGACTGGGGATATGAGTTTTCCACAACATCTCGAAGACATCGTCGAAACCCCTCATGACAGCGATATACATGGGTGATTCATTATAGTTGTTTGCTATTAGCGAGAATTTAGGCTCCACTTCAATCAGCTTCAGCGCAAGGTCTTTATGGCCATGGCGAATGGCATGGTGCAGGGCAGTGTCTCCCTTGAAGTCTTGCTTTAAGATCATCTCATTTAAGTTGAGGTCTAGATACTGTCTCAGCAAGGCCAATGCCAGACTGGCATGGCCACTTTTCATGGCAACAACCAGCGGAGTCTCTCCTTTCGAGTTGATTGTGGAGAGGAGAGACGGTTCTTGTTCCCACACCCACATGGAGAATTGCATATGACCAAAACTCACGGATATGTGAAGGCAAGTATTCCCTTGCAAAGTTGTTCCAAGCAGAATCTCAGAATTCTCAGGATTCTCAATTTCAAACAAAGCAACTACTTCAGAAATTTTGCCAGATATGGCCGCTTCGAACAGCCGCCTTCTCATCTCTGAACGATTCATGCTTGAAGAAGGAGGCTCGGACACATGGTAACTAATGGAACCTTGTTCCATTGATGTCTGATGGTTAGGGGTGTTGAAAATAACAACACCGAATGCCCAAGCCCAATAATCTATTCTAGATTATTCAAGTTACTTGGTCAAAGTTATTGCTTGGTCAAAATACACTAGAAAGTTTCTTTAATATTAAATAAGGGGGCTAAGTTACATGGAGCATCAAGAAACTTCAAAAGAGACCAAGTCCAATCTATAAAATTCAAGAAGTTTCTAACCGACTTATATAGTCGGTAATATGGAATATCCTAGAAAATGCTTTTGTAATATTTTATATTTAAAAGCATCTAGACTTTGACTATCATGTATAATCCAGAATTTTGTAAACCGACATTATAGTATATAATAAGTGGTATAGGCTTATGTATGGGACGTGTGAGAAAATATATCAAGCTTTGTACTCTAAACTTTGTACTCTTCAGTAATAAAAGATATTATATAAACTCCTCTCTCCTATACTATCCACAATCCGATTTCAATTTCCAACAAGGGGAAACTATTTGGTGAGTATATACGGTTGGGTGCAAAACCGGATAAAGTTCTCTGTTACTTTGGGCTATAGATGTACGTAGGATTTGTATTGTGTAATGATAATGGGAGACCAAAGGGTTGGTACAAATACTTCAATTTAACATGGACAACCTCGACGAAGGTTTTTCTTTATATATATTTTTTGGGTTTGACTATAGTACAGTAAAGTTATATTGGCTATAGTTCAGTAATTAAATCCTGACCTTTAATCTGATGTCTTCAAATTTAAGTTGATTATGGATAGAACAGTCTTTTTGCCTTCTCCGTTATCTCTTCGTCAGACTCAAATTAACCCTCCCGCTCCAGACCAAATCTCCGCGCACCCAAACCCTCCCGCCTCTCTGCCTCTCCTCTCCTGCCTCCGCACCCAAACCCTCCCGCTCCAGACCTTTAATCTGATGCCTCCGCGCCTCTCCGCCTCTCTTCGCCAGACCCAAACCTAGCTCGTCGCCTCCCCGCCTCCGCGCCTCTCTGCCTCTCCGCTCTCCTCAGTCTTTGCTTCATGTTTCATTGCTCTCATTCTTTGCTCTCATCCTTTTGATCGCCTTTTCAATATTCCCTCTCTCTAGTTTCTCTTACAATGCCAAAGCTTGTATTATTGTTATTTCTTATTTTGCTTTCAGATTCGTTGGGCAGAAAAGAAACTGAATGGAGCCATTGCCCTTCTTCCTGTCCAGGCATGGACGCAACTGGTAAGTGGTAACTGCATGGCTGTCATTTCATTAGAACTCCCGACATCACCTCTCTCTGTATACAAAATTTATCACATTTGTATGCTTAATTGGCACTTGTGGCATGTAGCAACCCTCAACAAAGTTTGGAACAAGAATTTCTGATATCAATAAATTAGGTAGACTAATTGCTTGCTGATCATACCAGGGTAAAATAATGGTTTGGTACAAATTCAATTAGGCGTCAATTTTTATTCAACATTTGTACCATATTTTGCATTCTACATGCTGGTAGTGTAAACCGGGACTGAAAAGCAACCAGTTAAAAAAGGAAACTCAGCTTTTATTCAACATTTTTACCAGATTTTGCATGGTCAAATATTTCTTCCAGAAAATTTAAGAAAATAGAACGTGATGAAATGAAGCGGGACCGGATATAAAGGGGAGTAATAGAGTATAAGGGCATTACTGTAATTAGTAGTAAAAGACCATAAGTAATCTGTTAGATTAGTTAGTGGCAAATGTGTGATTAGAGATTAGGTAGACTAATGATTGCGGGGGGAGTAATAGAGTATAAGGGCATTACTGTAATTAGTAGTAAAAGACCATAACTAATCTGTTAGATTAGTTAGTGGCAAATGTGTAATTAGAGATTAGCCTTTATATAGAGATGTAATCTCCTCTTGTAACACAATGAGAAATTAATAAAAACAAAGATTTCTTCAATTTATCTCTTTCTCTCTCAGTTTACAGTAGGACTAGACATTGTCTTTTTTTTTTATCGGGTCCATTAAGGTTTACATAATATCTGTTATGCAATGAAATTGTTTAATAAGATAGAGAACATGATGTGTCTTATCAAATTCTAATTCCGCTTTCAAGGACAGAGAACCGTAGTAATATAATATTGGGATTTCTCCATTAAGCAAATAGAAAGTTGGAGAATACAAAAATTAATAGAGTGTAATTTATTTTGACTCTTGTCTGGTCATATATAATTGGAACAGAAATTTTGTGAACTAGACAAAGGGTGATTTGGAGATCTGAAGCAGATAGCATAAATATTGTATGAAAAGTACTATGGAAGTGAGATCTCTCTCTCGCTTCTCCCCTCCTGACATTTGCTTTTATGGGTTAATGGAAAAATTAAGCAGAAAGTGGCATGAGAATCTTGAAGATGAATAGGAGAAAGTCAAGTTATTACAGATCTAAAACCTAAAAATGATTTAAAAAAAAAACAGATAACAAGCAACTACAAACTTTTATGTTTATCTCGAGCATTTATATCTAGAACTGCAAAAGAATGAGAGAGTATTGGGTGTAAAGTAAGGTTTAATAAATGGAATAATTCAGTTGTTTTTTGAGTGCATATGTTTTTTATTGGCGCAAGCTGTGTTAAAGGATTACATTCCTTTATAGTTAATTGTATAAGCTTCAGTTGTTTTTCTGTCAAAATAATATTCTTAATTTTTAAAAGATTAACCTTTTAGCCTTTGCACGAGTCACCTACGATTAAGCCAACTCTTTGTAATATTTGGAATCTATTTGTCTGATACTTCTGTTTATATATTCTTGGTTATATTTGCAGTTTATGTTCTTACAAGAACCAGTCAGAAAGATAAGAAAACAAAAGAAGAGTCCTCCACTGAAATCAAAGCTCCTGAAAAGAAGCCACCTGAAACTGCTCCTGCTCCTGCTCCTGCTCCACTTCCTGTGAAGGAACTTCCACCAATCCCACCAGAGGAGCAGCTCCAGCTCTTTAAGTGGATCTTACAAGAGAAGAGAATTCAAATGTGCACAGAGATTGGGAATTCAAATGTGTTTGGGTTCGACTTCTGGAAAAAGATTGGAAAAACGTCCAGAAGATATAATATCATGGCCCGTCAGAATAATCGACAACATTCCAAATCAAACTGATGGGTATGATTAACAAGTTATATTTCGAGTTTTTTAATTAACTTGAGCCTAAATTGTATATACCTGATATTTCTAATCATATCCATCAAGATTTCGTGCGGCCTTTTTTGTTTGAAATATATGCAACTTTGGGATGGAGATAACATTAAAATACCATTTTCACAGGTATATTAATTATTTTTTTCTTGAAAGAGTATGTTCCTCAAGTGTTAGTATAATTCAAAGGTATGGAATGTTTAACTTGTGTTGCTTATTTTGTAGGCTGATGTGGATTTATTTCGAAATAAGTTGGTTGCTGAGTTGATCTTTTCTAACTTAAACGAGATAGAGGAAGTGCAACGAGCAAGAGACGATATTATTCGCTTATCGAATGAAAAATTGTAATTGATTTCAGTTGTAGTTGGCTTTTTTTGAAGCTTTTTGTTAGTTTGGCCTGTCTGTTTGTTTTTAGTTTGTGTTTAGTTTGGGATAATAATTTTTGTTTACTGTGTTTACGCCTATTTCTAAAATCAATAATACAGTAAAGTTATTGTGTAAGGATTATTGACCAATTCTTTCAGGGTCGTGGGTCAGGTTGCAAATCAAACTGATAAATTAGAATGCAGTTAACTCAAAATGATGGTTAAGTTTTAGTGTTTTTGCTGCTATCAAGAGATCAATTGAGGTCCCAAAATGACAAAGTAGCCACTTATGTTACAGAAGTTAACAAAAATGGCACAGCTCGAGCACAGAGAGAGATAGAGGAGAGAGAAACGGAGAGAGACTGACCTCCTTCAACTTTTCAGGGGCCACCTCCATGAGTTCTTCAACAGTACTGTAATAGTCAAGATCTATCACAGGCTCAGGCATAGAGGGCCCGTGTTCAGTGCCTTTGTTATCCCATCCTGGTACCTCTCCGTTAACCCAGCTCTCTTCAAAATCGGCCTCAACCTACACCATAATTTGTTTTCTGTTCATAAAGTTTTCAAGTCTCATCTAAAATGCACTTGCCCCATTAGTATACATAAGCTCAAGAAACCTAATAGAATTTCCCTATGTTTGTCCCCGATATGAGGAAGTAAAAAAAACATATTAAAATGAATCAACAAAACATGCCATGAACTATCAATATAGAGCTGGCATGTACAGTCATGCAACACAGAAAAAGCACCTATTAAGTGAGTTATGGCCAAACATGCTTGTGAGAGCAATAGGAAGAAGTGTCTTAAAATATGGAGTAAAGAGCTATTTGTGGAATACTAAAAAAAACAAGACAACAAATCCACTTCAAATAACTATCAAATAAGTTGAGTCAGAAAGAGACCAAAAAAGAGGTCACTTTAACAGTAGAACATAGCATGAGGTCAGGAGAGGATTTGAACTTACCTTGGCAAATATTTTTTCGAGGTCTTGCAAAGGCTGGGTTCGCATTAAAAATGATATCAGGTATTCAAGTACATGTTCGATGTACTCTTTGTACTGTCTGCAAGATAAAATGAAGTATAAAATATCAGTTAGCAGACTACACATTGATGCACTTCAACCACTAGCATTACATTTTATACAGCAAAAGAAACTTACTTGGATTTTAGATTTCGAGGAATTTTATCAGTCTCAGAGAAGGTTCCTACATAAGTAGAGTACTCCATCTGTGATCCGAATTTAGAGTTGATGAACTCATTATATAATTCGTGCAGATCAAGATAACGACCAAATGCTTCCTGCAAAAAGGTGCAAAGCAAAGTGGGTAAATGATGCAAATAACACAATAATTTAAGGCACTATTAGGGCTTATAAACATGTATGTAGGCTCGCCTACAGCCTTACCATATGTACCAGCATGATACATGAAGAGTGCAAGATTCCTGCATAGATTAAAATATATGTATCACAATAGGGCACCAGAATTAACCTTTCATTCCAATTGTATATAAAAAAAAGAAATCATAGACTAGAGGGCTTGGAAAAATAAATAAAACAAGCTACAGGCTAATATTTCAGTTTAATTGTTTGATGGTTGTGGTTCTTATTTGAACTCCAAACAAAGCCAATTGATGCCTAAACATCATGACATGGATATCTCCCAAAGCACCATCACCACATTGAGTAACAAAAGGAAAAATTGTTACCTCAACAAATTCATGAGAAAGAGGTTTCGAGATGCCATGCAGGGACATGCGATACTCTTGAACAAGACATTCATCTAGAGTCTGAAATCTACCTTCACGTATCTGTACATTAAGATTTTTAAAAAAATAGTGCTGGTAAAGGAGGAACCCAAACTGTTTACAATCTTCACCCATATTATTGTTGGCATGCTCTATATTTAACTAAATTGAGGTTAAGTTGAGGCCTCTTTAAACAAGTGACTAAAAATGAAGTCACACTTCCTCAAATGTACCAATTTTGGGATTTTATTTCATACTGCTGCTCAGCTGCTGCAACTATTGCCACTGGGTTATATTAAGTATTAAAGCACTGCTGCATGTCTTTGTCAAAATAGGGATAAACTGAAGTTGTTTCAATAAATGAGAGTCATTCAAGCTTCCATGGCACTTAAATCTAGGTTCAGGTATTGTTTATACTGCCCAATGCAATAAATTTAGTATTAGTAGGCACAATTGTACAATTACATAAACAAAAATAGGGCTTAGGTCAAGTTTGGTTCTGCATTTAAGGGTTGATTCAAGCTTAATTATGCTTAATTTTAATTTTACTTGCAAATTTTGGATATTCTTATAAGTTCTAATAAGATAACAAATAAAGATGCATACCGATTTCAAGGCAACCTTCAGGCTCAGTGGAGAGGCTGCTTTCATCTTCTTAAGTGCAGGTGTGCACCAATCCTGATTTGTTCTTGACACTTCACCTTCCTATCATAACATATCAAAAGTGATTCGGTATCAATTAAGTGACAAAAGTGATTCAGTATCAATTCAGCGAGGTCCAGTATAGGAACAGACTATATGCAGTTAATATTATGATTAAAAGCATTGTTGATGGTTATTCCACCATATGTTCAGTTGCGGCAAGATCAATTCAAAATTCCGAAAAGATGCTAGTTGGTAGCATAGCTGATGGAAATTAAGGCATCAATCCACAACTTGACTGGGGCACTGGGCCCACCTTGGACCTAATTAAATCATCAGAAACAAATTTACAGAAAAAAAAGCTAACCAAAGCATCAATAATCTCCTTAACAGTATCACGGCAGAAGCATCGATCTATGGTTAATGGTTCTGATTTAAGTCATATAATCATGTTCCCTTAATTCTTGGCTAATCATGTAAACAATTTCTACTGGTAAACCAAAACCAAAGATGAAATAATAGGTTAATTAATCAAGGAGTTGTTACTCACCACAGGACTATCGCATGGCCCTGACAATTAGATCCATTTGGTCCCTGAAAGATTTGGAAGGTGACAGAATATAAGCTCAAAGATCCATTTGGTCCCTGCGTCTGAGAAATGGGAGTGAATCTGAGCTCAAGAGGCGGTTGAAGCGGCGAGAGACGAAAGGCAGGGAAGGAAGGGAGGAGGTGGGGAGACGGGAGAGGGACTCCAAGAGGAGGTCATCTGGCAAGGCGGAGATGGCGGTGGCAGGGGTGGAGAGCTTCTCACGCGCGCGGGTAGAGAGGAGAGGCGGAGACTTGGCCAAGGCGGGGTGCGGTGAGGGGCGGCGCGTGAGCGAAGCAGAGAGAGAAGGGTAGGGAATCGCATCTGGACGAGAGAGAAGCCGAGTAGGAGACGTAGACGGAGGGCAAGAAAGAGACGGACTATTTTACCCTTCCGAAAAAATATTTCCGTTTAATTTAACGTGAGATAAGATGATGAAAAAATATTTCCGTTTAATTTAACGTGAGATAAGATGATGAGAGTGAGATAAGATGATGAGAGTTAAATAGTCTATCTAATCTGAATCATTTAATAGATAAAATTAACGATTGTGATTTAGTTTAATTTTGCTGTACTATAGCCAATATCAATTTACTGTACTATAGACAAACCCATATCTTTTATATATACAGCGAGTCATTTCTATGCGGATTTGGTGCGAACCAGGGGATAAGGTTCTATGCAAGTTGAAGTAATGATCATGGTCAGGGGTGCAAACGAATTCGATATTATCCGTTCCGATTCGGATCCGTATCCGAAATTTTGCAGATTTGAATATTTAGATATAGATATAAATTATGCGGATACGGATACGGTTTCAATATTGAAAACGGGTACGGATAATTATATGTATCCGTAATTTTTCAGATTTCAGATATTCATTGAGCCCTCCGCAACCCACTACAATTTTTTTTATTCCTTAAATGCATTAAATGCGAACAATTGTTGTCGAACTTGTATTCATTGTATCCTTCTTACACCAAGCACATTTAAATTTCAAATACGGTCCTAATTAAGGCTGACACTTGGACCCACAATTCCAAAAAATAATTATGAAATATTTCCGGTGCTTTAACGGTAAGAAATTTCGTTTCTCATGATATGATTATTATAATTATGTACATGAATTAATATAAACATGATTCTAATATTCTTCTAAAACAAGGAAGAGAAATCAATCCAATGTTTGAATGGAATCGGATATCATAGTGCGATTACTATTTGAGGGACTGACAGTTGTAATTATATTGAGATAGAGCGGTAGCACAGTTTGTTAGAAAAAAATATTCTAAGACTGTGATTACTCAAAGGTCGAGAGTTTGAGCTCCTCTCACGACTTCACAGTTTCTGCGAAACTTTAATTTAAAAAAATAAACGGTTGTAATTATTTTTATTAAATAATTTTGTTTGAGAAAAAATAATTTGTTTTTCCATTAATATAAGAGAAAGTATTTACATGTGGGAAAAATAATTTGTTGAGTAATAAGTTAATTTTAGTACAATATACGAATTATGTATCCGAATAATATCCATATTATATTCGTATATGTTTAATATCTGATTTGTATATGTATCTGTTTAACATCCGATCTGTATCTGAAAAATAAAAACAGATACAGATATATGTTTTTATCACTATATATCCGATCCGTATCCGATCCGTTTGCACCCCATTCATGGGAGACCAAAAGGGTTGGTATAAATACATCAACTTGCACAGCTTAACATGTGAGCACATCATCACAAGCTCTTCGAAGATTTATCTATATATTAAAAAAAAGCTTCCGCGGTATATATATATATATATATACACAGCGATTCATTGGAACTAATTCATTGTGTGCTGGTACTATATTATGAATGATTGAGGTGCTGATTTAGTCAGCTTTGTTTCAAAATACTATTTTAGGACAATTCCATTGGAACTAATTAATGGTATAACATGTTAACAAAAAAGTCAAAGACTCAAAAGGTTCATCCATGATCAAGTGATACTTAAATGATTAGTTGAGTCTTGTTGTAGAATTAATAACTGCCCAATTGGGGTTGCACATGGCTGCCAACAAGCTCAAACCTGCATTGAATGTTTTAAAATGTGATTTTAATATCCATGTGACTGGTGGCTCCATAGAACATGGATATAAATCTGCTGTTATTCTAAAGGGATCACAGGACCCTATTATTTCCATCTCAACATTTCAAAGTTTTCATGTACGAATCTCAAGAAAAAAGTTTTTCATATCCGAATCTCAACAAAGGTCAACAGCTGGGATCGGAATAATAGGGTCCTGTTATCCCTTGGAATAACAGCAGATTTATTTCCATAGAACATATATAAGCATGTAGATGCATATAGGGTAGGATAGACGCAAATATGTATTTTGAAAAAATCAAATCAAATTCACAAACTAATTAAATAGAATTATTTAAGGAATTTTACTAGAAAAATTAAAAAATACCATAATAATAAAATAAATTGATTACATATACTTTATCAATCACAACCAATGATATTTTAAATTTTGTCAAATATTACGTTACACTACTACAAAAATGTTAACCGATACACGACATATCATATTACAGATGCGATAAAAATCCAAATTAACAGTGTACGTTAGTTGTGAGCTCCAACATGCACACACGGTCCGTTAGTTGTGAACCGTGTCTGAAAGGAACCTTAATTTATTTGTACACAGTTTCTTATTAATAAACCGTGTACGGTTAGAATCCTCTGTACATGTATAGTTTTAGTGATATAAACCGTGTATGACTTTTCCCAATCTCCAAACATGGTTTTATCTAACTAAATCGTGTTTGACTAATTCGCACTCTCCAGCTAACATGTTCAATATTAATTTAAGAGGTGTCCTAACTATTCGAGCGCGCCTCTTCACATAGCCTTCTGATCATCTTTGAATCCTGCCCCTCCCCCTTCTTGATCTTTATTTCTCACAAATCTCTATTTTTCTTGATTGTTTTATACCGGCCCGAAAAGATCAGAACGACATGCATGTAATTCCATCATATACATGAATTGATTGCCGTGGAGAAAGCATATATAAGACATATAATTCTACAAGAGCAATTAAGTGTTGAGCTCTGACCAAGTAAAAAAGACGGATACGACTATGCTGTTATTCCAATGGATCAAAAGCAGGATTCTGCTTTTCCGATCCTAACTATCAAATTCATTGAGATTCATGCATGAAAAAGGTTTCTTTATCGAGCTACGTAAATAGAAAATTTTGAATAGTTGGAATCGGAAAAGCAAGATCCTGCTTTTCTATTAGAACAACAGCAGAGTACATTCCAAAAAAGACGGGTTGATCTATATAACTCGACAATTAATTGTTGTCATATATATGCACGTCGACAATATATCCAATTTTCTTAAACTTCGTGCTTGCCAATTGCACTTGAAAAACAAATGGCGTGCTCCAGCTAGCATTTAGGCGGATTTTTTTTAAAAACCGTAAATAAAAAAATTAAATCTACGAAACCAACATGATGACCCCCGGATTTACAAAAACCATCAGAACCGAGATGCCAATTCGGTCCCAACGATTTTTTTTTCTCCGGACCGAATTGGCATCTCGGTCCCTACCTTTTTCACAGCAAAACAGAGCCAAACTATGTGGCCGATCGTGTTGTTGGCTCTGGACCGAAATGGCATTTCGGTCCGGAGAATTTTTTGGCCAGACCGAGTAGCCATCTCGGTCCAGAGAATTTTTTTCGGCCAGACCGAGTAGCCATCTCGGTCCAGAGAATTTTTTTCGGCCAGACCGAGTAGCCTTCTCGGTCCGGAATGTTATATCCAATAAAAAAATGTATTCTGCTCTCTCTCTGCATTATTTTTTTGCGAGACAGAGACAGAGACCTCTGAGCACCTCTGAGCTTCTTCTTTCTTTCTCACCTCTTTCTCTCCGAGACCTTCATGCCTCTCTATTGTGCATAGTTTCAGTTTTCCAAATTACAGATCGGCTCCTGCATTGTGCCTCTAGCGTTCGTCTGAATACTGTAGTAAGTTTTTTTTTTCAATTATGATCATAATTTTTGCTGTAAAATTGAAAATTGTCAAAGGTTAATCGTGAAATTTTTTGTTCAGGAAATGTCTCAAGTATTAATAAATGTGTATCACAGACGCGAAATTACAGACGCACCGACCTGTACATTTCCTGTTACTAACTCAACTAGTCTTGATGAGCTAAGAAGACAGATATATGTTGGCATTCGTTTGCTCCCTAGCCGGTTCGATCTGACAATCAGCGCACATTTGAACACGGCACCACCTGGCTCAGCAGAAAAATACCAGTTGTTCAACATAGACCACGAAGCGACTTGGTATATGGTGCTTGCGAATGCCACTCCGGTATTGAATTTTAAACTTCTTGAATTAGTGGTTGAGTTAGTACCAGTTGTTAGTCAGACCAATTATGACCCATACCCGGGTAGTGTACCCGGAACTAGCAGAGACATACCGGTGATTGATTCACCGGCACATTGTGATGAAACCCCCGAAACACCCCCGGTTGATTTGCATAATTATTTTGACCAACTGAATAATGATACTGACTCAGAAACAAGCTCTGACCCTGATGACACGGTTGTCGGGGAAGAGGAAATGGCCGAAATTGATGATCAGATTAGGATGGAAGAAGTAAGGAATGAGTGGCAATTGTCTATTCCTTTTATTAATCGGGGATTGCAGCATCCTTGTTCGGCATTTCATGACGATGTGTCGATGCCGTACAAGGATGAAGCATTTTTTGGTCATCCACCCAGAATCGACGGTCCATTTTCGGTGGGACAGATATTTGAATCCAAAGCTGATCTTAAATCGAAGTTGAATAGATATGCCATGGATAATAACTTAGAAATACAACAAACCCAGACAAGTCGTAACAGATATGTGGTTGTATGTACAGTGGAGGGGTGTCCGTGGAGGGTATACGCAAAAACCACTGCGACGGGCAATTGGACAATTGCAACAAACCCATACGAGCACAATTGTTACAGTACTGCATGTACAGCAGACAGTCGTCAGATGACTGCCAGGATGATTGCAGATATAATCAAACCGGGTCTCAAGGAGGACCTGGAGATGTCAATAAAAGCATGTCGAATTGCAGTTAGACAGGAGTTCAAAACGGTTGAGCCTTCATACAGCAAGATTTGGAGAGGGAGGGAGCTGGCTATTGCCGATTTATTTGGTTCTTGGGAGAAAGCT
The DNA here is from genome assembly GCA_025461045.1 of Carex parvula. Lineage (NCBI taxonomy): Eukaryota > Viridiplantae > Streptophyta > Magnoliopsida > Poales > Cyperaceae > Carex > Carex parvula. Next base: position 62,652 of record JAJGRW010001381.1, on the reverse strand, counting down.
TACGAACTGCTACCTTCTATGCTCGGTGCAATCCAGAGGTCTAATCCAGGTACAAGATACAGAATTGATCACAAACCATCTAGCACGTTGGGCGAACATATTTTCATCCGTGTGGCATGGGCTTTCGGTCCATGCATTCAATCCTGGCCATATCTCCGACCAGTTATAAGTGTAGATGCAGGACACCTATCCGGCAGGTACAAAGAAAAACTATTCATGGCATGCGCTTATGATGCAGAACAACAATTACTGCCAATAGCATTCGGAATTGCGGAAGAGGAGACTTCAGATAATTGGGGCTGGTTTATGCAATTTGTACGCGAAGATGTTGTCGGCCCCGGTCGGATATGTGTTATATCAGACCAGCATGCTGCAATCCGTTCAGTGTTTGATCGTACTGATTTAGGGTGGTGCGAGGAGAGGGGTGAAGCAGTTCATCGATTGTGTGCTCATCATATTGCGGCGAATGTGTACAAGTTGTGCAAGGACAGAGTAATTGAAGCAATTTTCACTGCGTTTGTGGGTAAGATGAAACCTTGGAGGTTTGATGAGGGTATGGAAATGATAGAAGGTAGGAGCATTACTACTCACCAGTACATCATGTGGTGTGGTAAAAGGTTGCAAAATATCGAAGAAGAGCCTCTGCAACTCCATAAATGGGCACAATGTCATGACGGAGGCCCAAATAGGTGGGGTATTATGACTACGAACGGATCAGAATCATTGAACAATGTTTTCCGAGTGGCTCGCCAACTGCCTGTAACGGCAATAGTTGATCGCACATTCTATAAAGTTGTGGATTGGTATGTCAGAAGAGGTGCGGTTGCTCGAAATTGGCATCAAAATGGAATGAGATTATCAGGAAAAATCATGACAGCGTTAGAACGTCGGATTGCCAAAGCAAAGCAGCACCTAGTGATACCAATGGGTGGTGAATTTCCCGTCTACGAGGTCGTCGATCATGATGGAACCCAAAGAACGGTATGTACGATATTTTCTTAAATTTAGTATAACTTTCTCAATTTGTAATATTTAAATAACATGATTTATTGATTGTAGGGGGTGAAGGGAGACATGAAGTACGAAGTTAGATTTCCAGAAGGGGAGCAGAGAATGGCTGTTTGTGATTGCCAGAAACCGCAATTTACTGGCATTCCCTGCAACCACGTCTTGGCGGTGTGCTGTAAGAGACATCTAGATCCGATGAGATATGTAAGTCACTATTATAGCGTTGAAAATTATGTCAACACGTGGAGAGGTGAGTTTCACAGCTTCGGCAGCCACCGCAATTGGATATACGAGTTGGGAGCACCTAAAATCAAGCCGGACATAAATAAAATTAACAAGGGTAGGAGGAAGCACAAGCGAATTCCTAATGCTATGGATGTTATGGAAGCTCAATGTAGGCCACGCAGTGGAGTACAACGTCCAGAGGGATCCGGTAGAAGAAGACCGTCAGGTTAGAAATCGTAATTGTGAATTAGTACATATTTTTAATTAAATTAAGATTTTACACACTCAATTATATTTATATCCTCATTGTGCAGGGGCAACTGTTGAAAGACGGAGAAGCGTATCTGGCATCCGGCCAGAAGCATCTGCATCTGCTAGGTATACAGAGACATCTGCTCCACAAGAAAGACGGAGAAGCGTATCTGGCACCCGGCCAGAGGCATCTGCATCTGCTAGGTATACAGAGGCATCTGCATCTGCTCCACATGTACAAACAACTGGTAGTCAAGCAGGACCATCTGGTAGCCGACCATCTATTGGTCGGACGGCTAGTCGTTTGGTGAACAAATTATTGAGACGTAAGGAACGATGAATATTGTGTAATGCAAGACCATGTTTTATATAAGACTATGTTTGTTTTAAATGGAAGACCATTTCTGTTTTTTGGAATTTCTGTTTTTTTCGTTTTTCTGAATTTCTGACCTCCGTCGACAAATCGTCAGAACTGTAGCAAACCGTAATATTTTTGTATGGACAAGTTATATTATCTGAAAACTAGACTTCGACGCCTTTCTTTCCATATAAAGAACCCAAAATTCCATGTAGCCATTTAATCATAATTGAATTTCCAATCTAGTCGAATTTCTGAGCTGTAAATTTTCTGAATTTCTGTTTTTCTGTTTTTCTGAATTTCTGACCTCCGTCGACAAATCGTCAGAACTGTAGCAAACCGTAATATTTTTGTATGGACAAGTTATATTATCTGAAAACTAGACTTCGACGCCTTTCTTTCCATATAAAGAACCCAAAATTCCATGTAGCCATTTAATCATAATTGAATTTCCAATCTAGTCGAATTTCTGAGCTGTAAATTTTCTGAATTTCTGTTTTTCTGTTTTTCTGAATTTCTGACCTTGGCCGAATTAGATGGAATATGGACGAATTTCTGCATTTTTGTTGTTATTAATTGTTAATGTTATCGGAATTTTGGAATTTCAAATGCGAAGAATATTTGGTATGTCAGAGATGTTGAAGGAAGCACGAATTAGACGTCGAAGAAGAGGAACCACTAAATTAATTCATGTTTACACTAAACAATCCATACACTAAACAAAAACTACACTAAATCAATCCGTGGCTTCCCTGCCCCTAGGATTAGTGAAATTCGAGTGGCTAAATCTGCGAGCTGGCCTTGTCTGGCGTCTTGCCGGAGCCGCATCTGATGGCCCCGCATCATCTGCTAGAGGGTTTCCGTCTATTACTATGTTTCGAAGCGAGGTGTAAACTCCACGCAGAACATCTTCATGAGTCGTTGGAGGAACTTGGACATCTACATGCCTCGCTCTCATGTCTGGAATATCACCGCCGATATCGATGTGGTTTGGGTCAAATGGAAGCCCGGCTTGCTCGACCATGGCTTTGAACATTGCGATATGCCCAATATCCCGTAAAAAATCACGACTATGCACTAGCAACAGTTGTCCAAAAGCCATTTGCCCAGGTGTCTTCACCATCGCAATTCCTTCTGCGGTCATATTCATGAGGCGAAATCTCTGAAAAAAATAGAATAGTTAAATAAAATGAAAGATAGTTCGTAAATAAAATGAGCATATATATTAAAAATTAAAATCAAAATACTTACGGTACGTGCTTGCACCTCGGCCTCCGAGACATACCCGAGACGGTCTACTTCTTCTTCTGGTTCTGGCAATGGCTGGCTCAGAACTTCTGGTTCTGGCATTTCATAAATCGATGCCATGCCGTTCCGGATGAACCAATCAATATACTCGGGATACCTGTAACGACCAATTAGAATAAATTAACTCATCACTGGATCCGAATTCAAAATTTAAAAAAAATACGTACCTATCCACATCGTAAGGTCCCGGCTCTCCAATTGCGCATGGTTGTGTAGCGATATGCTCCGCCCAGTGAGTGTTCTAGTCTGCGGAAAATCCGTCGTCTATGTCTAAACCCTGCGCGCGGGTCATACTGCGGATGCCTTCCAGATAATCAAAGGGCAGTGGAGCCAGCAGAGGAACTAGCTGAAATAATCCGAACTGCCGGTAAACCCTCTCAGGAAGATGAATCTCACACTCCCAGAAATGGACCAACCACATGCGATATCTTAATATATCTTGGTCTCTAATCCCGCGCCAAGGTAGTTGGTGGTAGTAAGTCGTATACGGCATCCAGTTGACATTATTTACCCTCAGACGCTCAAACTGGTCTCGATATTGCGCAAGACCTAAGTTGTGAACACATTACAAATAAATATTGAATTAACAATAAATTATATTGAGAAATATAAGTTCAATACATGTTTAAATAAATGTACCTCTAATAGGGTTGCCATCCCATTGGTGCGGAATAGTCCATCTTGCGCCAAAAGCCAGCCTCTCCAATTGGTTTTCACCGCCAAATGGTAAATCGTGCCTGCCTCTGGGCCGGCCCATAGGAAACCGAGTCCAACACCACATCTGTAGCAGTAGTAATGGACCATTAATCGAAACTGTTTTCTTTCTGCAAGCCCGAGACAACTCACGATACAGGCAGGCAAGTACAGCACCTCTCCAATTGAAGTCCACTTGCAGGGGTCCCAAATTCTCTATGAACTGCAAGTACATGATCGGGACAGAACTTGAGTTCGCATCGGGAAACATCACCGATCCAAACAAGTCCATGCAGTATGCCCGTGTGTGTCGGTCGACGATCTCCTGGGGAGTGTTATGTGCCAAGTTTCCGTTAAAGCGGTCCTTCAACCATTTTAGTCGCATATGGTATTTGGATCTCTTAACTTCGCCTTTGTCGTTCACCTTTGAATAAAAAAATTCATCTTCACTGTCTTCATTGCCGTCATAGACCTCATGCCCTAGGCATTCTTCGATCAGTAGTGACCAATTATCATCTGTATGTCCAGCAATTGCCTTTCCTGTAAACATAGATGTTAGAGATAAAGATATACTCGATATTTACAATACAATTTAATACACTACAATACGCTAAAAAAAAGATAAATTACTCTAAATATTTATACAATTTATTTACACTAAATATTAATAGGATTTATTTACACTAAATTACTCTAAATATTTACACTAATTACTCTAAATATTTACACTAAATTACTCTAAATATTTACACTATTTATTTACACTAAATTAATTTATTCCTAAATTAATTTATTCATAAATTAATTTACACTATATTAATTTATTCCTAAATTTATTTACACTATATTAATTTATTCCTAAATTTATTTACACTACATTTATTTACACTAAATTACCTGCACTAAATATAAATTACTCACAAAAGTATAAATTAGTAAGAAAAAATATTTTACCTGTAACAGGTAAGTCCCACAGACAGCTGACATCTTCCAGTGTCACTGTGCACTCCCCCACCGGAAGATGGAAACTATTCGTCTCGGGCCTCCACCTCTCGACGAGCGCAGTGATCAAATGTTTATCAATCTGACAATGCGTCACATCCTTCATCTGGTACAGGCCTAAGTACACCAAACCTTCTTTCATCCGAGGCTGGTAATGAATGCCCATTTGCCGAGGACCAGGACGCAGTGAACGAATCGGCTGGAACGATAATTTCATGCAAAATAATGTAAAGAACAAAAATTAATTTAAACTTCCAAGTTTATTTTGAAATTTAAATCCAACACGATATTAAACAAATACCGTTGTATTCACCAACGATATCTTGTGTTCCTCAGGAGGCAATTGCAATAAGCGTTGTTCAGCAGCCATTTTGCACTACAATATAAATAAAATTACAACATAAAAAAACTCCAGTTAGTTAACAAATCAAAAATTCCTTTAGCTAATTTACTCTACATACAAAATTAAAAAAACCTACAATTAGTTAAATTATACTAAAAAAAACCTAAATTACACTAAAAAAAGCCTAAATTATTCTACATTTATTTTTAAAAAAAACCATTACCAAGATTACTCTACCTACATACCAAATCATTATACAATTACTAAACACTATATACAATAAATTTATACACTAAATTACTCTAAATATTTATAAAATTTATTTACACTAAATATTTATACAATTTTTATACAACTTACTTACACTAAATATTTATTCACACTAAATTTATTTGCACTAAAAAATTATACAATTTATTTACACTAAATATTTATTCACACTTAAATTTATTTACACTAAATTTATTTACACTAAATTACTCTAAATTACTCTAATTACTCTAACTACTTATACATTTTATTTATACTACAATACATTAAAATACACTACAATCACTAAATAAATAACACTAAAATAAACTAATTTACACTACAATACACTAAAATAAACTAACTTACACTACATACAAACTAAACTAAATAATTGTACAAAAAAAATTAAAATTCGGATTTTTTTCCTAAATTAAAAATTCACACTATAATACATTAAATTACACTACAATACACTACAAAAAACTAATTTATTCTATAACTAAACTAAATAATTATAAATTTCGGATATTTTTTTCAAAAAATAAATTTAATCACGTACCCAATGAAACTTGTAGATCTGAAGCTTTTCTTGTTCTTCTCTCAAAACTATATTCAAATATGTAATTAGAATAAAAAATGGCTGAAAATTTGAGGGGTTAAAATTAAATTTTTTTGGTTTGGTTTCGGGTAGAGGAAGAGGAAGAAGCTCTCGGGTAAGGAGGATGGGAGAAAGAAGAAGGGAGTTGGCTTCTCGGTCCCGAGTAAAGAAAACACTGGGACCGAGTTGGCTTCTCGGTCCGGAGGAAAAAACAATGGGACCGAGTTGTCATCTCGGTCCAGAGGGATTTGTGGATTTTCTATGGCCTGAGGTGCGCCAATATTAAAAATAAAGGGGGACCGAGATGCCAATTCGGTCCGGAGAAAAAAAAATCGTTGGGACCGAATTGGCATCTCGGTTCTGATGGTTTTTGTAAATCCAGAGGCCATCATGCTGGTTTGGTAGAATTAATTTTTTTATTTACGGTTTTTAAAAAAAATCCCATTTAGGCGCCCCTTCACATGGGCTGATGGACAAACGAAAAGACTATATAATAAAATAACAGCAATGGCAATTTTCTATAGAGTCAAACATAGCTATAGCTCTTAGCTAGATTTTTGCTTTATAAGTTGGAACTACTATAATTGTAATTTTGTAATAGTTATGCTCTAAGTTATGGTGGCCCATTAGGCAATTATAATACGTACCATTACTAATTAATCTTTTATGAACAATATAATAGGTGCATGTACATGAAGTTTTATTTTGCTTAAGCTCATTCATTTAATCATTTTATCATTTACTTTTCTGTATAAGTAGTGAGTTAAGAAATAAAATAAGTAACGGTATTAACTTAAAATTAACAAGCTGGTGTCGTCACTAAACAATACTGGTTCAGCGCTGGTACACAGTTCATTGTAACAAAGAGGGATCACAGGGCATAGGATATTGTCGTTTTGAGACAACAATTTTTTGTTATTTACTTTACTCTCATTGCTGTTTTGTTTTGCATTTAGCGGGGCGTGGCTTGTACTCTCATTGTTGTTTTGTTTACAGTTCTTTTTTGTTCTTCTTCTTTTTTTTGCTGTTTAGTTAGGCTTTGAGGAGTTGTAAATAACTTTACCTATATTCAATAGATATGGTTGGAATCGGAAAAGCAGAATCATGCTTTTCTTAAGTCGGATCCATGAAAATTGTCATAGCTCGTGTGCTCATAATTCACAGTTGTTACTTATTATTTTATCTATATATTATACTCTTTTATTTATATCCATTGGCTATTTGGCCATGATAAGAGGGCCAAGACTCAAGAGGTGCTCTATGTTGTATCATCACGACTACTGGCCATAATTATGGGGCTAAATGCTGGAGCACGTCGTTTATTTCCAAGCGTAATTAATTGGCAACAAGCACCTAGTTTAAGAAAATTGAATTCTCGAACTGTGATAATGAATTTTTGTATTTAGGTGCATGTCGTACCTTAAATATTGTCTAAAATAGTTGCACTGCAAATGAAAACCCAGTTGATTCATGAGCCAACTTGAGTTACTCGCGAGCCAGCCAGCTAGCTTGACTCAGTATTCTCAACTCGGCTCACTATATTTCGAGTTGAATTCGAGTTATCCATAACTCGAGCTAATTCAGCTCGTTAGCAGCTCTGTTGCAGTAATTACAATTTGTCAAGCATAAATTTGAAAACTCAAACATAATTTCTCTCTCTATTTTCTTTTAATCTGTTTTAAGTGACAAGTACTAATTTTATTTAAATTATCCTTGTTTTGATAATTTAATATATGCTTTGATAATTAATTATCCTTTTTTCTTAATTAACTATCAAAAAATAAAATTTATTTTTTCTTAAATATTACCTTTACCCTGTTTCTTCTGACCGGTATATAGTTATTTTTGTCGATTAAAAAATTAAAAATAATATAATTTGAAAAGGCACAATGGAGTAGAACACACTTTCTACCCAGAAGAGTAATAAATCATACTAATAAAAATCTAATTAGTTCTTATTTTGTTGATCAATTTGCACTAATATAAGTTTTAAAAAATAAATATCAACGATATGACAGTTGTTAAATGCTTGGCGCCGGAAAGAAAGAATTTGTATCCTCTGCATTAACGTACCGTTTGAGTTAATTTCTGAACTATACAATCAAAATTTTTGTTTATTAGTCATAGATTCAATTTAAGCTCCTTATTAGTATTTTTAAAAAAAAACTTCGTGATTATATGGCCAACCATTGCAAGTAAATGGTATCCGAGAATAAGCCGACATTTTTATTAATACTTCCAAAAAAAACAATTATATATCAAATCTGCCCCCACCCCAAACTTATTTTAAATCTACCCCAACCGCCCGCCTGCTGGGCGGTCCAGTTTCCATAGCTGACCGCCCACTGGCTGGGCGGTCCACCATGCATATCTGACCGCGCAGCCACTGGGCGGCCCAGTTTCCATAGCTGACCACCCAGCAGCTGGGTGGTCCGCTAGTGATTTTTTTATTTTTTTTAGAGACAATATGAATATCAAGATGCTGAATTCTTAACGCTAAAAATTCGGATTTTTTTTTTAAATATTAGTTAGATTACTTCTTTTAAGCATATTTATACTAAAATACGCTAAATTACTTGAAATTATGTTAAATTACGTTGAGTTACACTATATTAAGTTAAATTACACTAAATTACATTACATTATGCTAAAATACGGTAAATTACAATAAATTACATATGAATAGGGACGATATCTTCACTAAAAAGGCGAAAAACGACGACAAAACTTCAAACGGTCATAAAACAGCGCTAGAGTGTCTGATTTCAGCAAATGACCCTTTTCGGAAAGCGTTACAAAATGCGCATGCGTCCGTGCCCGCTACTAGATTCTAAAATTCAGAATCGCCAAAAAACAAAGGAAAGAGCCTCAAAACTTGAGTTGAAGTTTCTGATTAAGATTTTCATTTCTATTATTCAATCCAAGTAGCTCAGTAAATTAGTTACATAATGAACTTGTAGAATACCAATTTTTACTATTTTCAGAATTTTTTGCTATTTTTTATGATTCATGAAAGATGGCACATAATCGGTCTACTTTAGCGTAATTTTCCGTAGTTTACCATAATTTACTGTATTTCAGCATAATTAGCGAAGTTATTGTTATTTAGTGTAATTTAAAGTAATTTAGTGTAAACATAATTTAACATAATTTCAAGTAATTTAGCGTATTTTAGTATAAATATGCTTAAAAGAAGTAATCTAACTAATATTTAAATAAAAAATCCGAATTTTTAGCGTTAAGAATTCAGCATCTTGATATTCATATTGTCTCTTAAAAAAAAAAAAAATAGTGGACCGCCCAGCAGGCGGGCGGTTGGGGTAGATTAAAAATAAGTTTGGGGTGGGGGCAGATTTGATAATTTTTTTTTTTTTGGGGTATTAATAAAAATATCGGGAGAATAAGTGACTCTTACTAAATATACTACTTTTTTATCAGTTGATTACATTTTTTTTTTGCATGGTAAAAATTAATTATTATTGTATGTCTTTTAATAATATAAGAGCATCTGCATCTCTGATACTATTAGAGTTTCTAATCTGACGTGGCAGTTTCTAATCTAGTTTCAGGAATGTAGGAGAGTTTCTTATTTAGAAACTATGCAGTAAAGTTTCTTATTAAGAAACTGTTTATAAACTCCATGCTAATCAAATGATTGGCTCAAATTATTTCTGCTTTTTAATTTGTTGCTGATGTGGCTTAATAGAAACTCTAAAATTAATTTCAGAAATATGTGAGTTAGAAATTTTAGAGACCTTAATTTCTAAAAAGAGGTTAACAGTTATTTAGAAACTCATTTGAGTTGCTGGGATGTAGTGCTCTAAGTATAAGGTCAAAATAAATACAGAGTAATCACTGTTGTCAACGCCGTCAACAAATCAACCAATAATTAATTAGATAATAAATATAAGGAATTTCATGTATACCCATCAAAAATGTTGAAATTACGTATTTTCCCTTTAAAATTCATAATATCATGTTTATTCCTCTAAATTTCAAAAACTCACACATTTATCCAGTTTATGGTCTTTTCTATTATAACTTATTTTAAATTCATTAAGTACCAATTTATCATTTATTAAAAATAAAAATACGTAGTATATATGTGTAAGGAAAATGTTTTGTCTTCTAGCTAATCGGTTTCTAAAAATAAATAATTCATTTATCTACTTGTGACGCACACATAGTGTCATTTATGTAATTGGACATATGAGGAGAATACATAAACTAAGATTCTCCTAACAATCCATATCTATCAGTTTGGAGATTATGACTTAGAGAAGATATATAATATCATATTTGATATGCTTTTGATTGCAGGGTCCCCAATTTTTAGTTTAGATTCAGACCGTCCGATTCGAATCCGAACCAATCCGGTCCTAGGTGGAGCGCACGGGGCTTCTTTAATCTGACGGCCCGATTCAAATCTGACAATCCGGATCTAATCTCAAAAATTGGTTTACTTTTAGAATATCCGAACTCCTGCTGGTGCCACTGCCTATACCTTTGTTTGTGCCTCTGCGGGAATAGGCTCTGGAATTAAAGGGTTCTGTCCGGAATTCAAATCTCTAAGGTAATTCAAAATTTGAATTTAGATCCGATTTGTTTGTCCGGATCAGATTGGGCAGGATTCGGATCGACGATGCGGAGCTAAACTAAAATGGTGCATTAATGCATAGAATGGAACTCCATATTAAAGGGGTCCGTGAATTTCCCTGAATCAATCCGAATTCTAATCATACGGTCCGAATGCAAAATCACTGTAGGTTTGGTATTAAAAAACTATGGGCCAGATGAAGAATTAAAGGGCCTCGGCCCATTACATACGAAATGAAGCAGGATGAAAAAATGTCACGGCCCTCTAGAGAACGAGATTGCATGTACGAGACCAAGGAGGAACCCATTACAATGAAGAACGAGATTGCAATTGTGCGTGCAACCAAGTTGGAGTTTAGATTCAAACTGTCAGATCTGTTTTGGCACTAATATTGAAGGCCCCATGCATTCCATGTTTCTGATCGGACGGTCTGGATCAAAGCTCAAAATTTGAGTTACTTTAGAGTAACCCGACCAGTCGGAGTTTGGGTTATGACTTATGAGAGACCCGATAATATAAGCAAACTGATTGGCCAACTTCATCTTCCCGAAATAATCGGAACAGGTGGAAGAGCCACGCATGGAGGTCTGGAGCTCGCTCCTGAGTTCTATCAACCTATCACGCATGGTGTTAAGTGGCAATTTTCACAAAATGTGCAAGAACTAATTCTGAGATTCAAGAACACAGCCAATCGAAGATTAGCTGATCTTGACGATGCCATTGGAGAAATTTCGGGTTGGCCTGGGTTGTACCATGGGTAATGACCATGGTTGGAGAAAGTGGATGAACTTCATTACTTGATGTATCATGTAGCCATTGGTGATCGACTCGAGCTGAGATTTCCATGTAAGAAAGTTTTGTCAATCTAATCTAATTTGGGGATACGGGAAGCGTGATTTGAACCACTATGTCGCCTCTTTGGTTATTGCTTGTGCCGCCAGCACAGTCTAAGAAGAAAAATTTGGTTGTGTAGAAAAGAAAGAAACTCGTCAGAGGAGGCTTAGGAGGTGTCCCTATCCAGCTATCCTCTGAGACTATTCGGAATGCAGGATGCCAGTATTATTGTGCTTTAATATTCGTGCATCAAGAATTTGAATGGTCCGGATTTTCCACAGGCCAACTCAAAGTTTGAGAATATCTCAGGGGATGCGAATTCGCTTAGAAGAGGATCCAAACCCGTGGATAAGGAGATGTTGTTTCAGGTTTTTTGGCTGAATTTGAAAAACGATGTATGAGAAAAGAAATTGTTGGGTAAAACTTCAGAAAATTTGGAAAGTAATGAAATTCATCCGAATTTCATGAATTGTTACTGCAACAGAAATATTGATAAGAAAACTGGTACATGCCAATTTGAAAAGAAAAAGAAAATCTTGCGTGTTTTCTTCCAAACAAGAATTACCTTTTCAGTTTAGAATTAAGTTTTAATGATAATTTACTGAAAATTGCTAGAATTTTATATAGTTAAGGTAAATACTGAATCCGAGAAAAGAAAACAAAACAAAAACAGATTGTGAACAATCCTAGAAGGATTTTTTCTGATAAAACAATGTAGAGACCAAAAGGTGCAAGACTAGAACAGCTCTGATATCATGTGAATTATCATGAATTGTGTTGAACTGAAGAAGAGACGGGGAAAGAGCTAGAGTACAAGAGAAAGAGAGAAAGAAAGTGTCTTCTGTAAAGGTTTTGTATTCAATTATTAACTTATGATTAGCACATGTACACTTATATCTACAGATGACTATTACTAACAGTACAATGTATTCAGATACTATTTCTAATCACTCTATTTGACCAATCAAAATTGTGTTAACTAGCCTTATATTTCACAGGGTCCCACATCAATTTGGCACTGACGTACCTGACACATCCCAAGTCATGCTAGAATTGTCATGTTGGAGCATTTGGTGAACTTTCTTTATCACTTTCTCTATTGCATCTAATTTCTTTTATCACTTACTCAATTGCTGATTTAATTTAGGTAGTACAGCAAATGGTTGTTTAGTATATGCGCACATGTTGTTCACATTTTTCATTTAATATAGTTGAGGTGTCCCTTTTAAGTTGAAATTCCGTTTATCAAATTTCGTGTTAGATGGGGTCTATCCAATTTTGCAATTTATCATTTTCAGTTTTCCAAAAGTGGACTAGTTTCTACAGATTTTATACAGATCCGTGCTAGCATAATTTCAAATCTGTAACTTTCTTTCTAGAATAAGACTGCAGACATTTCCAAATTAAATTCAAGAGATGTATTGGAGAAAAAAATAAAAAAGGCTTGTTTGTTTACTGTATACCTGCTGTTTTTAGGCTTTCAACCGAACTGAGTTTGAAACTTCATTAAAAGTAGAACCAAACTTGCCTGTTAGCACCTGGAATAGACTTTTTTAAGTTTGGGCAGGACATGGACTCATTTCTAAACACGGGTTAATTCAAGGTAGAGCCTTTTATTCCCATTATAGTGTCAGGCAAGGTATGATCAAGTCCTGGCCGTTAGCATCTGCAGAATACTCTGAAAGATCTTCATGTCGTCACAATTTAAGTAACGCAAGGTCTACTTATTCAGTTCAGATCAGTAATCCAATTGGGCTGTTTTTCTGTTTGCTGCTAACCGGATACAACACTGCTATGATTTTTCTTGCTTTTGCTTTTTCTAAATAATCGATCTGAACTGTTCAACGTAACCTTCATACAAAAATGTACTTGCGAGTTAAATTTTTAATTTTTTAGAATTTTTTAAGATGGGTATAAATTCACTACTTTTGAATGGTTTAGAAATTTTATATGAAGTGATTTTCTACCTACCTAAAAAAATAGTAAAAAAATCTAAAAAATGTAAAATTTGATCTACAGGTACATTTTCATATGGAGATCATATTGAACAGTGCAGATTGACTGTTTGGACTTTGAAAACTGAGATATTAATCCATAGTACGAACCAAGCTATGCTATGCATAGTATCATAGCCTCATTCAAAGAAAAAGAAAAGGGAACAGTCAAGTTCAGAGAGTCAATTTTATTTAATGAAAGTTGAATTTTCCAAAGAAAAAGTTGTTCGAGAGCAAAGGTTCATTGTCTCATTAACTAATTGTTTATGACTACTTGGTTCAATATCAACCATTCCATTCTCTACTTGTTTGTACCTGTCTCGATAGTGACAGCAAGCACTGTCGGGATGGTTGCAACAAATCCTTCATATACATATACTACTATAATATGGAATACTAATATACCGGTCCTTGTATGTTTCTGATTTAATGTCATTATATTATTGGGTTCTCTAATTATTGGAAAGGTCAAGATTTTTTATGATGATTTGGCCAAGTCATGTGCATAAATACAGTGCTCTGATTGTGATTGTTTGACAAGATTAGTCACAAATAAGGCAGTGACAACTCTTTGACAGAAAGTTTCAATTGAGATAGATCAATCTACTATTATTGTTCTCACATAAGAAAATGGTATATTGGTCCAAGGGGAAGTCGTTTTCAGATGGTACATTTCGAATTTGATAAGAACAGGTCCGGAGAACATTTTTGAATTTTTGCTTGGTGCCCCATCTACATGCAAAAAGGACTCAATGAGATCGACTTGGGAGCAGTTCAAGCAAGCTAGCTAGGGGCCTAATTATTGTAGAATTTTGTTTTTTTCCTAGTTGTTGTTCCTCTTTCTTTGCATGGATATGCTTTATAAAAAGATATTGGACACATTTACTATTTTCATAACATGCTTCATGTAAAATTTGTCATTTGCATTGCTTTATCAAAGAACAGATACTTGAATAATCCAAAATTAATATCTAAATTTGGAGTGTTTGCCACTGGTTGGGGATAACAACCTTTATTTTGTTCTTTCTTCATAATTGTGTTTATGTACAATATTTTAGCAAGTGCTTACTTTTGGTAGTTTATACTTGGCATATGGTTTCTAGAAGCATTGATGTTGCTTAGTTAATTGGATTATTAAAGGTGTATAATAACATATTTTGGCAGCAAGCTAGCTTGAGAATTATTACACAAAACAGGAATTGACAATATCTAGCTACATATCTAGAGATATTTTAGTCAAATATGGCAAACTAAACCTTTTAACCATCTCCACCTAGAGGAATTACCATACAAAAAAGAATTTCTCAATAATAGAGAGATGAATTAAGGCCACATGGGACAATATTAATGCACAGATAGGAAGGAGAGAGATGAGCATAAATGGGACCCAAAACCAAAGAACAGGGCTTTTTGAAATGTGATATATTAATGTGTCAACATCTCTTTGCAATTTGCATACGAACAAACAGTTGTAGTTTAGGCTAGCAATTAATGTCGGTAGCATCGTTGTAATTTAATTCTATTTTGGAATTAGCTCATCTGTAGCATTCTTTGTAAGTTTCTTTTACCTCGTATTAATTGATTGGATTCATTCCAGTTGCTGATAGTGTTGTTTTTTTTTCTGACAGTTCAGGAACCCATACCAGTAATTGTATATATAGTCAATTCTATATACCAGCAGTAGATTTACAATAATAAATGTACATATTACAGTAATTTTTTTTTTTACGCAAGTAATTAAGATGGTGATGAATCAGATAACAAATGATCTGCAGTTGAAGCAGGTGCCAGTTGGCTTATAGACTACCAGAAATGAATCAAATGACTGTTTGGTATCTGTAATGAAGCACATGGATTTGATGGAATTTGATTTAATTATAGCAAAGCACTATACAGTCCATTAAGATCTCAGTATTGACAGTATATGTTCCTATTTAGCCAAATTTTCACCAGAGCTTTTACAGCTTTATTTGCAAGGTATTCTCTCATGTATTTAACAAAAGCAAAGAGAATAATTAGGAAAGATTATTTCACTTGTTATTATGTTATTTTGACAGTCATGTTTTATTGGGTAAAGATTTTAGCATAGCAGTTTTGTCTTCATGCAACGCACGAACCATATGCAGTGCTGATTTGATTCTATAGTCCGCGCGTCGAATGAAGTCAAAACTGCTCTGTTAAAATCTTTACCCGTTTTCTTCCTGCATTTTGCCTTCCTTGAAAGGACTTGATCCTGTAGCGTCTATTCAATAAAGAAAAACTGTCCCATATGTTAATGTGCTAAATTTAATTAATAAATTGACCTTCACTGATAGATTGAGAGTTTCCTGTTTTTCAAATAAACCTTAAAAAGGCAAAGAGTTATCTTCAGGTGTGAATTGCAATCAGCAATTTCAATTTAATTTATCAGTGGTTTTGGCTCCTGATATTTCCTTAATGTCTTATATATACATATATAATTACCTAATATTTTAGTTTTTTTCAATGTAATTAACAGGGTTCTATTTCATCACATTTTACACTAAAATTTATTAGGTCCGAGCCGTCTGATCCGTATCAAAATTTAGGTGGTAGACTTTAAGATTGGTACATATCAAGTATGCACAAATTTTAATGCGGATCAGATGAATCCGACCGGCCATGGGGCCCATCGGACGGCCCCCACTCCTTTGGTTATATATAGTTGCTTTTAGATACTACACTGCTCAAGAAATATAGCTAGCATGAGTAGACGAGAACTAAATGATTACGTTAATGGGCTAACTCTTTTTTGGGCTTAGAAACCAATGGCCCAATGTTATAAGCCCAACATTTTATTGTCCCACATTTTATTTTTTGATGACGAAATACAACTTTCCTAGCGAGATGCTAATCTTGTTCTTTTAGGCCTACTTTGATTTATTATATGATGAAAATTATTAGCTTTCAGGTTATGTTGTTGCAGCTATAGACTAAAATGCCATAATGAAAACAATGTATGTGTAAATTTAAGAATTGTTGATCTTTTTTTAGTGCCATTTATTTTTTTTTAGCAGCAAAAAGTATAGTTTGCAAATCTATATATATAGGTCTCATTTCAATAGAAATTTTACACAAATTGTCACAGAGAGAAACACCATGGAATATCAGTTGATGAGATCATATATAGGAATAGGATAGAGCATCAAACAGAAGACCTTATGAGTAGTGTACCACACAATAGGGATCATTAATGGGTCAATTTTGGGGTGCGCTTAAAAAGTGTATAGACCTTAAACACCAAAATAGGGACCCAAACAGGACACCAAAGAAAAAGTTGGTCTGGTATGAAAAAGCACAGGAAAAGAAAGCAAGGAGAACTGCACGTGGGACCACATTTAATGAGGTTCTTTCCAAAAGAAACGATGAAAAGAAATAAATTATAAAACCATAATAAAGTGACACATGGAGGGGCTAACAGAACAAAAAGAAAATTCTCTTGACACCCAAATTAAACTTGCATTTGCCAACTGTATAATTTCCAGAAACAACATTTTCAGAGTAAATTTTACAAGCAAACATCACAAGTAGAACTTTTATAATGTTTATAATAATTGCCTTTTAGTTGCCCTTTTAGATAAGTTAATTGAAAAAACTAATATGGCAATGTGGAAATTGGAGCAAATTAAGCTAGGGTGTGATGCTCACCAAGATGGTTTGGTGAGCACAACTCCAAAAGTATATCGGATTGGTTTCAAACAATGAATCCAAACAGTTAAAATCCATGTACTTCATAAGTGATGCATGTACATGCAAAATTTTGAAAGTTTCAAATTTCCATTTGCTAGAAGGTCAAGCGTCAAAGAAATGAACATTTTATAAGTTATTTTATAAGTTATTTTATAAGTTGTTTTATATATTCATTTTTTCATCATTTCTTTGACCGCTTGACCTTCTAGCAAATGAATTCGAAACTTTCAAAATTTTGCATGTACATGCATCACTCCTGAAGTACATAGATTTCAACGGTTTGAATTCTCCATTTGAAGCCGATCCGATATACTTTTGGAGTTGTGCTCACGAAACTCTCTTGGTGAGCACATCACACCCTAGCTTTGCTTGTGAAAATTGCATATTAGATGTCACTCTACTATATTTGACTACGAATTCACATCACCTCAGGTTACCTGACTCAAGCAAATTACGATCGGACTGTCCATTTATCATGGCACGAATCCCAAAACAGACCTCCTACAGTCTCAATAGGCACCGGATTGAGTTTGGTCCAAATAGAATTAATCTGAGCCGGCCATTGCAATTTGGTTGAGTCAGGTACCTGGGAGGATATCTGTCCATTTGACTACATGTATCACTTTTCTAGACCACTAATCCACTATGGAAAAAACAGTAAACTTTATGCAATGCACTAGTTTATAGATGAGAAACAAAATTTAGTTGTAGTGTTTTACATTCTTGGGTTGTACCTGTTTGAATATGTATTTATGTATATGCTAAAAAGTTCAAGTATAATCTAGCTTCTCATTTGGTAGCTAAAGTTGGTAAGTTCTATTTTTGTGTAAAAATTCAATATTTTACCGGTGCAATCCTTAGAAGATTCTTTCACTAATCAAATTATTAATTAGGTTAAGTTTTAGTAACATGAGCATCGCGTTATTATTTATTACCTTAGCGTAAATAAAATTCGATTTATCGATTGATATATCATGGATCACAAATGCATTTTAGAATTTAGCAAATAAAACATTTTTGTCTTTTGAGGAAAACAAAAATCAAGCCAAATTTAAAAAGAAAGTCCGATGCATGCACCGGCTGATCGATGTTCATCCAAATTTAAAACAAAATTTATGAGGTAAAATTTGAGAATTAGGCAAGTCAAGAAAAGGCAATCATGACTTTGCATAGCTAGCTTTTGTTTTTATTTTTGCTTATTGACCCTTAAATTTTTTATTATATGTCTCCCAACCTACCTGCATGAAGTGTGCATTGATCTTTCACTAAAAAGAAGCATGTTGACATTTCCTTGCAAATAACAAATATAGGAGGTTTAAATGCTAAATGATGGAAATCACAAAAGGTACAAAAGAAGTAATCTGAGTTTAAGGGATTTGCATTGGGGGTCTCATGCCTATCATAAGGCCATCATAACCCCTTTTTTGTGTCAGTAAAAAAGAAAAAGGAAGGGGCAGAAAAGAGAAAGAAAAAGAAAGGTAAGACAGAGAGAGCCCCAACTCAATCATAAAGCAATGGATTACAAAATCATCTCCTACCCCCTCCTCTGTGTATTAATATCAGGGATGTTGCTCTTTACTCTCTGCCCCTAGCCAGCTTCCTTCCACTATTCTCTGTTATTCCCCTAGCATTCTAACACCATACAATTTCATAAGGAAAAGGCTTCTTGGTGCTTTTTTTTTTTTTGAATAAAAGTAGGAAAAAGTTGCTAACTACCTGTTTCATTTACTTGAAACAATAGTACTTCTTGTTGAATTATAAATATATAAATTATTTACTACTAATATTACTAGAATATGTTTTAAAACTGTAGATAAAAAATTACTAATGTCGTTAGTAAATTTACTAAGATAGTTATTTCTGACATAATTATTACCATGACAGTCATGTTGTTAAGCAATTATATACATACTCACTGTGATAAAATAGATTCTAGTAGTGTAAAAAATATGTTCTCTCATGACTTAAAACCTTTGTTATTTTTTGTGTTAATTAGATGCCTCCTTTTAAAATAAATAAAATCCAAATTTAATCTTCTATTTTGTTTTCCTAGCAATAATGTGCGTGTATACATTTACCATTAAGAGGATGACAGAATATGGATCCTTCTCTCTTGTATGTATTGTATGTATTCTGACAAAGAGAAGTCATAATCGAAGAAAGCAGTAAAATACTCTGTTGACGACTGACACAACTTTAAATGCTCTCTCTCTCTCTCTCTCTCTCTCTCTCTCTTTCTCTCTCAGACTATATCATTCATGTCTTGGTATCACCATCACCACCTCCTTATTTTACTCAGTGCCTTTTCTGTTCCCTCTTTTTATGTATATACTTTGTTATTATCTTATCTTAATTTAAGCCCAATAATTTAATCTATTTTGACTGGCTTTAATTTCTCCAGGATATATTATTACACAAGATGGCACAATGAATAGACCCCTGGTACTGTACTACTGTAGGCTGTGTGCACTATACATCACACTTCGCCATAACTAGTTAATTATATAAATTGGCATGTATTTATTTATTTATTGCTAGATAACTTTATGCTAAATAATCTGACATAACTAGTTAGTTGACATTGCTGTGCTGCTTATTTCTGTCTCCTTTACCCAGTTTGTTAATATATTTTGTGTTGGAATAGTCATTAATTTGTACCTATTACTGAAAATTTATTTCTTGATCAGAGAATATATCAAAAAAGGAAAAAGACTATATATTTTATTCATCTGGTGTGTAAACTTTTGGGTCAAGTCGGAGCACCGTTGCAAAACCCTATACAGATATTATTCCTTGCTTGCTAGCTCCTCCCTTCAAATCGTCTTTTCTCAAAAGAAAAAAAAGGAGCTGAAAAGACTAATCTCGTTGGCATATAGAGATAGAGGGGATTAAAAAAGTTAAAACGGAATATGTCATGCACGGCACCGACATGTGTGCTGGATATGTGGCGTGACTCACATGTAGGGGTGATTAATGAGCGAGTTCGAACGAGTTGGGGTATGTTCGTGCTTGGTTCATTAGCTTAATGAGCAAGTCGTTTCGAGTTGAGTAGACAATACCGAGTTAGAAGTTGTGCTCGTGCTCGGTTCGTTAAATGCTCGAGTTGACTCGTGCTCATTAAGCGACTCGTTAAGAAATCAAGCTTGTAGGCAATTTAAATTTTGTTTTGAGGTTTTTGTTTCAGATACATCATTCAAAAACTAATTAACATTGATAGAATTTAACAAATTATCATAATCCAACCTGCTTAAATAGTACATAATTTAATAAAAAAAATATCCATAAACAAATTTAACAAAATCAAACAGCTATCTTTGTGTCGGTTCGCATGGCCCTACATGTCACATGCTTACAGCTATCTCCTTGTCACAGACCTACAAAGTTGGATTTGGATTTGAGTTTAATCCGGTTGGGATTGGATGTGACATGATTTCATGTAACTCAGTTCTTAATGAGCGAGTTGGGGTATGTTTATGCTTGGTTCATTAAGTTAACGAGCGAGTTGATAATCAACGAGTTGTTAGCGAGCAAGTCACGAGTTATGAGCGATTTACTCACCCCTACTCACGTGTTGAGTGTCGTGACTATCATTCACAAAAATAACACAGCACGGCACTGTACCAGACGACACGGGACACAGCATGTGACCCAAAACAACATAAAATTTATGACATTATCTATTCCAACCAACAAATCAAATTAGGACAGTAAATTAATTTTTGTACACATAAATATATTTCTTTATTTTATAATTATTTACAATATTTTTACATTTTCGTCATTTTTATATTTTTCTTTCTTAAGCAAAGTTAAATTTTTTGAAAAAAAATAGTTAAATATAACTAAACAGTCACATGTGACTACAATTTGACCAAACATGACAAAGAGTGACTAACGTGAAAACTTGACTTGATCACAGCACGGAACGACACGTAACTCAAATTACGACATACTGATCACGACACAACACGACACAAATTTACATTCTTAGAGAGAGAGAACGCAGTTCTCCCACCTCTCGTGTAATTTGTAACTTCATATCTAATAGTGTTTTCTTTCTTTCTAACATTCGGATTTTTAAAAAACCACGTCTAATACAGCTCATAAAAGCATTTTAATTAGTGCCTGCACTGAAGGCTGTGAAGTGATTTGAGAAATATTTAATTTCCATATATATCATGCAAAAAAAAAAACATTTGAGTTCTCTCCTAAGCACGAAATTGTGTGGTACCATTACTGGTATCTGCTACAATTGAAACTTCACGGGGTAAAAAAAGTAAATAATCTCCGGGTAAATATAGTTGGTCATTTGTATTGAAAATGAAAATGAAAGATAACTATAAAATATTTGCGGCATCTAACTACGGGTAATTTTAGCATACTCGCATGCATTTTCATGTTAATTTCAAATTTAGTTCCAGCTGGAGTTTACAAAAAAAAAAAGACAGATTATATTCCTAAGAACAATTTAAATGAGCGGAAGAGTGCTTAATGTTGATATATATAACTAATTAAGGGCATTAATTATTTTATCTAAACACAAACAGGTAAATAGTAAATTAAAAGTTACTATCACTAACATTTTACTTTCTCTATATGAAAGTCACCCTCCCAATAAAGCAACATATGTACCATTCATATATGTAGATCAAAGGGCACCATTGAAATCTAAATAATAGTATATAATTTTTGTAATAACATTGTTTTTTCTTAAAATTATTGTTGACAACATGAAAAATGTTTAATTATATGAGTATAATATGGGTTTATTGAAGTGTTTTTTTATTGTAAGCATGTAGTCTGTGAATGTTAATCAGCATGGTTTTCTGCTCTATAAGGGATGAGTTTAGGGATGTAAATAAGTCATGCTTTGATCGGATACGGCACGGTCTAGTTCTGTTATGGCACAACATGTGTGCCGTTCACATGACGTAACTCACGTGTCTCGTGCTATGAACATTGGCACGACGCTCATATGGCCATTTGAGTCATGCATGATTGAACATAAAAAATCTAACTTAATCACGGTATAACACGAATTTACATTCGCAGAGAGTTTTGTCTTATATTCTTAATTAGAATTGCTGTTGAAATTCCAAGGAAAAATAAAAAAAACCGGACGCATTAAATTTCATGCCTAGCTAGCAACCTCATGTAAATTCCAAGGAAACGGACTACAAGCTAGGTTACAATTAACTAAGAGGAGTTTGTCTTGGCCTAAATATTAGTGCACACTGTACAGCTATATATCCCCTAGAGAGAGAAAACGGTGGGGATAAATAAAGTCTTCTAGTATAAAAGAATACTGTGTCTTGACCTCAAAATCGCTGCCATATAGCTATGCTATGTATTCCCTAGAGACAAGTGAGAGAGTTGATATATAGGAGTGCACTCCAAGTAAGGCATTGTTGGGTCTGAACTCTGCAGAGAGAGAGAGAGAGAGAGAGAGAGGAGAGAGATAAAAGAGAAAACAGAAACTTAATTAGGAAAGAGATAGGAACAGAAACAAAGTGAATGAATGATGGGGTCATGATCATTGAATAATTTGAATGTGAGAAAAAAAGGAAGAAAGGGCTATAGTTAAAGCTTGCTATGACTGCCACAACCACTGCATCCTATTCATCAATCTGGTTCCCCTGTGCTCATAACATTTATTTCCATCTCTGTGGCCATACAACCAAATTATTACTACACATGGTGAAGCTAGCTAGTTTTGATCAAACATGTTAACTTTATATTGTAGGATCATGACATGTAAAATTGAAGGATGATCTACTTCACATTCTATTATAGTATATATTATATCTATTACTGACGGTAATGTGTTATGTATCTATACAAAACCAGCAAAATACATTTATTAATTTCCACCCAACTGCCAAATTAATGTGTTGGATACGTGGTTACAGTCCTATATTATGTAGAATCTAATAATTTTATTTTTTTACATTTTATACTTTTTGCAACTGCTAATATTTTTTTTGCCACTTCAATCTCAATTTTCTAATTCCACCCTACACGGATCTATATATCATCTTTATACTCACATTTTATTTTTTCCATGGTTAGTGTCAGAAAAATCTATCTAGCCAGGGGATTGATAATACCATGTTTCTCAGATATCAAAATTAGTTTAATTATTTCTTAAAAATTATACTAATTAAATTTTTCTATAATAAAAAATTTCTGGCATCCTTACCTTTAAAAAAAAAAAAATTAAGTACAGGTTAGAGATCAAGCCACCAACTATTTAATATCAATAAGGAATTTATCATTCAAATTTCAAACTTGCGACCTTTCACACATAGTGCTTTATCTTTGCTACTAGATCAAAAGGTAGTTCTGAGATATACCTTTTTTAGAAAGGCCTATTACTTACTACTTGGTAATTAGTAATTAACAACTAAATAAATTTCAGAAGAAGAAAAAAAAAATATTTGGCTATACTCACAAATTCCTGAGAGTGGGGATAGTGATAGTATATATATTTGTTAATTATATTGCCCAAAATCGGAATTTATATAATATATAGAGGGGCGATGAAATGTGATCAAGTGAAAGTTTCAACGAGAATGAGATTAGTGATTAAGATATATATTGATTAGCCTTAATTACAAGGAAGAAAAAAAATTAGAATAAGCAGGATGGCTAGTGGTTTCTCGAATAAAGTTCCCATTGACTCTAATGGAGTATAGAGATTGCTCCTCTCTCCCTTGTCTTGGGATACAAATATTGACTAATCAAATCCACAATTAATAAATTCACCAAACAATGCATTTAAGGGGGAGCATGGTTTGAGCATTGTCCTTGCCTGGTATGTTTTGCTTGGGCCCCACCAAGAATGTCATATACTTAATTTTATATATATACAGTCCTCGTGGGTAAGTAATGTAGAGAGAGAGAGACTTAAGAAAAAAAATGAGAGAGAGGAGAGAGAGGTCAAAGGGAGGAGGGGGCAGAATCTGCGGAGCATTCCATTCTCCAAAATGTTCTTGAGATGTGCTTTTACTAGTGTTAAGCTGCAACACTTTGCTATTGTTATCATTTTAATATTTTAATATTTTTTTAATTTTGACCATCTATGTTTTTTGGGTAGCCACCCAATTTACACCCACCAAAATTCCAATTATATATCCCAAAATCCAGTTTAGCTGTAGATATCTTATGAATTTTCTTTATTTATTATATATGATAGAGGTTAAATCCTTAACTTATGTTTTCACTTATTTTAAAAAAAAACCCATTATAGTGAGGCTATGATATTTTGCAAAGTGCGCGCGGGACGGTATGTTCTATGGATTATTATATTCTTTTACAAAGTTCAAACAATCAATCTAAACCATTTAATATGATCTCCATATAAAAATATACTTAGAGACCAAATTTTATATTTTTTGAAACTTTTATACTAGATAGGTAGAAAATCACCTATCTAAAGATTTTTAATCATATGAAATAGTGATTTCCTCCCTATTTTAAAAACAGTAAAAAGAATTTTAAAAAATGTAAATTTTGGTCTCCAAGTACATATCCATATGGTGATCATATTGAGTGGTTCGGTTTGACTGTTTGGACTTTAAAAATGAAGATATTAATTCATAATACAGACTAATACTGAGCCTGAGAATGCCAAAAAAAAAATAGTTGCATTTTTATTAAAAATCAAAGAACGATGAATCAAATAGTCCATAATATAATACCATATAAACCAATCAGGAGACGAAAGTAAATGTTGGGAAAGGGGCTAAGCCCTCCTATATATGAATTGAAATTCATCATTTTTATCCTTTTAAGTTTTTAAATTTTACAAAAACTATTACAAATAAACTTTCTCAAAAAATAAAACTACATGAAATTTATTCATCCAGTTTCCTCATAAAATAAAACGAATCTATATTCATGATCATGTCATATATTAATACATGGAAATTGCTAATATGTTATGCATAGCATAGAAGGCCTCCGTGCCACAGCTCAATATTTGAGTTTTCAAAATTCCAACGATCGATCCGAACCGTTCAACATGATCTCCATATGAATATGTACTTGCAAACCATATTTTACATTCTTTAGTAATTTTTTACTATTTTTTTAGATAGGTAGAAAATCACTTGATCTGAAAATTATGTACCATTCAGATCAAGTGTTTTTCTACCTATCTAAAAAAACAGTAAAAAATTCTAAAAAATATAAAATTTGGTTTGCAAGTATATATTCATATGGAGATCATGTTGAACGGTTCGGATCGACCATTAGGATTTTAAAAACTCAAATATTTAACCGTAGCACGGAGGCGAATGCTATGCATAGTACCGTAGCCAACTCCTTAATACCTATATGATTTTGGGGGTGCAAATTAGAGGTGGCTAGAAGCACAGAATAATACATGATGTTATTCTGACATCAGAAGAAGTATACAGAAACTTAAACCTAGATTAGATACCATGTTTGGGGATAGATTAAATCTAAAGCAAGGAATAATTAACTATTCTCAAAATCTTCTTCCAAAAAGCTAATATGCTATGAGGGCCTCCGTGTTACGGCTCGATATTTGAGTTTTCAAAATTCTAACGGTCGATCCGAACCGTTCAACATGATCTCCATATGAATATGTACTTGCAAACCAAATTTTACATTTCTTAGAATTTTTTTACTATTTTTTTAGATAAGTAGAAAATCACTTGATCTGAAAATTCTGTACCATTCAGATCAAGTGTTTTTCTACCTATCTAAAAAAATAGTAAAAAAATTCTAAAAAATGTAAAATTTGATTCGCAAGTACATATTCATATGGAGATCATGTTGAACGGTTCGGATCGACCGTTAGAATTTTGAAAACTCAAATATTTAACCGTAGCACGGAGGCGAATGTTATGCATAGAACTCCTTAATACATATATGATTTTGGGGTGCAAATAGGTGGCTAGCTAGAAGCACAGAATAATACATGATGTTATTCTGACATCAGAAGAAGTATACAGAAACTTAAACCTAGGTTAGATACCATGTTTGGGGATAGATTAAATCTAAAGCAAGGAATAATTAACTATTCTATTCCCAAAATCTTCTTCCAAAAAGCTAATTAATTAAATGTGTTGGTCATGTGACCACATCTCTATGTCACGTGAGTTGCAGGAATCTCGCTTACACATCGCTTCTATATCATAATATTCACATTCCTCACTGCATATTCCCAAATCCCCACGTTTTGACCTTTCATTCCATTCATCATCATTACCCAATTATTAAAACCCTTTTCTTATGCTTTCTCATTACACGTGGCATCTCTCCATTGGTCATGTGAACCTTGTCTCGTACTACATGCATGTGTTCCAAAAATAAAAAAACTAGCTAGGGGGTAAAATACAAAATATTCATGCACAGATCTCCACCTTTAATTTGGTGAAAGTATATGCAATTATATATAAAAATCTTAGAATTCAAAAGGCTATATCTATTTAAAGATTTGTTGAGAAAAGTGGTGCATGCCTATCTCTAAAAAGTTGTTATATATAAAAAAGATCAATCTTCATACCAAAATAATGCATCAAGAGAAGAGAAGAGAAGAGAAGAAGCTACAAAGTAAGGGGTTATTAAATGTAGCATCCGGGTGGCAGTACAACCTAACAGACTTGATCCATATAACTATTTGGTTGAGTTTGGGACCATTTATTCTAAAAGGGGACTGGAGGTTCTGCCCTTGGTTTGTAAGAAACGCTGCATATTGTCAGCATGGTACCAATTAATATGTTGGGAATTCTTTATTTTATTTTTTTTATTTTTTATTTTTTAAAAAGTAGCTAGTAGACACACATCTCACCGACATTTTTATTAATATTAAAAAATATATATAATTTAACATTCTGCACCTAAATTAGAAAAAATTCTAATTCTATCTAATCCGAAGAATAATTTTCCGGATCCAGACTTACTTTCTGGAGAATAATTCTCCGCATTCAAATTTGAGTTTCCGGATAATTATTTCTCCGAATATGAGTTTTTTTAATTAAATAGAAAATGTTATGATTTATTTATTTTTTTGTATTAAAATATTAGAAATATTTTATATATTTTATATATTTCTTTGAAAATAGATGGAATACTATATGATTTGATTTATTAGAAACACTGCGACAAAAAATCCGGATCAACATTTTTCAGGTCGAATTTTTTGCGGCTGTAAGAAAAATTAATATATTTCCTTGTGTGTTATTGAAAAAAAATAAAAATATTTTGAATCTGAGTTATTGATCCCGGTTCAAAAGTCACTTTTAGGTAAATGCAGAAAATATTGTAGTCCATCTATTTTTGAAAAATAAGAATTTTCTCTGACTTTTTTCTTATTATTTTTTTTCAAAATAGATACAATATCTTATAATTTAAATGTACTAGAAGGACCACAATATTTTATTTATTTACTTAGAAGTGACTTTTGAATCAGGATCAATAACTCAGATCCAAAATATTTTTATTTTTTTCCAATAACACACAAAGAAATATTTTAATTTTTCTTACAGCCGCAAAAAATCCGACCTGAAAAATGTTAATCCGGGTTATTTGTAGTAGTTTTTTCTAATAAATCAAATTATATACTATTCCATCTATTTTCAAAGAAATATATAGAATATTTCTAATATTTCAATACAAAAAATAAATAAATCATAACATTTTTTGTTTAATTAAAAAAAACTCAAATCCTCTCCAGAAACCCAAATTTGAAGAATTATTCTCCGGATCTGCGTTAACCGAGGCGCCTCTAGATTTGGAGAATAATTTTCCGAAAAGAAGACCTGAATCTGAAGAATTATTCTCCCAATTGGGGTAGACTTTGAATTTTCCCGAATTTGAATGCTCCAATTAAGTCCCTGTTGTGATTTGATCACTAAATCTTCTTCACTATGAAAAAATATCTTTACAGCGAAATTGAAATTGATAGTAGCCGTGCAATAGTTAAAACAGCAATGCAATAGTTTGTGTGCTGCATGAAGTTAAATTTGCTATGTTAAAATTATTACTTGAGAATTCCTTATTACAAAAATGATCAAGATGGCAACAAGATTTTGATACATGACTCTATCTTTCAGTAAGACTTCTTAATTTTTACTATGTCCTGATCAGCTCTGTTCATATTGGATAATTTTTTTCAGGCTAACTACTAGTCATGAAAATGAAATGTGAATATTTTTTTAGACTCTTTCTTGTGACCTTTGAGATTTTTACAGCCAAATCTTGCGAGTTTAGCATCAAATTTCATATCCAGCTCGGTTGCTGTTAATTTGATTATTTTAGAAATTTATTGGTTGTTCTAAAGTTGTAAGATAATTTTTCTTTTAAAAAATAGAAATACATTCCGAAATATGAATCTATAAAAAAAACAAAAACATACATATATTTAGCACAAGCAATTAAACAACATTTTTTTCTCTTCTTCTTATTAATTAAGCACCTTCTATAAATTAATATTTTCCTATTTTTCCTATTATTTTTTTTATTTTTTTACAAAAATATACTATTATACCTCCTCATAAAATGAAATTACATACACTTGATTATCCAATCCCCTATCTCAATTTTCTGATTATGCCCCTACTCTTCTTCCTTTTTTTTTCCCCTTGCATATACCAAAGAGGAGGGACCAAATCAATTAGTTCTCTTTACGTTCTTCTCACCTCTAAGGCTCTAACAGTCTTCTGGATAAAGATTTTAACAAAGCATTCTTTACTTCATGCAGTGCAAAGACTGTAGAATCAAAACTAGGGGTGTCAATGGTACCTTTTTAGCCGTTTACTCAACCCGTATCGTATTCAATAAGGCGGACATAGGAAAGGTTTTTTTTCGTTAGCTTATTGGGTATGGGTAAGGGTATGGTAAGAATTTTTTTTCGTTAATTAAATGGGTAAGGGTATGGGCAATGACTATTTCGTACCCATTACCCTATAGGGTAATAAAATCTAAAATTATATATATTCAATTCAATTTCCAATATACCTAGATTTACTCTTCCATTTCAGTGCCATAAACTGCGTTTTTCTATTCCAGCTCACCAAGTTTGTATCTTTGATATATTTTTCCTTCCCTCTTCGTTTTCTTGCTTTTTTACTCAATCGTAAGAATAGAATGTAAATTCTGTAAGAATCTGACTCACATAGTTACATTTCCACTTCAATTTTCACAGGGGCTGTGACCCAATTTTGTTTTCAAATTTCAAATTTTGCAATAAAAAATTTTAATGAGTGAAAAAAACAACTTAAATGGTTATCTTATGTAATGAGTAAAATATAATTTGTAAAACATAATGAGTTTTTGATGTTTTATTTGTAAAATATAATAAAACTAATTATTATATTAGTATTATCCGTTATTCACCCGCTACCGTTTCGTTACCCGATAATATTACTGGGTAAGGATATGGTAGGGTAAGGTTAATTCTTAATGGGTAAGGGTATGGTATGGATAAGATCAGTTTTAATGGGTATGGGTATGAAATATCTCCATCCGACCCGTACTGTACCCATTGACACCCTTAATCAAAACATATGGTCATCTACTGCATGAAGCAAAAACTGTTCTGTTAAAATCTTTACCCCTGTCTTCCCTTCTCCCTAAAGTTTCTCTAGCTCCGGCTAAAGTAAAAATAAGTAACACATCTCATGTTACTGTGATTGTTGATTAACTATGACAAGTCCTTATAATCGACTATGTGATAGCTGTAACAACAAATTGCAGTCAATATTAATGTCCATGTGTGTGGTGGGTTATTTAATATATGATTCGTCTATAAGTGTGTGTTTTTGTCGACCAAATGCTGGTCTACAACGACTATATATAAGAAAGCATTTATGAGATTATGCATATGCATCTTAATCAATATATAAAACTTTTATGGTACAACATACAAAAACTACAAAATTAGTTTTAAATCAACAAATTATATATATAGTCATATGTGTTCGAATAATTTGGATTAATTTTTAATAGAAATATATATAGATGTCTATTGCTAGAAAGCATCGGTCACAATTTAATTAATGTAGAAAACATCAAATTAATAGCGATCCATAATGTCAAGAATATTCGACTTCACTCAGTTGACTGCTTTGGATTCCTGTCTTAAATCTACCCGTCCAAATTTAAAATTTAATTTTTTTTATGGGTTTGTGAGGAGAGAGAGGCTCACTTTCTGACTTGTTTGTCCATGTAACATCATGTACTCTACTATATAAAAATCAATTATGATGCATGAGAAGTTTCTTGTAAAGTTGTTTGTTGGAAGAAAACTAAACAAGTTTTTAGTTTTTCTATTACAATAACAAGTGATTTCAAACAATATATTTTTTTTCCTTGCAGTAATATTGTAAGAAGAGTGAGGCTATGGTAATATGCATAGCGCAGATAGGTTCATACTATGGATTGATATTTTTATTTTTAAAGTCCAAATAGTCGATCTGAATTTCGTTCAATATGATTTTCATATGAATATGTGCATGCAATAAATTTTATTTTATTTTAGATTTTTTCACTATTTTTGTAGATAAGTAGAAAATCAATACTTTTGAATGGTCTAGAATCTTTAGATCAAGTGATATTTCTACCTATATAAAGAAATAGTAAAAAAAGTTGTAAAAATTGTAAAATTTAATCAGCAAGTACGTACATTTTTATATGTAGATCATGTTGAATGGTTCAGATCAGTTGTTTGGACTTTGAAAGTGGAGATATAAATCCATTTACGGACCAATATGCGTTATGCAAGCACCGTAACCTCACTCTTGCAAGAATTTTAGTTTCATTAAATAAAATCTATGAATATTGAGCCTTTTATTTTACAAATGGAAATAAGATAATTGAAGTCCTTTTTCATTGAGAAAAACAACCAAGTCAGCTGGTCAACAGTCTCTTCCAAGTTTTATATATATATGAGGAGGGTTCAAATGCCTCCACCATGCCTCCATTTTTAAAACTTTAATAACTCAAAATTTAAAACTAAAAAATCAAAATAAAACCATTGGATATGATCTACATCATTTTATTTATGCACGTGTAAAAAATTATGACATTTCAATTTTGTTTTGGTTGTCATCAAGAGCTTGTAAAAAATGTACTAATGTGGATAATTTCTAGACGTTGATTTTTCAACTTATTGATTCACATAAAAATAAAATCAAAATGTGATAATTTTTTATGAGCACATAGATAAAATGATGTAGATCATATCCAACGGTTTTATTTTGATTTTTTAGTTTTAAATTTTGAGTTATTAAAGTTTTTTAAAAATGGAGGCATGGTGGAGGCATTTGAACCCTCCTCTCTCTCTCTATATATATATATATAATTGTTATAACCAAATACAAGCCAAATCAATAAATGTACATAAGTGAGGATCTGGAATGTATGGTGCACATATGGTAAAGGTCCTCGTATTGTATGGGAGATGTCAAGAATTAAATGAAAGAGGACAGTTCTCTTACTAATAAATGAGGCATGTGTAGGGGTTGGGGTGACAAAGAGGGGTTAGGAGCACATTTGTTTACTATAGGAAAGGTCTACAGAGAAGAAGAAGAGGCCTTGGGAATCCAAGCTTGAATTCAGTGACATTCACACAGCCTTTAATAAATTTATTATTTTCCCTGCAAGCATACTGTGCATTGTTTAAATTTGGTTCAAGTTTTGTATTTATGATTTATGAGTTATGACCCTTCTTCAAGCCCAACTTCTGAAGTTTTCTATGTTGAACCTAGGGTTTTGGGTGCCAATCATATCATGAGGCACCCCACGAGGCTTGTTTATTTATTCAACCATTGATCGGTCGGCAACGATACAAAGTTTAAATTTTAAACTCTGATAAGAAAGACAGCTGGTAAATGAGGCGACAAAGTTTTAAAGGAATGAAAAGTTTAGTCTCTTTACAAAAAGTCTCAAGCCAGAAAATGTTTTAAATGGTACAAACAGAGTTTAAGATCTTCAACAGATTGAAATTAACTACTGGGAGCAGTGTTGTAAATAACGGTACGCGATCGTCGGACAAACAGGGTATCGTCAAGCGATTAATCGGTAATAATCGGAAATAATCGGCCAATTAATCGGAAAAATCCATGACGGTTTGGTCACCGTTAACGACTAATCGGCCGATTAATCTGCCTAAACCGACAATTTTTTTACAACACTGACTAGGAGTCTAGGAGGAGGCATTTGTCTCTTCCTAACTAATTAAAGAAAAGGTTTTAGAATGTGCTTATTCTTGCTGCATACATTTTTTTTTCTCCCAATGTATGATATATACTTACTCTACCATGAAAAAAGAAGAAATATACTTATATATGATCGTACTTTTTTCAATATTAATAGATATGTCAATAAAATCCTTTATGCATGTGTTTATCATATCTGTATTGTATTCGATAAAATGGGAATGTGTAAGATTCTTTTTTGCAATAGTTTCTCGAATAAGGGTATGAGTAATTCGTACATTTAATTGTATAATCTCTTCTCTTATATTAAGCATGTAGATGTTCTGATTCACCAATGGTTGTGATTTAATTCTTGAATTTTAAACTTGTAAGATCAAAAAATTCTGCAATTGTAATTTTATGTGGCAATGTATTGATATTTATTGTGTTGAAGTTTGTATTTAGTTCTCTAAGCACTTGCTACACTAATTTTCCACTTACAATTTCTTCATATGAACGTTGCTCACTAAATATGATAAACATTAATTTTTTTTCTTTTTATGTTATTGATTACAACAAAATAAGAAAATAATTAACATGTTTGCTCACTAAATATTGATTACGTTCCTATTTAACATAGAGGTAAAGACAAAATAGTTCATTTTATTCTTGAATAGAGAAAATTATAAAAAGACAAATACAGCTAAATATGAAAAAATTTGGTCTGATTTGCTTCTATTTTTATATTTGTTTGAATTTTGATCCGTAGCACGGGCAAAATACTAGTATATTATTGTTGTTGTTGTTATTTTTTTCATTATCATTATCATATTATTATTATTATTATTATTATTATTATTATTATTATTATTATTATTATTATTACAAGATTGATTTATACAATATTTTATATAATTTTATTAAGTAACTTATATTTGTTAAAAAATATAATGGGAACAATAATCATTTTTGCTATATTTTTGGAATAAATTGTATACGTGAGCAATTTATTAGGACCTCATTTCAAGTATGATAATCTTTTTAATATGATGAAATTTATTTCCAACATGTTATTTATCTTTTTAATCAATAGGACCTCATTTCAAGTCTATAATCATAAAAAAAAATGTAGATAAACTCTAAATATTATTTTCCATATGCTTGTGAATTGTTTTACGCAAAATAAAAAAGATAGGAAATACATTCCATATATTAATATGTTGAAATTCATCTACAACACATTGTAAATGTTTATTAATATTTCAAATTAATAGGAACTTCAAAATATATACAATTATACTCCAATATTATGTAGCACATGCTCATAAACTTAAAATTTGTTCTAAAGCAGAGATCAGACGGTCTGGATCTAAACTCAAAATTTGAGTTACTTTAGAGTGATATGAATT
Source organism: Carex parvula (assembly GCA_025461045.1). Lineage (NCBI taxonomy): Eukaryota > Viridiplantae > Streptophyta > Magnoliopsida > Poales > Cyperaceae > Carex > Carex parvula. The sequence continues at coordinate 28,904 of JAJGRW010001381.1, read as the reverse complement.
CTTGGGGTATGGGGATCTTTGTTATTTGGAGTCAAACTATATATGATGTGTGATTTGATCATGCATGTGGAGGTGAGATAATGGCAGGAATATTTGGGAGTATGTAAAGGGAATTAGAATTAGAAGGGCCTATATATATATGTCATTAGATTCTTAATGGCAACTATAAAATATATTTGTATATTATTTTGTCTGTGTACCTTTGTTCAAGTGCATATATACAAGTCAAAAAAACAGCCTTTGGGTCAATGGGGCTATATATATAGCTCTTAGGCACCTGACATCCATAGGAAGACAAACCCAAATTAAACCAGCTAGAGTTTAATGAATTAGCTTCATTAATTGTTATATAAAATTGAGGATAAGAAACAATGTAAATCTCGAGGTGTCTAGTTTGCACTCCTTCGAAGCTTCTTCTCACTTTAATTTGGGGGACAAATTAGCTGTACTTTTTTCTAATATATATATATATATTTGGTTAATTAAATTTCTCTCAAAATTATTTAACAATAAGTTTACAATTTCTCTCAAAATAAAACTGTAAGTGGATTAAAAACATTCGAAATATTAATTAGAGGTTACATGCAGATGGTAGAACACATCTGACAATTCTGAGCACTGACCATAAAAGCAGAGAAGTTAATTGGCATGGAGGAGCGTAATTTATGGGAGACGGTAATTTTCATGAGCCTGACAGTTTTACCATAGATTATATATATATATATATTATATTTTTTTCTATTTCCCAAGATGACATTTCATACATTAATTCAAAACAGGAGAGGTCCCATTGCCTGTATAGGAAACCGAACATGACAATACGCACCAATAGTCATGTTTAATTAATTGGAGAGATGCCAAAGCTACTTAATTATCAGTAAATTATTATTATTTATGTTTAATTAATTAAAATGACGAAAAGAGTAGTATTTGAAAAAAAAAAAAATAGAATATAAAAGAATGATTTTTCTCTTCCTCTGAAATAACGGAAAAATATATTTCCAGCATTTTGTTCAAATAGTATTTTTTATTTGGTAAAATATCTTGTTTGAAATAGTGTTAGAAGATAAAATTGTCCAACAAATTTATATCCAATGTTATATTTGTCATTAATATTTTTGGAAGGCAGTGTCACTGACAGAGAAATTCAAAACAATCCTAAAAAATCATCTAATAGAAATCCAACAATATCTAATATCAATTCTTTGTCAAATGACTCTAGAATTGCTATTATATTACAATTGCAATTTCAAATTTAATTGAATGGATTATAATAATTAAATTTTCATTGTCTAAAATAGCAAACAGAATGAATATTAACAATCAAACAAACAAACAAAGACCCACAAATTTAATTTGAGACAAGTTTAATATTTAAAAATCCAGCAATTAATTAACCACATTAGATTATTACTATTATAGGAGAAATTGGAAACGGGGGACAAAATTATGAGAATTTTAAATTTGCATTGTAACATTTAGCTAATTTTTCTTTATCCTCAGTGCTGTGTGATTAAAAATTACGCTGTTAAAATCCGCATTAATGTTTTCTAGTTTGACATTTAAAATAAAATATATGGTCAACATTTAATAAAATTTCTTTGGTATTTATGACACAAAAAATAAACTGTGCATTTAAGACTTTTGAATTTTCTTTTTCAGATATTAGAACACTAATAATAAACAATAGTAAGAAAAATAAAATGCCGAGAGCATTGTAGAGAGGAGAGGAAACCCACCGTCATTTTTATTAATATCCATAATTAAATAAAAATTAGTAAATATATCCAGATTAGCTGGGTTTTGATAAAAATGTCCATACCTATTTTAATTCATTACCGGCCATTAAATGGCCGGTAGCCCTTTTTCTGTTTTACACCCTACAAAAACCCATCTTTCTCTTTATCCCCCTCACAACTCACTAGTTTAGCATAATTTAGTTTAATTTAGCATAATCCTGATAATTTATTTTATTTTAGTACAATTCTCATTAGTTTAATTTAGTATAATCATGATAATTTATTTTATTTTAGCGTAATCTTGCGTAATTTAGTTAATTTAGTATAAGTTAGTGACGAAAAAGATCTAAAAAAATATATAAATAGTACCATAAAAACACACATAGAAAAGAACCCAAACATAAGATAATCCAAATATAAAACATCAACATAGTATACCACATATAAACAGTACAAAACAATCACCGTTCGAACGGAGAGGGGGGCCATCGCCCAGCTGCATATCCTCTGTTCTCTCAAACCGGCCAGACTCTCTCTCGCGGTGTGATGACATCAGCCTCAGCATCCCTGCGCATCCGATCGGCGGTATCCCAGACTGACTCATCCTCACACCTAGAGACTGGCCGGGGTGTAGAGAAAAAGATGGATGCAGCCAACTCAGCCGCAAAATCAGGCTGAGTCTGAGACCCGCTACCACTAGTATCTCTATCATGTGGCATCTCTCTCACATTGTGGTGATCGCGGTGGCGGCATGTTGCCGGATCCTCATAGTGCCCGTAGTCATCGAGACTGAAAGCTGGCACCTCGTCCTCTATAGGAAAGGACTCCGGAGGCACAGACGACATCTCGGTCGGACTCTGCAATCATACAAATAATTAAGTAAATTTTATCTGAATGAAGAAATTTGTACTAACCTAACAGCTAATGAAATATGACATACCTGAGACTGAACCGGACGTCCCTGCGAGTCATATAATGCCTGCCAGCCAGTCATGGTCTATCACCTAGTAGTACTCCATGTGAACGCACCGCAACTTCACATCTAAAAGAAACTTGTCCTGCGTTGAAAAAAATAATCCACATAGTGTTAACACAACGAAATTTAAACTCAACAAAATTTAAAAAAAAACTAAAAAAAATTATGTACTTCACGAGAAGCCAGTGAGACTCGATACTCGCAGTGGGGCATCCATATGAGAGGACTGAAATGCTCTATGTTGCCAGTCTCGATCGGCTCGTCAACTACAGGTGGTACTGGACGAGTCCTAAGTAGTCCTCTAGCCATCCTAATGTCAAAAATAAAATTATGTTATCTTATGCTAAGTAAACCCTAAACCCTAATTTCAAAAATTAAATTATACTATAATTACCCTAAGTAAACCCTAAATAGGCTAAAATAAGCTAAAATATAAAATAGGCTAACTTATGCAAAAATAGACTACAAAGGGCTAAAATAGCCTAAAATAGGCCAAAATAGCCTTAATTATGCTAAAATAGTATAATTTCGGTAAAATATAATAAAAAGTCGCCAAAATAGCTTAACTATGCTAAAATTGGATAAAATAGGCCAATTGTAGTTGAAATAGCCTAAAATAGGCTATAATATCATAATTTCGGTAAAATATTCTAAAAATAGGCCAAATAGCCTAAAATATGGTAAAGTCAGTTAAAATAGCATAAAATATGTTAAAATAGGCTAAAATAGTCTAATTTCGGTAAAATAGCCTAATTTTGATAAAATATGCTAAAAATAGGCCAGAATAGCCTAAAATAGGCAAGTTGTGATTGAAATAGCCTAAAATAGGCTAAAATATCCTAATTTCGGTAAAATATGTTAAAAATATGCCAAAATAGCCTAAAATATGCTAAAGTCGGCTAAAAAAGCTCAATTGCGGTTAAAATAGCCTAAAATATGCTAAAATAACCTAAAACTTGCTAAAATAGGCTAATTATGCAAAAAGGGCCAATTATCTTAATTATGCTAAATTGCTCTAAATTAGGCTTAATTATCCTAATTATGGCAAAAAATGCTAAAATACGCTAAAAGATCCTCAACTATGCTTATTATACTAAATTACAATAAATTATGCTACATTAATTTAAATTTAGCTAATTACTCTAAATTATACTAAATTAAATAATTAAAACTAACTACAACGGATTTAACACTAATTACAACTAAATTATTCTAATTTTGGAACATTACTAACAAATTCTAACATTTTACAACCATGTTGCACTAAAAATGAATTTTTATAAAATTAGAGGGACTTACATGCAAATCTGGAAAGAGATGGAGCAATCTGGGAGAAAAAGCTCAGGCGAGTAGTGATAGTGTGAAATTTAATAGAATGAATTGTCAGAAAAACAGCTAATCTCCACACACATATATATATAAATGTCCGTATCGGCCATTAAATAGCCGGTAATGAATAAAAATAGATACCGGCCATTTAATGGCCGGTAATTAATTAAAATTGATGCCGGCCATTTAATAACCGGTATGGACATTTTTATCAAAACCCAGCTAATCTGAGTATATTATTTAGGGTAGAACTAGGGTGCTCTTGAGTTCACCAAGTCCTTGGTGAGCTCAAGTCTAAAACCCATCGGATCGGCTTCAAACGACTAATCCGAACCGTTGAAACCCGTCTACCTTACGAGTGGTGCGTCTACATGCAAAAAATTTAAATTTTGAAATTAATTTTGCATAGAGTCAAGTGGTCAAAAAAACGTCAAAAAATGAATGCATTAAAATTAATTTATTAACCTTCTAATTTTGACCGCTTGACTTTATCCTAAATTAATTCGAAAGTATAAAATTTTTACATGTATACTTATCACTTGTAAGATAGGCGGATTTTAACGGTTCGGATTCGTCGTTTGAAACCGATCCGATGGGTTTTAGACTTGAGTTCACCAAGGAACTCGGTGAACTTAAGAACACCTTAGTTCTACCCTATTATTTAACTATGGATATTAATAAAAATAACGGGGAAACCCAAAGATAACTTGACAGGCCCAAACCCAGAACCCAAAACCCACAAAATCAAATAAGTTCAAAACCCTCAAAACATCCAATCCCATTTATTATGATGTTTGCTTAATAACTTAGTAGCCTTTCTCTCTGTATAGTACAGCTCAGCTCCCGTAAAAAGAGGGTCTGTACTGGGGAGAGAGAAAAAAAGCCTAAAGGCTCAGTCACAGAGATAGAACAGAGAGAGAGAGAGAGAAAGAGGAACCCAAATCCGAAAGGTGTGGGGGAAAAAGAATCAAACCACACGACTATCTCTTACTCTCTTCTTTATTTCATTATCTAACTCAGCTTTCTGTTTCCTTGATCACACTATAAGAAAAAAAAAATATCATGTTGTATGATTTTCGATATAGTCTATACACTGTAACAGTGATATATGCTCTATCTCTTCATAACGCCTTCTCCGTTTCTTTTGCAATTTGATATCTTTTCAGTGTCGTTGTCTCACACATACTTCCTCAAAGAAAAAGAGACCCCTCTCTTCTCTCTCTTTTAATACACGCACCTAACCAGGACAAACCCAAGAAACAAGTTACTTTCCTCTCTCTCTCTCTCTCTCTCTCTCTCTTCTCTACTTTACTCATCACCTCTTCCCCCTCCTCCTCCTCTCCATCTCTTTGAATTATTCACACTTTATTGATCTCTTCATTCATTCCTTATTCTCTCTACACCTCACTTAAGGAATTAACAAAAGAGAGGATTAAGAAGTTTTATCTCTTTATAAATGGAAGCTACATCAGCGCCATCGCCGGACCTCTCGCTCCATATCAGTCTACCAAACACCGCACCTTCGTCGCTGTCTGATCCTGCCGCATGTCAAGAACGTGACACGTGGCGTCGTCTCGATGGTCGACCAAAGTCTCACAGCGACAGCTTTATGAACCTCTCCCTTTCTCAACCATCTCCTATCTCTGCCGAGGCCGAGAGCCCTTGGCGGGGCCGTGTTGATCCAGTTTCATCATCGCCTTTTACACCTCAATCGGACGGCTGTCGTCCCATCAGAGGCATCCCTATTTATCACACAAACAACACCAGTTCCACAACCTCTCCTTTCATGCAATCTGACCCTAAAAGTAGCAACACCACCATGCCTTGTTTCTATGGCCACCAAATTAATAACTCTAACAATTATAGCAATTACCCCTTAACTTGGCCTTCCCCTTCCTCATCTGGCCTAGACCCAGTTTCTATGGGTCCCGCATTTCAGATGCCAGGTGCGGGCTCAGCGTATCACCGGATGTTAATCGGACCAGCAAGGCTTAATGGGTTCTCATCAGAAATGAACCCCTTTAAGGGGTTTAATGGCTACCATCATGCAAGTCAGTTTGGAATCGGGTCGAGATTTGTGTCAAAGCTTCCTGCAAAAAGGAGCATGCGCGCTCCGCGAATGAGATGGACCAGCACGCTCCATGCGCGGTTCGTGCATGCAGTCGAGTTATTAGGCGGCCATGAAAGTATGATCCTTATGTTAATTCAATAATTTTTTTTAGCATTTGCTTGGTGTAATTGCATAGATAATAAATCATATCGATCGTTTATATCAGGGGCGACGCCTAAATCAGTGCTGGAGTTAATGGATGTGAAGGATCTCACACTGGCACATGTAAAAAGCCATTTACAGGTACAAATAGAGATTATTTGGTCTTGTATAGGTGCATTCTTCCATTGTTCTATTTTTTTTTTAGTTTGTTATTTTTCTCTGGATGGGTTTGAGTTCTTCACTTTTTCTCTCTTTTTCTCCTGGCACAGTTGCCAATGAATGAATGAATGAATGCATGAATGAGTCTGAAAACAGAACTTGATCCAATTAAACAAGGCAGCGGTATTCATAGAAAAGAGAGAAAAAAAGGAAAAAAAAGAATAGTAACATCATTATGCAATAATGCCATTATATCAAACCTGGGAATAGTACAAAAAAAAGTGAAGATGTGCAATCGATTAGAATATTTAATTAGCCAGTCATAGCGGGATTTATCTTTTGCAATATTTACTCTGCAGTATTCTTTTTCATGACTAGCAACACCTCTCACTCTCTCTCTCTCTCAGAAATTTGATTTTTCTCTTGCTTTATCTGAACAGATGTATAGAACTGTGAAGAGCACTGACAAGCCTGTATCATCAGGTAATTCTTTGTTCTTTTGGAAACTCCTTTTTGGTAAATAGAGATAATGATTAATCTAATAAATCAATACATATCAAATTACACTAATCATGTTGACATTTTTTTTCCATTAGATGGCACTGGAGAAGATGATTTAGGATCCGGTTCGGACCTTAATATAAAGCGGTTAATGGAGCAACGAGCAACTGATAGACCAAGTCCACCAAGTGAAATGGATTACTCTCTAACTAACACTTCAACCAGATGGAGCAACTCATCAAGGTACATTGATACATTCATTAAACACCTTCATCATCTTTTCTCTTTCTCTAATCTCTGTCATTAACATGTATTGTTATCACTTATCAGTCAGTACAACTTTAACTTTTGCATGCCATTGGGCTTTCTTGTTTTCTTGCATTGAGAAGTTCACAGTTTCACACAAATTTAAGCCCATATTTGAAGAAAAGGAGAGAGTACCACGCCAGCTTTTCTCTTTTTCTGCTTTGTTTCTCTTCTCTTGTCTATGAAGAGATTTGCTGTGGGGCTACGAGTCAACGCACCTGTCACAGCCTACAAAAGTTAAATCCATCCAAAGAAAAACAGCGTATAAGTACATTGTAAAAACATCATAATATTCGTACTAACAAACTTGTGGTGTGAATTTTTGAATTCGTGATAAGTGTTATATATATATGCCACAGAAAAGACCAAAAACCTCTATTTCACCTTGATTTGAACTTGTGTTCTCTCTTTTGGTTTTATTGAAGTAAAAGGACAGTATGTGGTATGTTAGTCAGGGGTTGTATTTGTCATTTTGCACGTACCACATATGACTCTTCTTGCCATGGTTTTGTTTTGACCTGATATGCTCTCAAATATATATCTACACAAGCAAGTCTTTTGTCTCTCTCTACCTATTTTTTAAGCCAATAATTTCACCCCACTTATTTATTTTGGTTGGAGATTTTTTTCTCTTATTACAATCACTTTGCATATTTTCCTCTTAAGTAGTTCTTTCTCAAAACCTGAAATTAGACAGGATAATTGGTTTCTCTGATTTAGAGGTTTATCAAATGATATATAGCACTATATTGATATATAGTTCATAAAATTAAGTTATTTAGTTTACGGCTTCAAAAGAAACAAATCCCTAGGAGGAATATATATGTCCTTAAAATGTTCTACATAATAGATATATAGAACCAGAATTTTTGAATAGAAATATATATTCTAGTGTATTTTATAATAGCTATTTACCTAAAACCTTGCTGCACGTCTTACAAATTAAAAAAAAAAATTATTAGAGGATATATATTTAAGTGGTGGGAAGATTTTTAACAGATATGCATATTGGAAATATTCATCAATCAAAATGGTACTACTTGAGAGGATAGGGGGGGTGGCTTTGATAGCATATACTAGAAGAGATTGATTCGTTCATATTTCCAATTAGTAGATTCATCGATTAAAACTGTGATAATCTCATTATTATTTCTCTTCTTCTTTTTCACTTCTACATTGAGGACCAGTCAGTGTAAAGGTTTCACCATGACAACTTTGTTTTCCATTCCAAAGTTTCAAATTACTAAAGATGATTTAACATCAACTTAACAGTTATTTTCATTGCTTGTTTATAAAACGGCTAATATTTACACTTTAAAGTAAGAAGTGTGAAGTTCTCAATTATGCAATGAACAATGAAGTGCACCTAGAGCATCCCTCAAAAGCATGCAAGGAAGTGCCTCTGGAGCACCTGTTACTTTATTGCAACCTATATATTCTGTATATTATTTTACAGATATTTACCACAAATAAGGCATATATAAACAAATTTAAGAAGTTTGACTTTTATTAGGTCGATCTTACCTTACATTGAACAGTTAGAAAAGAAATAGAATATTGAAATGTGCAATTCCAAATCAAATACTCACTGTGTATATTGCAAAGCTAGATGCATCTGCAACATAGCATATATAATTATATATGGTTAATAAGCTCTTCATATAGGGATGATATATACACTAGCAACCCCACTTTTCCCCCTTCTATTTGCATGCGTCTGATAATTATTTTTTTAAAATCTCAGCAGGGATCCATGGCCGCTAGTAAGTTCGTGTAACATGGATGCAAATAGACCCCCGGGATTATCTTGTCAAGCTGATCCGGTACGTACTCTTCTCTTCCTCATAGAAAATTTGCACATAGCCATTTATTTTTTCTTGTATTGATCATAGAATTTACCATTCTATATATTTTATATTTTTTGTGCAACAGAACAATGAAACATGCAGATCAAATGGCCCACAAGTATCAAACCATGAGCTCAACAGCCTCAGCCTTGAGTTTACACTTGGCCGACCCGACTGGCATGGGCCCGACCAGATTGGCTAAGAACATATTTCTATCGAAGTCAAGGTCATATGATTTTGTTTCTATAGTTAGTGACTAGTGTGAATGGAAGAAGGAAAAAGAGAGAGCAAAATCTGAGCATGAGAGAACATATATAAAAGGGCAAGTAGTGAACACTACCATGCATGCATGCAAGCATCTCTCTTTATTTTTCTTTGCTTTTGCTCCTTTCTTTTTTCTGTTTTAAAACAACAGCTTATGGGGGTGACTAAAGCTGCATTAGGCATTACTTAATTCTATCATTTGCACATGCAAAGCAGGAAAGAAGAGAAAGATGGTTGTGTTATTGTGAAGCAATCTCTCTGGAAATATAATATTTTTTTGCTTATTTCTTTTTGCATTCTTCTCTCGTGTGGTGATCTTTATTTTAGTCGGCTTTAATAGATACCTTCTTTTGCCTACATTTCATAGAAAATAATGCACAAATAATTGTGCTATCACATGTCAGAGGAGTTGGAAAATTAAACAGTGTAGCACCTCTATTAAAATTGCTACCGAAAATTGGAAAACTGTGTTGATAATTAGTTACTACTGTAAATGTCCGTGGAAAAAAATTTCTTGACTAGTATATATCTTGCCCTTATTTTTTTTAATACACGTGCATGTAATTAATAACTAGATACTAGTAACAAAAGATTCCTCAAGGAAAGCGTAGTAAAATAGAGGTTAAGGACAAATCTATAGTGGCGTTCTTGAAAGAATAATACATAGTAAACTTACAGTAAATGCAAAAGAAAATGTCAATTTACAGACACCGTGGCAACTCAACAATGCCCATAGCTTCTCTATATATATATATGCTGTACGTCTGTTGAGAAAGAGTCCAAAGTTTGCACATTTTCTGGATGAATGCTGTCTCAAATCACTACAAAACAACAAATTGGATAAATGCAATATTAGGGATGAAAAACACAAAATTTAACACCTGATAGATTTCTAGCCAACACCTGTGGTTAGCACAAACCAGATAGCCAGCTTTTGCAGAAGTAACCTGGAAGAAGAGGATCTAATTTAATTAGTATATATATTTGCATGCATCCAAGTGATGGTACAACACTTAATTTGCTAAATGGATTTGGTTGCAGTAATTTGCTAGCTAACTAAAAGCTTACTGTTTAAACAAATTATGTTATTAATTACATTTTTTTGCTTAACACAAACAAAACTTGTGGAAATATATCGGTAGATCTATCTAACACTTGTAAGAATAAAGGCAAGCAGATTTGAACTCTGACATTGAAGAAAAATAATGGAACAAAAACTAAATAATATATAGTTGCATAGTTATGTGTTTTGAACTCCCTTCCCTAATTAATACGGCATTTGAAGAACTAATTATTATAGAAGTAGTACTATTGGTTGAGAGCCAACCAAAGTTCTGTTGATGTATATTCTTAGCACAATGCTTAAGGATTGGTCAATTTTATATAGCTGGGAGGTACTGGTGCAAGGCCCACATACAGTGCAATAGAGGCACAACGAAAGCTACACATTGACTTTCATTAAACATGACTTTGTGGTGTTCAATTCTGAGGAAGTACTGTGGAGTAATTATCATGTCTCTATATATCTCTGAAAAGCATTTACATTCAGGAAATAATCCTACATTATATCTTTTATTTTTCCTAAAATCTCATTGTTTCGGTAGCTAGGAGAAAAAATATTTCAATCTTAATATTTAAGAGTTCAACTCCATATCACGGCAAATATACTGCAGCTCTGACTAGTACGAGGGTAAAGATATTGACAATGTTGTTTTGATTCTATTTTTATACGCTCCTTGAAGTCAAAACAGCATTGTTAATATATTTACTCGGTAAGAATTTAAAATAAAATTCAAATGTTCAACTAAAAGGGGGGAGCAATAAAAAGCTAGCCATTAATACAAACAACAAGTAAGCAATTTCAGGGATGAAGTAAATTTACCTATCAATTGGTTGAAAGGCTTATAGACCATGCATGCATATAGCTGATCACTAAATAATTGTACCTTGAATAATGGACCATGCATGGTACCTTCTAAGTAGCTACCTTCATCTTCCATTTCAAAATAATAGAATTAAATTGGTGGAACACAGAAAGAGTGAGCAAATAGTAGCGAAGAACGGTGCGGTGTGGTCCCCTGGCCCCGCGAGAAGCCGAAATAAATGGAGAACTTGGAAGAGGTATATCAAAGTTAAGCTTAGGGGAACAATGTGTAGGGATGATCTCAACTAATATCCGGACAACAATTCAGTAGGAGCATTCATTATGTGTGACAGATATACAGAGATCTAGAGAGAGAGAATTTCTAAATGTGAGCCAGAGAAAACATGGGGTCACTGGGAAATGATTTGGCAATCCATTGCGTTATGATTGAGGTGTTTCTGTTCTTTCTTTTCTTTACATTTATTTCTGTGAATTTTGCAAAGTGCCACCCATATTGTTCACAAAGTTTTTTTTTTTCTGAAATCATGAGAGGGGCTCGAACTCTTGACCTTTGGATAACTGCAGTCTTAGGACTTTCTCTCCTAACCAACTGTGCTACCGCCCTCTCTTGTTCATGCCGCTTTTACATTCTTAATTAGAGAATTTTTTTTATCAAAAATAATGATTAATAAAGAAATTACGATCACAATGAAGCAGCAAAAAATTGACTATAATTATAAGAATGGTATATTTTCATTTTTGAGAAAACTTTTACCATATATGTATATTTGGCAAATATGATTAAATATTTTAAATAGATTTATAAAAGAATTATCAGCATATATTATAAACAATAATTAATGTTGATAAGTATTCTGTCTTGCACTCAAAGAATAAACGCAATAATATTGTTAAATGATTACTAACAATTATAAGAACCTTAAAGTTCTCCAACAAATTAATGAAAGAGCTCTTTTTGTCAACTATACCTTTAGATTGCTCGATGAAGACTCCTTCAAGAACAGCACTTAACAATTCTAACTTGAAGTCTAGTTGGTAGAGAGCTTTGAACTGAGACCTGTAATAGAAATTAACATTTCATATGTGCTAATGTGTGTGCTATACATGGGCACGGAGATTTCATCAATGTAATATCATTATTTTGTTAGTATTCCTTCGCAATTATTCAACTATTTGCAGCTCACTTAATTGTGTACACTCATTTGACATCATTCTATAAATTTCATTGTTGTCGATATTGACACGTAGAATGGACTCTCTCATTATCGTCAACGTGACAAGCTCCTGCATGCCATATTTCTCAATGGCCCAAATTAATTAGTGAACAAAAATGACACGGGTCCATCACGATGATACAACACGTAAGAAGCATGCATGTCATGGCACAAGTGTCTATCACGTGGCGCGACTCGTGTATCGTGCGACGGATAGTTTTGAGTGACATACTTATTTATGTAAAGATGTTACAACACATCACGTCAGGCAAATTGACTTTGATACATCACAACACATTATGTAACACAGCATGAGATGGCACACGGTAACATCACATCACATCCGGTCATAATTTTAGGGGATGTTATTATATTTTTCTTCAATCAATAATTAGAAATCTGGACAAATAAAGTAAAATATTTTGTAACATGAAAAAGTTTCCAACATCCTTTCTACATTTAAAATATTTTTGCAATTTTTTCACAATTTTTTGAAGAACTTCCGAATTGTTTTCTATTTTGAACTCCAAAAATAAAAATAAACAGTATGTCACGGCATTGTTACAGTGTGACTAAAACATGCATGACATGCATTATTTTCACTATTTTTGACACGTCACGCACATGCTAGAGTCACAACATGTTTGTCACGTCACATACATATTTAAAACACTAACCCAAATCACTTCTTGCAGCAGTCCTCCTGTTTGTCCTCACAAAAATCTTGAAAACTAAGGGGTTCAGTATCCGCATAGAGTCAAAAGAGGTTGGTTTCATCAATATCAATTCAGTGGGTTTTGTCATATATTTTATCAAGATTTCTCATTTGTCGATCTGTATGAAATCTCACGCTACTGTTGGATAACGATGGCAAAGAGAACGATGCATGATGATCCAGAGGTTCGTGTGCCGGGTTGCTCTTGTTGTTGTTGCTCTTCTATGGGTTCTCTAGTAATAGTCTTGTACCTTCTTGTCAGCATCATTTTCAACCCATGCTCATTTTTTTACATCCGTTGAATATGAAATTAATAATATTATAAGATTTCAGTTACGACTATATGATCGATGAATAAGATGCATTTCTTGGACTTCAGTTGAGAATATATATGATCGATTTTTCACCACTTTACGATTCTTGAGGAGTCATACTTGTGATTTTTCACCACTTTACGATTCTTGTGGAGCAACAACAGACACACCAAGTGCACAAGGCTTTATAAGGTGATGTACAACCTTAGTGATGTACTGATCAGTTCTGATAAACAATGTCTGATGAATGATTGAAAATGGGGAGGACGTACTTGCACGCCATATCTCAGCCGTGGTTCCCCTCTTTCGTGTCGATCTGCTACAACTCCAACAGCAACTGAGAGAGCATATTGTTCAAGTCTGTAATTATCTATTGGGTGATTTGGAAGTGAGGAATAAGATCCTTAATGAAGATCTTCAATCAGCTTGCGAGGAAGTCCGAATGTAATTTTGCTGATTCCGTTGGGCCTCTGTGCAAAATTCCAGTAACATGCATAATTGAATAGAGAAGCAAGAGAAATTAAGCTCTCAACAGAGAACTATGGCGGTACAGGAGACATGGGTTTTGCAGCATGTAATGTAACTCATGTATCTTTTTTTTCTTTGCAGCTCATAAAAAGTGGTCAGATGCATTGACTCACCATGCGATTGTAGGAAATTAAACTGGATTGTGGGTATAGAAGAAAAGAAGAGTTAATTATACAATTAATAATTTTTTTTTAAATACCTATTATAAGAGTTACAAGGATACTTTTTTTTTAAATACCTATTATAAGATACTTATAAAATATGCAAGCATCTCCTAAATATACAAATGACTAGAATATTTTAGGATATATATACATACACCTCATTAAATATGCATACATCTCCTAAATATATAAATAGTACTATTATACTCTAGAATAATCTGGTGAATTTAAAAATTATCTAGTATACTTTTGAATAGTCTAGAGTACTATATTACAATCATCTAGTATATTCTCCATAATTGTACTCAAATAATTATGAACAGGCCATAATCCAAATAAAAATTGTATTTAATATTAGATTACAGGCTATTCAATTTAGCCAGATTCAATATATAAAATCCAAAGAAAAATCCTTTTAAGAAACAAATCCAAGAGGACGAAGATAGGATCCGCTAGTTTATTTTATGTAGATTTGGCTAGAATTGCTTGGTTAAGATAGCACCAATTCTTGAACTCTGTATTCTGGATCTATATTAGGGATCCTCTGTGTACTCTTCAACAAATAAATACTGCAATGAGATATCAGTATATAATTCTATATATTGCGGGTTTCATGCCAAGTCATTGATCACTTTACAGTTTTATATATATATATATATATATATATATATATATATATAGAGATTGGCTAATGTAATAACGTTAGAACTTCGGCCGAAGTTCTAACGGGTCGTTTTTGCAATTTCAAAATCCAAACAACCCATCCGAACCGTTCAACATGTTCTCTATATATTGAAATGTGCTTGGAGACCAAATTTTACATTTTTTGGAATTTTTTTGCTATTTATTAAGCCACTTTGAAAGTTTCTGATCCAACGGTGAACAGTAAAAAACAGTCAAATTTTCTGGACCATCGGATCAGAATTTTCAAAGTGGCTTAATAAATAGCAAAAAAATTCCAAAAAATGTAAAATTTGGTCACCAAGCACATTTCAATATAGAGAACATGTTGAACGGTTCGGATGGGTTGTTTGGATTTTGAAATTGCAAAAACGACCCGTTAGAACTTCGGGCCGAAGTTCTAACGTTATTACATTAGCCAATCTATATATATATATAATCTGGCTAATATGCTACGCATATATAGCATACAGGGCCTCCGTGTTACGGCTCAATATTTGAGTTTTCAAAATCCTAACGGTCGATCCGAACCGTTCAACATAATCTCCATATGAATATGTACTTGCAAACCAAATTTTATATTTTTCAGAAATTTTTTACTATTTCTTAGATAGGTAGAAAATCACTTGATCTGAAAATTCTGTACCATTCAGATCAAGTGATTTTCTACCTATCTAAAAATATAGTAAAAAAATTCTGAAAAATGTAAAATTTGGTTTACAAGTACATATTTATATGGAGATCATGTTGAACGGTTCGGATCAACCGTTAAAATTTTGAAAACTCAAATATTGAGCCGTAGCACGGAGGCCCTCTATGCTACGCGTAGCACCGTAGCCAACTCCTGTATATATATGTATGTATGTCGTAGTCAAGAGACAAGAGAAAAAACAAAAACTGTTTGGTTTGTCTCTCTCGGGAAGAATACTGTTAAGTGTCTCCATCCAGCGTGGCTAATATATGTTCAGTTTATATATTCGGGAATATATGAAATAAATGGGGACCTCTACAGTGTAAATAGTTAGTGAAAGCGACGAGAGAGAGGAGGAGAGAGAGAAGAAGAAGGCGAGAGCATTATTGCATGTGTGCATGGTCATGAGGCATATCCAACTGTTGGTGCAAGAGGGGTACAACTACATGACTACACAAAGGTGTGGTTGCTTTAATGCCTACCTAGTTGCATGTATAGGTTCAAGGCTGAATAAATGAGGGGGATTTGTGAGTTTTCCCCTCTAAAATTCATAATATTATATTAGAGCATTTCCATTCCAAAAACTTATTAGACACTAAAACAGTTATTTAGAAATAGGCATACTCTTAATTAATTTCTAACCCCATTAGAGCATCTCCATCTCATGAACTCATTAGAAATTAAAAATAGTGAGAAAGAGAGAGAAGGACAATTCTGACAGCGAATGAGATTAATTCTTTGTCCAGCGTGGCTTTAGAAATTGATTTCTAATATGACGTGACAGTTTTTAGAAACTGGGATAATTTCTGGGATGGAGATGCTCTTACGTACGTTTCTAAATTTCAAAAACTCACAAATTTATCCAATTTATTAACTTTTTTTATTAAAAATCATTATATATGAAGTACCCATTTTAATATTTATTAAGAAAATAAAATATGTGTAACAAGAGAAATATTTAGTCTTCTAATTGGTCAGTTTTGAGAACAAATTTTTTTTTCTTACTTATGATGCATACACAATTATATGTCCAAATGCCAATAAAACATTTGTCCTCGATGATTGATTAGTTAGAAGACGGAACATATTTCATACACGTATTACATTTGTTTAATAAAGGATAAAATTGTTATTTTATAAATTTAAAATGAGTTTTAATAGAAAAATCAAAAAATTAGGTAAATTTGTGTGTTTTTGAAATTTAGAAGGATAAATATGATATTATGAATTTTAGGGGTATATATGAAATTATTTCATCCATAAAAAGAGAAATTACTATGGTAACTAAAGTTGAATATATATATTAGGACCACATGTGTGCTAGAGAGAAAGAGAAGAAATGAATTTATTTCAAAGGGATAGATATATATATATTTTTAATATATATTGGCTGATGAAGACTGAAGCCTTTGACAGCAGTACTGTTTTTCTCTAGAGGATGTGTTTGTTCATCATTTCATGCTTTTTGTGTCTCTCAGGTCAAATGCATGTATTTGACTGTGTATATATGTTCTCTTTCATTTATGAAAGCCATAAATAAATATAATTATGCACCACTGAGATCTTTAGCAGTTACAAAATGACATGCAGTGTTTGTCATTTAATATTATTCTAAACAAAGAGAATAATCTATCATTAATTTATTTATTTCAAAAAATAAAAATAAAACATTTTCTTTGGATTTGTTTTCAATAGAAAAAGTAACTGAATGTATTTTGTGTGTGAGGCCTTAATATTCTAGATGAAAATTTGATATTTTAATTTTATAAGTAAATATGACTTTAGCACACAAAAAAAATAACATTTTAAAATTTGTTAGTGAAATTAAAAGTATATATTATTTTATTTGACTTTAGCACACAGAATTTGAGGCATCACTAAAAATTTTATTTTTATTTAATTTTGTTTAGTAGCAAAATATTTTTTTATTGCACAAGACAATAAGAAATTGATTTCTTTGATCATTAGGCAATGCAACCAAATGCTCTACATTCCTGTACACATTAATTCCTCATGCCCTTGCTTTTCTGAAATTTTATTTTTAAAATTCTAAATTCATGAAATCTCTCGTTCCACACAAAAAGAGTCCAAAAATATATACTTATCAAGAATTTACTTCATAAAACAGTGCATCAATTTATGGCCGGTCAAAATTGACATGCTATTAATTAAGTCAAACTACGAGTATTATCATGCAATAAAAATAATCTAAATTTTGAAATGAGGAGGGTTCTAATACCTCATGTTTTTCATATCTCATCATGCCTCATACTTTATATCTTCATTTTTAAAGTCTAAACTATCAATCTGGACCGCTAAACATGATATCCATATTAAAATATGCTTGGAGACCAAATTTTATAATTTTTGAATTTTTTTTTATTATTTTTCAGATAGGTACAAAATCACTATTTTTGAACGGTTCGAAAACAGTGATTTTGTACCTATCTTAAAAAATAGTAAAAAAAAATTTCAACAATTATAAAACTTCATCTTTAAACATATTTTAGTATGGATATCATGTTGAGCGGTTCGGATCGACGGTTTGGATTTTGAAAACAAAGATATTAAATATGCAGTATGATAAGGTATGAAAGGTACGAGGTATTGGAACCCTCCTCATTTTAATTGCTGAGTTTAATTTAATTTCATTGCTAGCTAGAACAAACTCTATCATCTGTGCATGCAGTAGTCCAGTTTGTAGATGACCCAAAAAAATATGAATTGTTTGCCTCCCTGGGGACAAGAAAACAATAGCTTTTATTATTGTAGGGATATATACAATGCATGGCAAGAAATTCATTGTTTCAATATACTTTGGACCACTTCCTTATCATCTCTTTTCTATTATAAAAGTATGATTCCTTTCTGCTGTTAATTATTCATTCACCCCTTGAATAAATAGGAATGTTAAAAGCAGAAGCAGAATCAGAAAATTAACATTAGGGGACTGAATATATAAGTGTTTTATAATCAGGGCGGGATCCAGAAATTTTGTCGGGGGGCAAGAAAATAGTGAATCGGGTTTAAATAGTTAATTGGGTTCAAACTCATTAATTAGCTAATCGGGTACGAGATAAAAAACAATGTTCTAATTTATAATTTTCAATGTTTAGACTTCTAATTTCTAATACTCTTAACTTCTAATCCTAATTACCAATCAGAATTCAAGAAATTTATCATAATTTTAACTCTAAATTTAACATTAATTACAAATTAAAATTCCAGAAGGGGCCAAATAAAATTCCAGAGGGTCAAAGTCAGTCCGAACATATAAATTTCTATAAAATTTCAAAATCTAGGAGGAGCCCCCAGCCTAAGCCGGGTCCGCCTCTGTTCATAATATATTTTTTGTAAAAATTAAAAAATTTGAAGGATAAACTAAAAAGATTCAAGTTTTCGGACGAGTGCTGCTTAATTAGCCCTCATCTACTTTGGCTAGCTAAAAGAGTTGTTAATTGTCTAATTGAATTAATTTTTTGGTTCAATTCAGACTTTAATTTTATGGATGGACCAGATTGAAAGTTTTTTTTTTCAGTTTAGATAGGTCCCAAAAATACCAATCTGGTGGGTACATCACAGGAAAACTAAATTATCCCCAAGGCTCTATAATCAATGTCTAGTACGGGCTCCCTTATTTTATTTTATTTTATTGTACTATGACAATAGTTTAACACATGTAAAAAAGAGAACGGACTCCGCTGCTTTTCTGAGAGAAAAGCAGGGTTCTACTTTTCCTATCTCAACTATTTAAAATTGTTGAGATCTGTGCATGAAAAAGTTCTTTTATCGAGATACGTAAATAAAAAATTTTGAATAGTTGAGATCGGAAAAGCAGGATGCTGGTTTTCTCTAAAAAAAAGCAGCAGAGTCTTATCCGTAAAAAAGTATCTAGTGACACGGCCTATTTATTAATTAAAACAAAATTTTACAAGCTCTGCTTAGTGACCCTCTTCTCCACGCTGTTATCTAGCCTGTTAAAAATAGAGGCATAGTCAGGATAATTAGTAGGCTTTCACAAAGAATTGAGTAGACATAATTTTGTAGTTATTTTGAATATTAAGTATATTTTAATGATTATTTAGAAAGACAAATATAGAAAGTATATTTTTAAAATTTTATTTAAACCAATTAAGAATAGGTAAGTGTCCCATACTAAAAAGTAACAACCAACCAAACACAATTAAAATCCTTTGTCATTATAATTGTCTCAGAGACATCAAAGAAAGAACAGAACCAATTGACTCTCATTTATTTTTAAATTTTTTTGTAGTTTGTATTTTATTTAATTTTTATATAGTTTTAAATTTTATTTATTTTTAATTTTTTTGTACTTATGTTTTATACTTTTATTTAATTTTTATATAATTTAGAGTGAAATATTATAGATAAAATTAATTCTCATTTATTACATTAAAAAATTTATATGATTAATCTTCATTCACTTTTGACTTTCATAATTTGAAAGTCCGGCTCCGTCTCTATCTACACCTATATCAAATAAAATTAATTTTACAACGGATCCCTCCGGAACTTACTAATTAAATTTATAACATTGATAGAAAAAAAAAATATATATATATTGTGGCATCAGACAACTCTACTATAGTTGTCGAGTTATATTATTACAACATCTAGACATCCATGGGCCAGTTCCTCTTGTGCCATCTTTTAAATGTTTTTATTTACTAGAAGCTAATAATACTCACCAGTATTATTATTGTTATAAATTCCAGCCATATATCACATAACCACAATATATAACATAATCAAAAGAGGAAGGATCACTTAATAAGTCCTTATTTTGACAAATTTTAAACATAAAGTTTAAATCCAACATTATAGGATCTATAATATGTACATATTATGTCTATAAAAATAATGTAATTTGATGTTTGTTTCATTATACATCAAGTAACTTGCTCAAAATTATTATATATCATTGATGTATCATTAGATTAACTCATTAACTAAAGTTGCTTGACATTTGATTGTTAGACTATCTATATGTTAATAAAATGCCTACAATTTTTTTTTTACTTATATTTTAAAAAAATGGTATTAACAATGTCAAGATAATCTGATTTTTCCTGTAATCAAAATTACATATGTGCATCAATTATAAATCTTAGGCTTTTGTCTGTATAGGATCTGCTTAGTATTACCAGACTAATATATCATCATGTTACATTACCATTTTGTATATATTAGGCCTTTTTTTTGGTAAGTTAAATTACTAGAGAAATTATAACTTTATAATAGTAGCATATTGTCCTATTTGCTACACTAGAGTGTTCCTCTCACAAATCCTCATCATTGCTGCTTCAACTAAATTAAGCCCATAGAAATCTATCCTCTGTAACTAGAAAATTTTAAAAATGGGCCGGATTAAACGGCCTTTTTAGTTTTTTACATTATCTCGGGAGATATAAAGAGCAAATGCATAATCGGCCCATTTGTTGGGTTCCAGAATTCAGATATTATTCTCCTTCATTGCGTCAGTCACACAAGACAAAAGGGTCCCTATCAGAGTGGGAGACGGTCCAATGAACAGAGGACCAAATCCCGTTCACTGTCCAATTATAGCCGTCCGATTTGCACTAAGATTCATGCGCACTTGAACCGCAGGAAACTTAATACTGATCGGACGGCTTTGAACGGGCGTAGGACCGAATTTGGTAATATGCCCATCGACCATCGGAACGCCCTTTATTGCATCACAGGTCTCGTGAATAGTCATGCCATCACAGGTCTCGTCAATAGTCATGCCGACAAAATTCACATGACATCCGGTACCGTAATAGGGAATCTTTTACAATTACTTGATCTGGACCGTTATTTTTAAATTGGCACGAATCTCAAAGACCAATAGTACTGCCCCCACTGTCAGCCCGAATCCCAAACCGGCTGGGAGTTAATCTCAAACCGTAAAATGAAGGGAATCTTTACGGTACCGGAGAGGATACTTGCCCCATGCCGACATGGACTTCGATGTCTCCAAGCTTAGGGACACGTGTCACCTTTCTATTTCCGAACAGTTAAGCCAACTTTCTCGATTTAATCCGCTCTCCTCCTCTCCGATCTGTGTTGTGGGTTTTGACTCTCCGATTCTTCACTGGACCGATCAATGGCGACCGAATTTGTAGAAGAAGAAGAGCTGCAAACAAAGATGGCGAACGGCGTGGTGGGTCCAGACGATCCTGACCGTTCGATCGAGGTCGACGGCCCCGTTGTGTCCCCTGACACACTCCCCTCGGTGTTTAGGAGCTTCTTCGACGGTGTGGTGTACTCGGACGGCGGGTCGAAGCCGTTGATCAGGCGGGTCAGGGATGCCACCTCAGCGCACGTGCCGAGGCTTCCAGATGCTTCGAGAAACTCCGCAAGGGACCTTGTTGCTTGGACTCGCAGCGGCAGTCCCTTGCGTGCGCTCTTTGTTATATCAGTTAGTTCTGAACCACTTTATTAACATCATTTTTGTTACTTTTATCTTAGAATTATTGGTTTCTGTAGTTAAGTCGTATGGTAGAATTTCGTGGAAGTTATCCAATTGCTTCAATATAAGTTTTCAATATCAATTGAACATATTTCATTTCAAATTATTGAACTACAATCAGTGGTTTCCTGTAATTTACATATATAATTGATTACCAGTGACAACCATTAAATAGAAAATATGAATGATTGGAGCTTAAATTTGGGTTTTTTTTTATATCAGGTTGGATCCATTGCTCTGGTTTCTCTGACAGGGGTTCTGGTGTTCATGTTATTCCTTGGAGCAACGACATTGAATGCAGTGGTGATATCTCTTCTGATGTCAATGGCAGCTGTAGGAGGAGTTATGGCCATTTTTTTCGCGTTATTAACTGCTATTTATATCGGTGCTTTATCGGTTGCTGTGTTCACCATCTCTGCTATAACCATTTCTACAATCTTTACTCTCATGGTTGTCACTGGTACGTTTCTTCTCTGCTCTCTTAGTTTTTAAATGTGTCTGTGGAGATGATATGGAGGGGTAAATTTAGATTCTGAAATGAATTTCAAGATAAACAAAGAGTGTTGTTGGTAATTAGCGCTGGATCTACTTTGTACCAGTGACCGCATTGCAGTGTTTAATGGCAAGGTTTAATGGTATGGGCTTAAAAACAGTTAGTTGACTAACAACTTAGTCAATTTGAGCATTACAGCCGAATTTATCAAAATCTTGTTTTTCTTATTTGTATTTCTAACCTATTGATTGGAGAGGTGCTGTTTCTCCTGTAGCTTTTTATCAAATTACCAAATTAGTAAATCGAAATCAAAATATTCTACCTATTGCTGGGTAAAAAGGAGATATCCATGAACCTTAACAGTTGTTATATAAACAAAATCATAGCAACACTTCTTATCTATTTGAAGAAGAATCTTTAAATAACTCAACCGAAAATAATACCGGAAGACCTGTTTTCTTTTCTTTTTAATTTTTTTTTTTGTCATGAATTTGCTCGGTCCAGTCTGTACATTCAGTTTTGTTCGCACCCGTATAATTAAAGTAGGTCTGTCAAGTATGTGCTGGTGTTACATGTTGGTTTGGCTAGATATCTAATCATAAAATAGGCAGTGCTACCACAATTCGAGTCTCTCTTATAAGATAATTTTTTTTCTTAGAGCTCACTATACTGTGCGATGTCACACATTGTTCACTAAACTTCCTTTTGTCTGCCTCAAATCCTTGAACTTTTGGATTTGACCGAGTCATCTCAATGCTATCATGTTTTTTTTTTTTTTTTAAATATTTTTTTTGTCATCAGGGACACCTTGTTTGCTGACTTGGAGGGCAATATCCAACACTGCTCTAGAAATTTTAAGAGATGGGGAGGGGAGGGGAGGGGAACAGTGTAAAGAGTTAACCTCCTCTCCACCCCGATTTGGGGTTACAAAATTTCAATAGTTTGTATATAGAGTTCACCTCCTATCCCGCTCAAAATTTATTGTTCTGGAGCAAGTAAACAAGGGTCGGTCAGGTCCAGTCACTCCTCCCCTCCCCTCCCCTCCTTACCCTCTTCTGGAGCACACCCTCAGGGTGTTTTCTGAGGGAGGTGACAGAATGACTTGATTGGAACAAGTCAATCACCCCAGTGAGAAAAACCAAAGAGTATAGAACCAACTTGTGCTGGGGACCAATTTTATTGCACTTTTATGAAATTCGTCTTTGTTTTTTTATATATATATATTTGGAAATTAACTGAAAAAATCTGTGTGAATTTCCAGGGTGGATTGGGTTCTTTTTGTTGGTATGGACTGCTGCGAAAAAAGCATACACCTCACAAAACAATCGATCGAATGTCATGTTCTACCATCTCAGCATATTCGGCTTCAAGGAAACACGGGGATTATAATCACCACATGTTATTTACCCGGTGCTTACATCATATAAAGCTTTAACCTTTGTATAAAATGTCTTGTTGGCTTAGTATTTGCTTTGTTATGTTAATCTGGCAATGTAGTTCTGGATTTAGAAAGCTGTGAAATGTTGCTTTGCTGAGGTATGGTTTTTTCATTTGGTTTGAAAATATGGTTTTAGTAAACAGTGTAGCATGCTATAATTAATGTTATAATTAGTATTATGGCTTCAAAAAGTTTTCTCTAATTAATGTTAGAGAAATTTCATTGCTTTTGCATCTGCCTAAAAAGTGTCGGAAAAAACGGCCTAGTTGCCGGTTAGTCGGATTTCATGGGTACATGGTAATGTGAATTGTAATTGAAAGGGATTGTGTGAATTTGAACGCTAACTCAACCACAAAACATGATTATTGACTGCCTAATCTGACTAATTATTTAACAATTTCAATTAAATAACTTATTAACTTGGCAGATTGCCTAGTGTTATATGTCTGGGTTATGCATTTTTAACCTAATTTCAACTGATGATCTTTGACATTCATTGTCTTGTTGGATAGGATCAAATTGTTAAAAATATAGTGCAGAAAAAGATGTACTTTGGGAATAAATACCGTGTAATCTACTAGAATGAACTTACTAAATGCATGCCTTAAAAAACATTTCCATAAGGATGCTTGGGCACTACCAAGAAATCGAAATTTAAGTAAATATTGAGATGCCTAATTTTGGTTCTTCTCCTTAGATTAAGGTATATTTTATATTTTTCAAGCAGGTATTTATTTTTATTGTAAATATGATTATTTGGATGAGTGTTTTAATAATAATCATTTAAAAAAAAATTGAGTTATTGACCACATCATAATAAATTAATTACATACCATCTTATACAACAATGAACAATACAATTAAAATGTTACTGCTCTTTTGACTTGGGCTACTTTGACTCATATTGGGCCCGTATTGGAGGCCCGTGTAAGTCTATAAGTACCAATTTTCTGATCTGTAAATGCTATATTCTCAAAAGGCAATCATGTCATGTCAAAAAGTATTGACGAGATATGGAGTATTGGATTCATGTGCTCAGCAGATCTACAGCTGAAATTTTTGGAATTAGATTCAGTATGACAGATCGTTTGTGGCAATCAAACTATTAATGCTTGTGATGTCTGAATATAATGATGCAATGCTGTCAATGCAAGGTGGCATATTGATATTGTACAACAGCAAGATCAACCAACGTGCATATTTGAAAGATCTTACTTTTTGTTAATACTAGAAAATTTTGATCATCCAAATATAATCTTGGGGTTAAAAATTTATTCGTCCAAATATCATCTTTTTATATATTTTTTGTCTGTAGTGTATTACAAAATACAAATTTTCTAGAAGGGGTTAATTTTTGTCAGTCTTAATCTTATGTAATAACCTGTTGAACTTCACCAAACCTCTCCAAGGAGAGTAAGGATGTGCTCCAGGAGAACAGAGTAGGTCCGGTGCCCATCGGATCTACTTTTAGGTTTAACGAGCATGACCATCCGATCTAATTTAATATTTGTGCGCACAAAAAATTGAAACAGACACGCACGAAGTTTAAAGCATTATGCACGAATTTTAAAGCAAATCAACAGTGATTAAACCATCGAACCAGAGTAGCTCCGTTGCCCATCGGACCTAATCTCAAGTGGTGCTCCAGATGGGAAGCAGAGGGAGGAAAAGACGAATTCACTGTGAGAAGGTGAGCTCGTTAAATTGAAGCTGATCGTACGAGTTCATCTGCTCTAGGAGGGAATCAGAGAGGAAAGGGAAAGGGAAAGGAAAAGGGGCATAACACTGTTCAGAGGTGACGCTCATATAGAGTTTTGACAAACTGTTCACTCCCAACTCGGAATGTAGGTGAATTGGAATTCACCTCTTTCTTTCCTCTTCCTTTCCCTTTCTCTGCGCGATGCGTTTGTAGAACATGCCCTAAAAAAGAGAACTACTCATGATCCAAGCAACAAATTCAAATCATGATATGATTTTTAGAATTGTTTTTTTTTTTCCTTTCTAAAATCGTTCAAAAAAAATGTAGAGAACTATTCATTGTGCTTTTTTTTTCAAAATAAATTTTATTGTTTTCTGAAAAAAATGACCCACATCAAATTTTTCGTTTATATCAATACATTCATCGAAATATGTTATTAGTACTTCCAATCAAAATATCGGCAATACTTTTAATCGAACTATGTCGTCAGTATTTTCAATTGAAAAAATATGCATATTGTGCAGTAGCTCTATAGGAAAAGAAAAGATAAAGACTGCTTGGAAAAAATTAAAGATATTCCACTTCAGAAGTATAGTGCTTTAATATTTGTTTTTTTACTAATTGTAATTGATATATTTGATAAATTCGTTTAAATATTCCGTTTGTGAGAGCTTAAAAATAATTTAAATTCAGTTATGCCGGTTTGAAATTAGATTTATGTTATTTTAGATTTGTCTCAACCAAATATACACATATTTAAAACCTCTGCAGATGAATAATTACATCTCATGTAGTAAGTTACTGACAATATTTGTGAGTTTAATATATTTTTTTTTACTCGATCTTCTTCACGAACATATTATGTTTCAGAATTTTACTTTTTGGATTTTTTATAAGATCCGAACTGTAAAATTTTGAATTATAGATTCGAACTGTTCAATCTGTTTTGACACAAATATTAAAGAAACTCTGTGCATTCTACTTCCAATCAATTCCGAATTTTGATCGAACGGTCTGAATTCAGACTCAAATTTGAGTTACCTCAGAGGATCCGAACTCGGACTGAGGAGGATCCGGAGAAAATTGGAATTCACATCCTCCCCGGTACCGTAATAGGGAATCTTTTACAATTACTGGATCTGGATTGTTATTTTTAACTTGGCACAAATCTCAAAGTCCAATAATACTGCCCCTGCGCTAGCCTGAATCTCAAAGCGGCTGAGAGTTAATCTCAAACCGTAAGGTGAAGGGAATCTTTTACAGTAATAGAGAGATACTTGTTCAGCAATTGTAACCACTTGGGTCCATTTAGTATAATGTAAATAGTTACTGCAGCTTGGTTCAATGTAACTTTTCTAATACTAAAGTTCTCGTTTTTTTTTTTTCCTATGCTCAAACTGATGCATGTCAGCATCCTGTTGTTTTCTTCTGTAATTCAATATTTATGAACTAGATCTCAAAACTTTTCCAATTACTACAATTCTGGATCTGTATTATTTCAAAACAATAAACTTCTAGTTGTGGTTTCTTTTTTGTAGAATCAAACAGTATATATAGAAGCAGGGCAAGCCGGTTTAAAAAAAATTGTAATTTTTTATGGATAATTTTTGTTTTTGAAAGAAAGATGAGGGTGAAGTTCTAAATTTTTATGGATAATTAATGTTATTATTTTATAGATTATCTTATTATGAAGTATTTGTTTAATGAGATAATAAATGTACTGATATATTTTGTTGAGTATTATTTTTTATCAAATTTAGTTTCTAATATAATAATTTATTGTATATTTATTTTAAGATTTTGTACTAACAGTTAGAGTGAAAAAAATGTGTCGTGCCGTGCCGTGACTAACACGCTGTAACTTTGGTCTCGTGCCATGCCGTGCCGTGATCAAGTTAATTTTTCACGTGCCATGTCGTGCCGTGATCAAAATGTCAAAGGGTAGTCACGGCACGCGAATGGTCACGCCACGTGAGTCATGCCGTGCCATGACCATACTTGACTCATGCGACCACTTAATCATAATTTAGGTTAGTTTATTCAATATTCACCATTAAATCAATATTTAGTGGTCCTAATTACACATGACTCGCGTGACTACGTGTCGTGTCGTGCCGTGACGTGCTAAAGTTTCAAAAGATGGGCACGGCATGCGAATGATTACGGCACGAGACACGAGAGTCACAGCACGTAACTGACACGCGTGCCATGCCGTAACCGTACCGTTCCGTAACGGAACCGGCTCCGCCGTGTCATTTTTCCCACTCTACTCACAGCTAGGAGTGAGTAAATTGCTCATAACTCGTAACTCACTCATAACTTGCTCGCTAAATGCTCATTAACAACTCGCTCACTTAATGAGCCGAGCATGAGCATACCCCAACTCGCTCATTAAGAACTGAGTTACATAAATCCTGCCACATCTAATCCTTTGAATATTATTTCGTTCTGTAGCTGAAAATTTTGGAAATGCAAATTTGTAGGTACGTGACAAGCCGTGAGAACGACAAGAAAATAGTTGTTTGATTTTGTTAAATTTGCTTATGGACAATTTTATGTGAAATTATGTACTGTTTAATTTGCTTATGGATAATTTTGTTAAATTTGCTTATGGACAATTTGTTAAATTCTATAAACGAAAATTAGTTTTGTGAATGATATATTTTATAACTCGGCAACTCGCTCGCAACTCGCTCATTATCAACATGCTCATTAACAACTCGTTCTAACTCTCTCATTAAGCTAATGAGCCAAGCATGAGCATACCCCAACTCGCTCATGCTCGCTCATTAATCACTCCTACTCACTGTAGTTCAAATGTCGTTATCTAAACGGCACTGTAGTGAGTTAAACAATTAAAACAATCTAACAGTGAGAACTAAAGTTGTGGACCTGAAATAACTTAGCCATATTATTACAAACCTAACAGTGGGATTAATTATTTAATTAGCATCAAATGCTGCTCAGCGAAGGGACCGCTGTTCCCTGTTCGACTGCGAGACTGCAGCGACTTATACAGCGAGTCACCTTTCAAAAAAAATTATTTTTATAAATATACGATGCTAAAAATAAAAATAAAAATTGATTTGTCAGAAAATAAGAATATATTGATGATTTTTTTTTGTCCAAATATGATAAGGACATAGTACAATACCGAAAATTGTTGATCGAACTTTTGATTCGGTCATCTTCTCTAAATCAAATTTTTAAAACTCGGACTCTCTTTTTTTCTTCTTCCTTCTTTCCAAAATTGGTC